>VZTN01004319.1:234279-313816 GCA_013400515.1 Erpornis zantholeuca | reverse complement strand
AAATCTGACAAAAGCATTTAGTACTGCATTTGCTCACTTATGCCACCAAGCTTCCCAGAGGTATTTTATCCAGCTCTTTGTGCAGTAGAGAGCTGAGCCACCTTCCCAAGGAACAGGGAGTGCCCTGTGGACAGAATGGACAATCTGTGTGTGGCTTCACCGTGACTGCTCTTGAATACTTGAGTACTCTTGAATAGCAGCCAGTCTGGTAATAGAAAAGCTGCTATAGAGAAGTCAGAGTAACTGCTGAGGAGCAGAGAGGAGCACACTGATAGCCCTTCCACAGCCCAAGCAACTCTAATCAAAACCATTAAAATAAGGATAAAAACTCCAAAGAACTGAGGAGCCACAAGCATAAAGCAATATACAAGCTAGCCTTGCAATGACAGTAAGCCTATTACATTGGGCTCTATACTACACAAAACACTTAAAATTTATTTTAGGAACTTGATGAGATAAATGCGTAAGACAAGTTTAGATCATCCTGATTGGAAGAAGTCCCAGTTCAGCCATCACAGAGGAAGAAACTGCCTGCAAGGTGTGAATCTCACTCATATTAAGTGCAAATGGTTTTTCCTTATTTTTTCTATCCTTGGTTTGTACTGCTGATAGTAATAAATATCCTGACCACTGACAGCTAAATAACCAGACATAGGCAGAGTTTCAGATTCCTTGAGGTTACAGGTGCAAACTCAGTGTTTTCAGGGTCTGCAGTCTTTACAAACTTACTGTTCCTGGGGTCTGTACAGCATTTCATGTATGAAATGAGACATTTTTGAATATGTAACCTATTTCTTCTACTTTTGTCATTGCTCAGTCAGATGAACACATATTACCACCACATAATTACTGTGGCAGACAAAACAGTATGTTTTGACTGTGCTGAAGCAGGCAGCATGCAAAACAACTGGAGCTCACAAAATAAAAATTTAATACAAACATGAAACATCATGTACTAACTGTACCCTGGACAGCTGAACTGTACCCTGAGCAACTGAAACACAGAGATGTGTCTGCTCAGTTCTCAAATTACAAAGGGACATTATGAGTGCACTTACATGTAGGGAATAGCAAAGAGTCTGGTAATAAAAAAAGCCACATTGAATAACTATTTACTGGAACACATCTACAAATCCACTGGTACATAGGCTAAGTCAGAGAAGCTCTGGGAAAGAAAGGTGATGGCACAAGTAAAGTGAATTAGAATACAATGTATTTTCCTTTGTAGTTTCTCCCTTGGAAAGCAAAATATTACACAAACCTGCAATCCTGGAGTGCTGCTTGATGATTCTACTGAACAATAGCATGTGTTTCTATGTGTGTTCACTATGTGAAGCACAGAAGTGACAGACCAAATCCTATTCTCAGTTCCACTGCAAGCAACTTGAGCAAATATTTTAATTACTTTAAATCTTTTTGCTTCCACTGCTGGAAGGTAGGGAACACTAACACACAACAACATGGTGATCAGTCTGCACAAGGTTTCCAAAAATCTGTTAGAACTCCTCAGATTTCTGTAGCATCTTTCCTCCTCTGTAAAATTGTCCTAAAAGTCTACCATTCTGCTTCTTTTGCTGAGAACAAATTTCTTAGATTTTTTTGACACCCAAGGCACCCTTGCCTGGATGACACTTCATGGCACACACAAGAGGATTTCCCATGACTAACTGCTGGGTCTGTCTCACCATATGTCACTCTCCTACCACGCATGCTCACTCCCACCAGACCCTTAAGACTGGCCACAAAAGGCCACTAGGCAGAACAGCACAAGCTGCTGGCTGATATGCTGCATCTTGTGGGAATTCATCTTTTTCATAACAAGTTAAGATGCACAGTATCTTGCTCAGGACAGCAAAGAAAGAACCCAGCCTCATTCTGAAGGATCCTTCATACAGACTCTTTTATGATGCTGCTTTTGTAACTTTAATAGGATTATTATTGGTGTTCTAATTTTCTTATTTCCAAATGTTAATAATGCACCTGAAGGAAGCGGTAGTTTAAAATACAGAGATTTCTAGTATTTAAATTGAGAACAATCTGATAGGGCAGATACTTTGCATTGTTAGTTGACATTATCTTCACAATTAAGGTCTTTAAAGAAATCCTGTTCTCATTTTTCTAACACTGAAAAGGAATTACTTAATAACTGTGTGCAAACCATGACCACACTCAAAAAGGTAACAGACTTCTGTGAAACTGGCATGTTCCAAAGCTGGAACATGTTGGACACAAAATCCACTGTTGGACACAAATATGTGAGTGTGAATCTTGTGTTCTTCATAACCCTATTATAGCTGGCAGATACACTTGCCATTGAAGGCTCACTGACAGAGATATTAAAAACTGTGCCCAGACAACTGAGAAAAGGAATTCTCATGAGCCACAGTTTCAAAATTGTAGTTTTATTTCAAGAATTAATGTTGTGGTATTAACTCCTCCTAGAATGGAAGGAAGCCAGCTAGACTGGTTATACAGCAAGAGTTAAAAAAGAGCACAACTCAGTAATTAAATTTAGACACCCAAGACAGGCAGTAATCAAGTACAGCAGTAGTATTTTCATCACTGTTTTCCAATTTCAACTTTAAAACTCTTCTTTAAGAATTAATTTGAAATATGAATAGCTTATATTAAGGCTGTAATATTCCAACTACGATTATCAGGTGATATCTACATTGTAAGGAGCTGGCAAATCCCTAATGTCTAAGTGTTGACCTAGCACTTGCCAGTAAAAGGTTGTTCTTCAGATACAACAAGACTGTCAGTCTGATCCATTTAGTTTTAAGCTCATCACTGCACTGGAAGTTACAAACTGATTGTGAGCTGAGAAGGAGGAGAAACACACACAAAACCCACGGTGCCCAACACACAGAAGGCTCATTTGTTCCTCAATCGACCAAGAGGATGAAGCCTCTCTATATCTATATTTTTCTAACATTTAGAAATATATAAATGTATACATAAACCAGAATTAAATTGACCATGTTCTCCAGGAAAGCCAAGTTGCAAATTTAGCATTTGAGCATAGATTAATCTGTTTAAGGCATTGCCCAGCAATTCCCCAAGGGGAAAACGCTGCAGAAGTTTCCTCACTGCTGATTATAAATCTTGAACTTAATCAGAGTTAAGTCACTTGGATTTAATCCTGTCCATAGTGACACCCACAATCAGTCCACGATTTCACAACACACTGGTTTTCCCAGCAGTGTTACACTTGGGAGTTCCAGTTCCCTCTCCTCCTGTTTCTGCCACTCACTTTGTTCCCTGCACTCTGGTGCACCATATCTTTGTTGTGCCAACATAATTCTGAGGTGATAATGTTGAACACACTCAGCAAACTGATTCATATTAAAAAGAGCCCCCTTCCACATGTTCTCCACTCCTCAAAACATACAGTGAGGTGCAGCCTTTGCAGATTTTTTACCTAGAAAAAAAGAAAGCTTTTCATGACATAATGAAAAGAGGAAAACAAATGGAAAGAAACATGTATGTGTCTCAAAATGAGGTTTAACTCTAGATATTATTTGTACAACTGCAAATGCATTTGTACAACTGCAAGTTGGGGTCAGATCCTCTAGCCCAGTTAGTAATGGAGATTTACCATAAAAGGCACAGGTCTCCCAGGGTGCAGAAGTGCGATTAGAGGAGGAATACTTCTCCTCCTGTAATGACTGCTTTTTCAAGAGGTTAGAGACTGGAAAAAGTTGTATTTAAAAAATAAAAATAAAAAAAAAATCACATAGTAAAAACAGCAGCAGAAGGGGATTCCTAGGGTGGTAACAAGAACTAAGAGCAGGTTCTGAGTGAATCTTGCTGCTGTTTGCTTTGAAAACTTCACACACACACCTAGGAGTCTAGAAGATGAAGCACTTGCTCAAACGACAGAAGGTCTGAACTAGTCTAGATGACAGGCAGCTATCACCTTCCTGCAAGTCTGGGGCATGGACAGCATCAGCATATGGAACCAGCAATCCTTACCTGGTGGCGATAATTGTACCAGCCATTCGAACCTGCAACAATCACCACCCAGTGCTTGCCTCCATCTTCAGGTTCTTCCATGGGAAATGCACTGATGCCCAGAGCACAGCCCAGCAGCACAACTATTTTCCATATCATCACTCTTCTTTATTTACTCCACAAATGGCAGAAAGTTTTCCTAACGAAGAATTTTGAGAGAAGTAAATGAGAGGACATCAGTCAAAAAACATGCAAAACAAACATCAGTAGTACCACAGTGAGAAGCTTTTCTTGCTTGTGGGGCTTTTTTGTCTGTTCTACAGACCATTTAACCCACAGTACAATTTCTGGTCATATCTTCCTTTAGCACTAAGCTACTACTAGTTACAATAGTTTTCTGTCAGCTTTTAAATCTGACTAAAAGCAATTTTGCATAGGACAACCAAGTTTTTCAGCTCCCTCTAGTTGTTTTGTTCTATAATAGCTGGCAATGAATAAGTCTCAAATACAAAACAAGCCTGACTATCAATTATTTCACAGATAAAACTTCTTCAGATTAAAACTATTCTCTCAGTCTCTGTTTATGTCATTCCCTGATTTCCACTCACTGGCAATTAGTCTATTATTACTGAGTCAAAGCCCAGGTGATGGAGGATACTTAGACATGGAGAATTTCTGGGGAGTTGGAAGGTCAGAGTGTCACAAAAGGTCTCTGTGCCCACAACACCAAAGAGGGTGGAAAGAGGCCATACCACTGTTCAGCACAAGATACAGCCCAAACTGCTGGGGCTGGGGGGAAGTGCAGGCTCTCACAGCCTCACGCTATTTGTGCAACCTGTCACGCTAGTGGGGAGCAAATGTGAACCAGTACCACATGAAAGAGCAGCATTTTCGCCTCTTTTGCTCGATGGTTAAGTGTTAAGTGTTTGCACAATGCGCACAGGGAGAGAATTGCGTCTGAGCCTGTGAATGTCAAATTTAGAAAAGCTGAGCAGAAGGGAGGTTTGAGCCCATGCAGAAATGGCTCTTTCTACTTTCTTGAGAGGATTAGAAGTAGGGTCCTTGCGAGGGAACGCCCTGAGCATCTTGATTGTCTGATAAGGCATTTGCTCTACATGTAAACTATCTGGCCATATATAATCACAGTTTACAGTTTGCTTTTTGAATTGGGGTTGGAGGGGGCAGGCAGATTCCATTTATTGGTCACAGTCTCAAGTCTGCTGCATCCAGTGTAAAACTCTAAAAGCAAACTTCCCTGAAGAATTGCTCCTGGCACACACATAAAGATTACACATTTCCTCATGCACTGAGAGGTGGGATTTTACACCATCCTACTCACAAAAAAGAGATCCTGGAAGTTAATCATTGCTTGTTAATCACGGAAGTTAACCTTCCAGTTAATCATGGAAGAGGTGTTGTAGTAAGAAGCGGAGTAGTCTACTTTATCATGGCTTTCTCTGGAATAAAAGCTAGAAACCCCCAAGCCATGCAATACGGTCACAAGGCAAAAATGTCAAAGCTACCACTAAACCAAGTAAACAGTACCTAAGTCAGCCTCAGTCCCCCAGTCAAAACCACCCATCTGCAGCCACTCAAATAGGCTGAAACAGAGAAGCAGCCAGGTCCTTTCCAAAGCAGATGTGTTCAGTGAAGTCTACTATAGCATGGGTTCACTGGTCCTGGTACTGCAGGCAGCAGTATGAAATGTATATATATATTATACTATATATATACAAGTTGGATTTTTTATCTTTTTTAATGAAGCTAGCACAAAGTAAATGAAGTCATGTTATCATAAGAGGTCCTATAGAAAGAACTGTTACCACACATAAGAACTCCAGAAAAGAAAAGACAGAACTAACATTAACTGTTATGAAACTACTTCTTCCAAAAACTTATCTTTCAGGAAGAAGCCACTCCTGTCACTGCCTGTGACACTTGGAGCAAGACTAATACATAGTAATTTAACAATTTAGGGTTTGTTGAATTATTAGCTTCTTCAGCAGTCAAGCAGATACGAAGGAATAAGCAGATTTTTCATTAGATGATTATACGCGCTCATGTTGAGCTGGAAGTGTAAAGTTGTGTCATTGTTGTCACCAAACAATGACATGGGGCTTTGTATGGCAACTCTGCCTGATCTCTCTTGTCACTTCTTCAAATGATAAGACAAATAACACACTGTGCTGAAGATGCACTGTTTGTACAACATCCATAAAACTGCCTATTTTGTTGCCTACAGCCTGGCTAAGATTCAGACCAAGCTGGTGAGAACTTTTGTAAACTGCCACAATACGTCACAAGCCAACGAGCCTATTCATTTCCAACATTCAATTTCAGGTATATCTAACTCCTGAAATATTAGGCAAGAAAATAAAATCAGTATATTTTAGACAATCTGCTTATAAATCTTAACTGAGTTTGACTTGCTGGAATATTGAGCTGAATTTCCTGCAAACAGATCCCTCAGAGCTCAATGTCTGTCTCATAACATTTCTCCAACTATAAGATGTATTTACAAAAAAATGGTTCAAACAATTGCTGGAGAACCTTTCATATGATGCTTAGCTCTTTGAGATACCACCAGGGCATATCAGCAGAAGCTGTGTCGGTGCCAGCTGCTCACTGGGCCACATAACATAATGGCTGATTTCAAGGGAGGTCATGGCAGTGACATCCATCACATGGAAGGAGTCACTGCCACTATCAGTTACTGATACACCAGGCAACTAGAAACAGTTTGATGGGATTGTCTTTCCTGGTGAGTTCACGCTCCTGACTATACTAACAAGGATCTACAGTTCTCAGGACCCCAGCCAGTACCTCTGAGTGGGCCGTGCTGTGCAGGCACAGATGTACCACACACCAGCACTGCATTCTGCTCACAAACAGCCCCACAACAAAAAAACCCTGCACCAGATCAGGAACAGAGACTTAAGGGCCAGCCCCTCAGGCAGTCCCTCCATGAGGGATTCAAGACTCTTCCAGATAGTACAAGGGTATCTAAGCCCTCCCAGTTCTCACCTCTGCTGAGACAAAAGTTGTGACTGAACACCCAGGAGAAAAAAATAAACATCAAGAAAGATTGCACTGTACTACCAAATTATATATATCTTGTCATGGGTTATTTAGAATATAAAAGAACCTCCTCTTTGGCACTAATTAATAGCCTATAATCTCACTTATCTGTCTTTTCTTACACTATAATTAAATCAAATCAACACCAGTAAGAAGGGAGGAAATTAAAAAAAAACCCAGACATACCACAATCGACTAATAAACCATAATTAATAAAGACTCAGCTCCCCAAAGTTCTCCAAGCAGCACTTAAAACAGGTTTAAACACATGTGCTGTGGGAATGGGTCTTTATTGTTTGTCTCTAACTACTACTTAAAAAAAACAAAAAAACAAAACCCAAACCAAAACCAACAAAAACATAAACAAGCAAATGATGATCAAACAAACAAATACACTCATGCACACACATATTTCTACTTGTGTTAAAGAAAGCCTCTGAGAGCAAGTAAGCAATTTAAAAGCCTGTGTTCAGGATTGTGTTGTACGAGTTCTTGACCTACAGTTGAGAAGAGAAAGTTCCCCATCACATGCTTTGTCTTCAAGTCATATTAAGAGAAAGCAGCTCAGCTGACCAGCTTACCACAGGTACAGAAAAAGCCTTTCTCTGAAGATCTGTCACATGCGATCAGTCCTGAATCACATGCGGATTGAGACTATGCAGAAAAAGCTAAAAATTCACTACAAGCTCATCTTTGAGCTTTGGTTGATCCACAAAATATGATTAAGATTTGATCAGTTCTGCTAGTCTTTCTGACAGTAGAGTAAATTAACTTTGCCTTGAGACCATGCCAGGACAAAGGCCCATCTCAGACACAGTGGGTTCAGCATCAGACCACCACGTACATATGCAGGTAAGGCTGCTGCACTGTTTGCACAATCTGTGGAAAAAGCCCATCCAGAACTGGGTGGCTCCTGCCAGAACAATTCATTCTTAAAACCAGTCTTTCCTGACAGAGGTACTTTGACCACTTCCCAGTAGATAGCTAGCACACATGTCTGACTTGATAAGAGAGAGATGCTTAAGGAAGACCACACCTGGAAATGGCCAGCTGCTGCTAAAACAATTTTTCCAGCCAACTGCCTGTTCCCCAAGTTCACAACTTTCCTCTGGGAAACAGTCCTTTAAGATCAATACTCTTAGAACAGCATAGCACTCTAAAGAAAGGACTTTGAGTGGATCAAAGTATTTCCCACTAGCTTTCAAAGCAATATTGACACTTCAGTAGCTTGCACTCCAAATACCTTAAGCACAGTCTCCAAGAACTGTATAAACAGAAACCATATCTCTCTTTTACTTGCATGAAAAGAAAGCACACGAACAGTAACCTTGCTGAAAAGTAACAGCCTTAAGCTGATCAGATGATCATTACAGCTTTTCTGTGAAATCTTTCTGAAAAGCTCACTTCTTATAACCACTAGCCTTTAACATTCCAGAATCAAGGCATAGTTCCTTTCTCCACACAGTGCTTGCATATTGCCTGTCACTGTAATACTTAGATGCTGATTTCAACAAAATATGTGACAGTCCCCCTCACAGGAAACTGATGTCCACAGTTCTGTCAGCAATGTTCTGCCTACATGCTGTACTGGCTGCTACACAAACAGAAGTACCTAAACCTGTGATTAAGCCCCTGCACAAAAAAACCTGATTTTCTCATTTTCTTTCTGCACTTCCATGGTAAAAAGAAAAAAATCTTTGTCATTATAAGTTCTGATAAGGTACATTTTGAAGGAGATTACGGTCCCTGATGCAAAACATTTCTTTACAAAGTCTGCTAGTACCCATTCTATGAACTGGCTTAGTATGATTAGAACTTGTAGTAAAATATTTCTGTTTAGTTACTGAAGATGTATAAACCACTTTTACTGTAAAACCCCATGAATTCGTAGTTAACTCAGAATGACTCTTAATGTTAAATAAATTTATTTAAAAGTAGTTATAAGTAAAGTTCATTCTCCTGTTTGCAGATTTATTTTTTTCAGCAGCAGAGATGGTACAATTTACCTGAGGGTAAAAAAACCCAGAAGCAATCAGAGAATGGTGATAAGCCAATACACATGGTTTAGGGGATTTTTTCTCTACACTTCAAAAAACCCATATTCAAATCTAGCAAACCTTACAGCTTCAGTAAAACTGCTTCTGCTATTTACTTTCCTATCTGTCTGCAGAAGTATAAAGCCTCAGCCATCACATACTGATAGTAAGAAAAACCAGATACCGCGACATTGCATGAGTAACTTCGCTGTATTGCTTGATTTGGCATGGGGGGTATAAGGGTAGAAGAATAAGTCATATAAGGGTAAGAATTTCTGCTCAGCAAACATGGAAATGTTGGGAGCATGGAGAGAATGAAATTCTGGAGAAGTTATTACACAGAAATTCCTGTGTGAGATTACACAAGATTCCTGCACTCCACATGTCTTTTACTATGGTTCATCTTAGCATTTCAGATCTTGGCTACAATATTTATCTCAACCCCCAAACACAAGACACCCGACGCAGTGTTGGTCCATCCGAATTGGGAGCTAGTGCTACTACCTCCAAGCAGAACCTCATGTTACAGCAAAGCTGTCTACCAGCTAAAACCAGCCACACCGCAGCACCTTTCAGGCATCATCAGCTCTTTGCAGAAATCCCGTAATTAGCTACTCCATCCTTTTCGCCGTTAAAAATGTATTACCGGTGACTAAATCTATGCTGTTGCCACTGCTTCCCCCCTCCAGATCTCCCTCCCGTCCTCTGCCAGCCCTGGGAAATGCCCCTCGGAAGGAGCCGCTCTGATTCCTGTCTCTCTTCCAGCACTGAGAGATCAAACACAGTTCCCGAGCCAGGCGTACCAACCCCAGGGCCAGTCGGGGCGCCGGGCGCAGCGGCGGGGGCTCGGCAGCGCTCGGAGCCCGGGAAGGAAACCGACACCCTCGGCCACTCCCCTGGGAGGCGGCGGGGCCGCTCCCCCCTTGCCTCTGCCTTTGCAGACGGGCAGCGGAGCGGGCCGTCCCCCGCTCACAGCTCCCTTCGCTCAGGCGTACCCCGCTCCCTCTCCCGCGGCCGGAGCCCCCGGACAGCGCGGCCCCTCCGNGGACCCGGGCCCCGGCCAATCGCGGCCGGGCAGAGGCGGGGCCGGACATCCATCCGATCGTACTACGAGCCCCAGCAAGCCCCACGCCCCACTCGCTCAGGCGAACGCGGGCCGTGCGCGCCAAGCTTTTTGGGAGTGGTAGTTCCGCGGCTGCGGGATGAATCGCCTGGTCCCGGGTGTCCCAGGAGTCCCGGGAAGCTCCTCTCGCGTGGCCCGGGATCGCGCCGGGTGCCGCCGGGAGCCTCACGAGCCGTGGCCTTTAAGCAGATTGTCCACGGGACACAAACGGGGCGGCGCCGATTGCGCTTTCCCATCGGAATTGCCCTGTGCTTTCGGGATGGAGGCAGGAGACCCACAACGGGAAGGCAGAGGCAAGTGCCAGAGGGAATCCATGAAATGACGGAACGAGACGAACGGCNCCCAGCGCCGGCTGCCCGCTGCGCCGCGCGGGGCACGCCCGGTCCGAACCGCCCGCAGCCCAGGAGGGCCGGGGCAATGGTCGTGCACCGACACCTCTGCCGAGTCTTCTCCGCTTTTAAGGAGAGAAGGAAAAGCAAAGATTCTTTTTGAAAAGTAGAGGCACCTGTTTCGTTGCCTAATAAACCATGTACAAAGAAGAACACCTCATTACATACTATAAAAATTACTTGCGTATCAGTACAAAAAACCCAACAAGTACCTTTGCATTTCGTGACCAACTGACTGGTTTTGAATGTCTGCAGAAAATCATAGTTTTGCTCTGACTCTGCCATTTGCATTGTCTGCACCGACTCAGCTTTGCATATGATCATAAATGTAAAAGGTCATTAGAGATCAATCATTACTTTTCTGGGGCTGGCGTGCCCAGTGACCTGCCATGCCTCCTGACACAGTCAAGCTGTTCGAAATCAGGTCATTTCAGAAATTACCTTTTTGAACTGACAAAGATCACCGTGCTGATTATCCAGCAAGAAAAAAACCAAGCCAGGAATCTTAGTTTCACCTCTTTTAATTCCAGCTTAGTAGCCAAGTGGGTTATGCTTATGTTTTATTTGCCTGCTGCTCTAAAGGATATCTAATATCACTTTAAAGGATTGCTGACTCATCATCCAAGTCCAATGGTGTTTTTCATAGCCAGGCTGCATGAGGTAAGTACACCTTGTGTCAGCTGTCACTTCTGAGAAGTCTAATACTATCATTACCAAATAACTTGTCTATAACTTCTGGATGTGATGAATGCAAAGCCAATTAAATTTGAAACTGGAAAATTTATTAACAGGCAAAAATTGATGAACAATAGGGGACCAAGATGGCAGTTTGCCGGGCTGCAAGGCAAGGGATCAGCAGCGCTCTGTGCTTACCCACAGGTGGAATATGGCCAGAGGCACCCCGAGGGCTGGGGGAGTTATATATTAGGATTTTATATCCCCAAGCAGGGTACCACCCACTCCCCTAAGTCCTTCCCCTTCGAGGCTTTTTAATTGGGTTACGGTGACTCGTCGTGTAGTCGATTTGTTCTCACACATGGTGTGAGGTCTGGGCATCTGGTCCATTCTTTGCCCAATCAAGGTTCTTCTCTTATCTCTTTATGATAATTTGAATTGATGCCTTTCTTCTAGCACCTTCCACTGCTGAACCATTGTCTCTCTAGGGAATCTAAATTGTCAACCAACCCCGTGGCCTAATGCTAATAAATTAAACAAACCTTACACTAATCAACCCCTGGGGTCCCAATTTAACCCAAATAACTTAAATAAGCATTTTACATGGAACATTCCATTTGCAATTTACAATTAACACTGTACTCAAAACCACCTATTTCAGAATATCAGGTTAATTAATCACATAACTAGAACACTACTTAATTAATTCATAATGGGCCCATCAACTTTCAACCAATTCCTTAATTTCTTACATACATACAAAAGCCAACCTTCAGCCTTCATTTATAACATGCATTAATAAACATCATGTTCTTAGATGACAGATGGGGAGATTGCTACAAGAATCCTAAATCTGTCAAAATGTATCGGTCAGGTACTAAAGACACTCGAGTAATACACAGAATTTTACTACTGAATTCAATTATTTCTTTGATTGTGTTAGAAATTGAGGAAGCCTTCCTGAATTGAGTGGGAAGTTTGTCTAAGGGAAAGATATGAATGGTGTTGCTGGGTATTCAGAGTGAAGTAAGCAGAGAGGTTGCTAAGGTACAGCTGTGGGGCTCAAACAGAAGCAGCTACATCACCTGTAGCAGGAATCCAGCATGATCCTTGTGACTCCTGCTATCATGGAAGAGAAGAAATGGACTATGACTATGTAAACAAATGTACTTATCATCTTTTTCAAAGGAGAAGAGCACATAAGTAGGTAAAAACATGATGGATTTATGAAATTGAAATGAAATGAAATGTTATTCAGCCTGCAGAAGAAAAGCCTCTTTGGAGACCTTATAGAAACTTTGCAGTACATAAATGGGGCTACAAGAGAGCAGGGAGACAGACTATTTACAAGGACATGTAGTGATAGGACAAGGGGGAATGGCTCTAATCTGAAAGAGGGCAGGTTTAGATTCGGTATTAGGAAGAAATGCTTTCCTGTGAGGATGGGGAGGCCCTGGAACAGGTTGTACAGAGAAGCTGTGGATCCCTGAAAGTTTTCAAGGCCAGGTTGGATGGGACTTTGAGCAATCTGGTCTAGCATGGCAGGGGGACTGGAACAAGATGATCTTTGGTCCCTTCCAGCCTGAACCATTCTATGGTGCAATGAAACAATTTGCTCTTGTTCTGACAGTGCTAAAAAGCGAAAGTAACCATCACCCATATGTCTCATAATAAAACTAGCTCTGTGGAAGGCAGTTCCACCAACCCACCAATGCCACATGATACAAATGTGCTAAGATGCTACCAAATTCTGGAAGTGTTTACTAAATGAGAACAAAAAAACAAAACAAAACAAAAAAACCCAACAAAACAAAAAAAAAGATGCAAATGTGAAGCTTCAAAACTGCAGATAATGTAGGTTCTTTCTTATTAGCTTTCCTACAAAACAGAAGGCTGCCATATGGTAAGGTAACTCTGATTCTGTTTTGCTAAGAGTGCTCTGAGATTGTAACTCCTACATCCAACGTTGCTGACACCAGGCTGGACTGGTAGTGCTGGCACTGCAGTAGTGGTTCTGGTAACACACAGGTTTCACCAAAGGAGGTTTTTCAGATTTTTGGCACAACTCTAGAGGTGTTTTAACACACATATGTATGGTTCCATGCCACTAACTTAAGAGCTGACAAAATTTAGACTGTGAAGTTGATTTTGCTTCTAATCTAGCAGAACAGATAGTTCAGAAAATGTATGGGAAGCCATTCTGGATTGCACCTACACTTTCCTTTAAGAGCAATTGAATAGATCAAGATTTTTTTTTAACGAGTCAAGGACATTTTTTAGTTGGGAAAAAATGGACTGGAATCATGAATTGAGTATATTTAGGGTGTGTACCTTTTAAGCTTCCTTAGCCTGTTTTAAACATTTTAACAAATGCTTATTCTTTGTAGTTGCACTAACTTGATAACTAATAGTGAAACAAAATAAGAAATTCTAGGAAGAAAAAGCTAATATTTAAGGTAAAGAGTGGACAGGTTTATGATAAATGAAACAATGTGGCTGAGCCTGGTCTTTCCACATCTTCACTCGCAATGAGATTAGATTTGTCAGTTTAGCACTGACACATGGCTAGCTGGCTTGTAAAGGCAAATGTCAGACATGGTTATTCTGTATGTTTGAAACAAGGGAAGATTCTCATTTTAGCAAAATTAATAGATTAACAACGGGATGATTTAGCTATCAAATGATTAAAGGAGAAATCAATATCCATCTTTTTGGGGGGGAGGAAAATCAGAAGAGACTTAGGTAAAGTGACCTTAATTCTGAAAGAAAGAAAGTTAATGTCAGGCATATCATCATGAAGATAAACGGAGGTTAAACAAGTCTGTAAAGAAGAGGGATTTGGACATTTAGTTCACTTGCATCACTTGGGGAATACATACACATACACTTTGAAAGTGAATGAGGGAAAACCTTATCCTTACAGCTTTGTACATGATTTCTTCAACTGTTCTGACAAAATAAACCACATTTGACCATGTTCAATATTATGAGTTCCTATATTTTTCTTGAAAAAATAGGTGGACAGTAGAAGGAAAGACTCAAGACAGTGCCAGAGAAAACATTGTTCCTTTCAAGATCAAAAGGAGTTAGAGGGTTTTTTCTTGTTCCTTTCTCCTATGGGCTTTATGAGGAAAAACAATGTCCCAGGAAATGTAATATTTCTACCAGATAATTTCTCCAGGCAGAAATCTCCTGGGGAAGGAGAAGCTGAGGTTTACTCTGTGAGCAGGGGAATAGGAACATATGCAAACACATATGCTGAAGACAGAGCTTAGAGACATCCTCATCTGGGAGCTGTCTGCATGTAACAGTTTTATATTAGCACCTGGGGAAGTCTGAATAAGTATTCCAGAAAGTTTAAGTTCAAGACTGTGTGGTCACTACATACACAGCAGTGTCAGTCACAAATGAAGAAATGCTTCCTTCAACACAAGCTCGCATTGAGAGCTGAGAAAAGGCTCATCAGAAAAGCTAAATGCACTCAGGTTAGGTTTCTATTTTCATCCTACAGAAAACATGAAAATAACTTCCGACCCTTGTGCATCTCTCTGCAGATGACACTTTCCTACTTTGGTAGTGAAGTGTAGTCAAGTGAGTTGTATGGAAAAAAAACAAAAGTTTGGTGTAGGATAAAGTAGGTGTGAGGTGATATCCTCAGATATCCCTAAGATCAAGAAATTCAAGGGAATTGAATGTGTACTAGAGAAAACAAGCAGGGAGGAGGAAAAAGGGAAGAATCTAAAGGTTAAAATACTACAAACACGTCCTTACTGGGAGTGGCTTCCAAATAACCTGTGTGACTGTGCAGTGGGGAATGTATTTTAAAAATTTTGAAATAAGATAATGGCCAGCAGTAGGCTTAATGATGTTATTTGTTGCAAATCTAGTTCATCGGCATTTTCATACCCACAGAATATTCACTGAAAAGTGTGGAGGCAAAAAAGCCAATTAAGAATAGGATAGCCAGAACAGAATTCTCCGAACTTGAGTTCTGTTGACTATTTAGTTCATTCAGACAGTTGTGGGAATCCTCATGTCGGACTGACATACTTCCTAAGCCTCACTGCATGCATCCTCTTGATAATGACTTTTTTCCTGCACACAATTAATGTCTAAATATATTATATGTTTGCAGTATCACTGTGGATATCTGCACTCGGATTCCAAACAGTTGCATTACCCTTTCCCACTGTCAGGAAGAATGTTCTTTTCTCTCGCTGTTGTTTAAAATACGCTTCCTTCCGTTTATGCTTGCCCAGGCAATCGATACATTTGCAACCCCAGGATTAATCTATGTAATTCACAATTAAGCCAGGAAGTTGCCAGACTGGCCCAGTGAAGATCTTTCACCCAGCACTCACATCATGATCTAGTCTTCCATTCTTTGCATCAGATTGCATCTTCTTGTTAGAGGTAAACCTCTACCCTTTTAAAGAACTATTCTGAGTACCTTGAGGTCATGGAAATGCATGAAGAAAGGCATATGACAGAATAACAGAATACAAATAACCCCCTGAATCCTTAAATGGCATTTTACTCTCTGGTCTTGTGTGGGGGTCTGGACCCCCGCAGGGGTTTGAGCCCTGTCTTCTGCCCTTGAGATTCCCTTCCTTCAGTTTGTGGTGTTGAAAAGAACGAAGCAAGACATCTTCTTTGCTGTTTTGTGAGTTGTTTATTTTTCTTATCAAGACCTCGGAGGCAGAGGCAGCGTCCTCCGAGGACAACAGGGCAGAAAGGCAATGGCTGCTTATCAGCAGCTACCTTTTATATCTTACTAACAACCATTAAAGAAATAATACATATTTTATTTTGTTTCCAACACCAGGAAACCCTCATCTTATTGATATGTCTTTTCCCTACTAACTTTTTTCCACCAACCACCACACCACAGGAACTGGTGTCAGAGAAGAAAAGAAGAGAAAGAGGAGAAAGAAGAAGAAGAAGAAGGGGAAACCACACCCCAAAGCATCCATCTTCTGTCTATATAATACTTAGAACAAAATCTAAACCTACAACTAAATTCTCTGCGATGCAAAAGCAAAATGCTTTTCTCACTTCTTGGGTGTTTGCAGTTCATTCAGGATTGAGGGCAAACCTTCCCAAGGGCTCAGATCAACATCCAAGCCATCCTGGGGTGCTCTGGGGGCAAACACAACCCGGGGGGAGAAAGAGAGGTTTCCTGGCCTCCCTTGACTCCCACAGTCTTGGTATTCCGTAAGTTGCTATTTTTTAAATGTCACTAGACACTTTTGATGTCCTAACTCTGATAATTCTGGCAGTGTCTAGGAGGGCTAGCTTTGTTTCCTGATAGAAGAATAATATGCTAATTCTGTCATTTTTGTGTAGAGGAAAGAAATAAGGTAGTGAAGACACTGCAGAAAAAGTGTCATTGTGATTTATTACAGGAAAATAAAAAAGTAGGAGTCAAACAATAACAACAGACAGATTTAAAGAATGTATGTGTGTGTGTGTTCCTAATACAGTTGAGTTACACTGAGGAAGAAGGAATACAAGCACATCCTAACTTTGTGTTTTTCATTTTGTCACAAAAGTGAGGATGCAGCAGTGGAGACAGAGCAACCTTACCAGGGCATAAATGAAGAGTGGTTGAACTTCAAATATCCCAGCCACAAGTCGGCTACATGTTCTAGGCAGGGTCCATTGCATTGCACCCCTGCACCTTGAGTAAACTCATGTGCCCACAGCTACAGCCACTAGGCAGAGTTAAGAAATTCCATCATCTCATGTTAAAATTGAGCTCTTCTAAAAGTTCCCCTCAAACTCTTGTCAGTTTCCCCTAAAATTTTCCATGCTAGATATTTATGGAAGAACTGCTTTCTGATAATTTTTGGTTTATAAATCATTCAGTGATACAAATGAAAATAAAAAGGGGAGGGAGGAGGGTCCAGAAAAAGAAAACAGAATTGTGTCTCTATTTACAAATTCTCTAGCTCAGGTGCTTTTGCACCCGTATGCTTTGAAAAGTTCTATTAATTATTAAAGAAATAAAAAGAAAAACCTTTGAAGGCTTTTTAAATGCAGATACCACCTTTGGCTTTGGAAGTCCCAGAGTCAAAATCCTAGGGAGAGTGTAGCTCAGAAATACCTTCTGTCCTGTTACTGTACCTTCCCTCACCACTTGCAGTTGGCCACTTTCAGAGAGATTTGTGCTTTGACTGGCCTTGCTAACCAAGAAAATTACTATGTTCAAATCACTGCTGCAACTTTTTGCCTTGTTTGTGAGAGGCCAGTCCCATCTGGACAAGTTACATACCTTCAGACCCCAGATGCTGAAGAGTGGTGATTAAAATTCTCTTACACATTCATTAGCACTGAACAAAATCCTTCCCCAATGTTTGCACATTTTGACCAGACCGAACCTGCTTTGCTCTGTTCAGGTGTGGAGGAGGATTTCGTCTTTAGTTCCTCCTCGCTATACTTCAGTTCCCCACTGGAATGTGAAGATAGCAACACCAGTTGCCTCAGAGGCTGTGGGTGTGTGACAGCTCCAAGGTAGGCTTCCCTGGGGAGTGTGGGTGAGGCCGTGCAAGGCAGTTAAAGGAAGAGGCTTATTTTCGGCAGGGTCCGTGTGGGGACATGAGCAGGCAGCACAGAGCTGTTTCACCGCTGCCTTTTGGGCAGGACCTGATTTCTCTGCCCACACACAGTCGGGCAAAGTCATAGACAATAGTGTGAACTTATGGGGTAAGTTCATACTGTTTTATTCAGTGGTGTGTTGAAGGGATGAATGGCGTGAGGCCACATACTGAATGCTGAGAATGAAATAAAGTTTAAGTAGTAACTCATCCAGTGACCATCACCTTATTTTGCAATCTTTGATATTTGGCACATTTCCAATATACTGCATGAATCAAAGACCTTAAACCAGATATGTAGTTGTGTATTAATATATGACACATGAAAAAGAAGGCTGAATGAGGATGACCTGACCCATCTTTATTTTTTGTTGCTATATTTTTTGCAATTTTTATGTTTTTCAGCAGTTTTTTTACAGAAACTAACTGCCAAAGCCCTATTTCAGTATACCTAGAAAGAAGATTAATTAACTTAGTACAAGTCATGTGACTATGTATCTGTTTTGCCTCTTCTACCTAAAAATTTCCCTTACTGAACAATGAAGAACCTGGGAATAAGCTCAGAGTGGGAAATGGTAATTAATAAAAAAATTGTTAAATGTAGAGCCTGCCTCTCTTTTTAATTAAAAAAAATCAAACCTAAAGCCCCAATTGTTTTCTTGCAACGAGTTTTGAGGAAGTGAGTTAATCTTGCTGTGATACGGTTAGTGGGGCAGATATAGTCTAGCTTTGTTATTTAAATTTCCTTACAATGAGAGCTGTAATAGGAAAAAATAATGTCTGTAAATTATATCTTAAAATTATTTCTAATTTGAGTATGAATAGGGATCGAAAGGCTTTGTACAGAGAGTCTAATTTTTTGTCTACAGCTAGATATGAATCTCTCCCTTTTCATGCTTGCAAAGAGAGAATTGCAGCCAGAACCTGTCAAACTATGCAGCAACACATGTAGCATATTAGATCAGAGCCTGGACTCTAAGGAGGGCACCTGTAAACTGAAAAGACACCTGTAAAGTTTTTGGTGATAGTTAATGAAGCTGTATGCCCCTTGTGACAGAATGAAATATTCTCAGCACTCAGCCTGGCAGTCACAGGATTCTTAGAAGTAACTGTTGATACAGGAGACATGAGGGACTTTGCAAGTAGGCCAGTGAAACAAGCAGCAAGTTCTCTTTCCTTCCTTTGTCTTCCTCACCACCCTACAAACCTGAGAACATCAGTTGTGGAAGTAAAAATGCAGATCATAAAGAAATACCAAGGAGAGAGATGCCACTACTTATTCGGGGTCTCAGCCAGCAATCTTTCTGGTTTGTTTTTTTTCTAATTTTATAAATGGAAGCATTATTTTTTGGAGACTATCAGTGATTGTGAAAATGTAAATGGAACAAATTTTAATAGTGTTGCTGTAACCTTTATGTCTTCTAGAAGATCAGGCTATTTCAAAGATTACACACCACATGGGAGACACTAAATTGGGGGGAAAGTTTAGCAGTTACTACATTTTGTCGGAGCATTCAGAGGGAATAACTGTTTTTCAGGTTGCACATAAAGCATGATTTCTTTTATGGAATGATTCTATAACTCAACAGTTCAATATAAAATCTATACAGGACTTAAAGGATTTGTTTTCCCCCACTCTTAGCCGATCCCTTTATCAATTTCAACAGGATCCCTGTTTTAGAGATTTTGTATGAACAGGGGAAGGGGTTGCCATGGAATTTACTTCAAGGTAAATAATGATGACCCCTGCAAGAGCTGGAAATTCTCAGACTGTGGGCAGTTCAGATGTAATCCTGGGAGTCTGCCTGTGTAATTTTGAATAAAAGGCACTTCTGTCCAATCATTTATTTATCTAAACTAGTTTACATCTGAAAGATGGTTCAGTCAAACACGGACCATGCAGTGGCTCTAGAGTGGAATAGGACATGTTAAAGTGTGAATTGAATTCCTCTTGGTTGTGCATCTCTGCTGTGTGTATATTTCCTAAACAGGTTTTCAGACTCTAATGCAGAGAAGGGCTTGTTAGATGCAGTGATGCAATTGGATACTTTTTGGATTGAAATATGCTTTGTTTGTATCCTTTCTGTGAAAGAAAGAGATAATCTAGGGTGTTGGCTTTGGCTCTTCATGTTTCTTTTGAATATTGTTCATGTCACTGTGGTCTGCAATGATCAAATACTTCGAACATTCACAGTCGTATGTGAATTTTCCACTGAGGGGATTAGTAACATGTTTTGAAGAGCAAACAAGTGGAGTAAAACAAGTATAAACTTGTAATTAATACAATCTCTAAAAATCTCTCATTTTCTTAGTGCCTGAGAAGGTGATACAGTCACATTAATTGAAATTATGATAATGTGCAGCTGAATCACATGCTGTAGAAGTTGAAGTTTGTGAATTCATTTTCTTTATTATTATTACTATTATTTCCAATGTGTTGCTTAATCTGCAATGAGACAGGATCGATTTTCTGTTAACTCATGCCAGTACTAGTGCCATAAAGGTGTTCTGAATAGGTACCAGGATGTCTCCTGTCTGGGCTTAAGTCCTAAGGATGCCCAATGATAATTGATAATTCATATGTGTAAACAAACATTTTGAAGCCTTTGACCTACACAGGAACTCTTCATAATCTTTCCAAACATTGTATGTTCCCCATTGGAAGAGGATTACCATGGTAAGATGTAAGAAAACTTCTGTAAGCCAGATAACAGCATTCAGATATCTTGATAACAGCCTACCTGTGAATTTACCCAGAGAATGCTTGTAAGGTGTGATCTGATGATCACACAGCTAGAGCTCTAGGGAAACATGGATGTTAGTCACCAGCCATGCATTCAGCATTAAAATCCGGAGAACAAGTCCTCAACAGAGGAGGATCTGATGTGGCAGGAGGTGTAAGTATTGTCTTCATTCTCATTCCTACTAGTACTTCAGGCATGAGTAGAAACTCTACATGTAGCAAGTATGGTGGTTGGTTGTGATATGTTGGCATATCACGTATGACTGAGAAAACAAATAAAGGGGGATGAGAGTATCATCTCTCAAAACATAAAACCAAAACTTTATATAGTTCTTTAAGTGTAACTTATGTGTACTTTATGTACACTTTAACTGCTATCCTTACTAAGAATAAGCATTTAAAGAAGAGATATAACAGCCATAAAGCTTGAAAAGGTTCAAGTACTGCAGGTTGGAGACACTGAGTCACAGATGACAGGGAAGGATGTTACAGTCAGAAATGCGTGGCACTTGGGAATGTGGTTTTACTGGTAAACTTGGCAGTGTTGGGCCCAATGACCTTTGAGATCCTTTCCAACATAGATAATTCTGTAATTCTGTGGCATTCGCAATTCCTGAGAAGTCTTACCTCAAAAATTACTGAAAACGCCGCCAGGTGGCGCGCGAGGCAATCGCCGCCCCCGTCCGGTGGAGGGGCGGTGCCCGAGCGTGCCGGGGGCGGGGCTTGAGCGTGCGGGGGGCGTGGCCTAAGAGNTCACGGCTTCCCTCGGGCCGGGGCGTCCCCCGCGCTTGTAGGAGGTGAGGCCTGGCCCTGCTGTGCTGAGGCCCCCGCCTCTCCTAAGTGGGGCCGAGCCTGGGGAGGGCCGCGGACAGGCAGTGCTGGGGGTGGGGGCCAGCGGCCACTCTGAACGTCGCCCTCCTTTCCGCCCCCGCGCTTCCCTCCAGAATCGTGTCCCGGGGTGAAGGAGCCATTCCCGGGAGCTGGGGTAGAGGCACACGCCGCCGGTGTGGTGCCACATGCCCGTGGTGCGGGTGGAGGCACGCACCTGTCCGCCGTGTCGGTGTCACGGGAGGGGCAGCGGGCTGCAGAGCTTGTGGGGGAGAAGCTCCTCTGCCTGAGCCCGGTTGGGAATTTGCAGGCCGAACGTCTAAGGCATAGTTGTTTTTTTTTCTTTTCTGTGATACTTTGTAGCAGCTGATGATACCAGAAACTGATACAGTGGTCTGAGTTTAATAGCCTCGATTTAAAAACCTAGGTTTTGTCTGTTTTCCTCAGAAACTGATTTATTTCTATTACCTACCAAAAGAGCAAAATAACAAACTAGTAGAAGAAAAGAATTAAAATGACTACAGCACTAATAGATTGACACAACAATTGTTTAGGTAAAACATACATTTTGCCTTATTAGCACCAATCTGATTTGTAATCCTTTTGTCTTTTGCAGTATATGGTCCTGAAATTCTAATTGTACAGAGTTCATCAACAGACACTCATCATGTCTTGGCTTGCTGATCTTGCTGGAAAGGCAGAGGATCTACTCAACAGAGTTGATCAAGGAGCTGCATCAGCTCTGAGCAAAAAAGACACATCAAGCAGTGCAGTTTATGATAATAAAAACTTGGACTCTGCCAATGAATATTCTGAAGTGCGCCAGCATACTGGAGAACTGAAATACCAGACACCATCCAAAGCAGCCTACATCTCCTCAGCAGCCGATAATATTAAACATCAAAAGGCCACAATCCTGGCAGGAACAGCAAATGTTAAAACAGCACGTAGGACATCCTCAGAGGCAGCTTCTCCAGTAGAAAATGCTTCCGCACCCAGAGCAGCCTCACATTTTGTGAGAAGAAAAAAGTCAGAACCTGACGATGAGTTGCTATTTGATTTTCTCAACAGTTCGGAGAAAGAGCCTAATGGAAGGATAGATTCTAAAAAGGAGAAGAGCAAGGCACCTGTTCTTCAAAATCACTCTCGGACTTCAAGCATTAGTTCTGTGTCTACCAGTACACAGAGTGCAAAAACTACTGAAGATAATTCCGTCAGGAGCCAAGGCAATGGTAGTTAAATAGTATTGAACCTAGAGATATTTAAAACCCAAGTGTGTCTAGGGTAAGGTTAGGTAACACATTTATTGCCACTTCTTGAAACATTTAATGGTGGTAGTATGTCAGATAGGTGAGGTACAGTAGGGCCTTTCACATTTTTTCATCACTGGGGTAATACTAGGTACCATGCTAATTTAACAGGCCACATAATTAATACCTAAATCTTTTGTGCTCTGGATCCACCTTGTTGCTACTGCTCACCCTGGCCTCTCTGAGCTGTGATCTAACCTTGTATCAGCCCCATATGTCCCCATATAGAAGCAGAGGTGCTGCTGCATTTGTTTGGTCATCCGGGCCCTTAGCTGTTGTTGCCACATAGGAAGGTGAGTGACTTCCACCCATGGATAGATGGTGTTGGCTGTTGCCCACTGCAGCATGTGAGGTGGGGTGAGGTATTCCCTGTTCCACCATGCAGGAGGCGTAAGCTGGCAAACTTGCTTGTGCTGCAGGAAGCTGGATGTGGTAAGGATGTTGTAGAGCTACAGGCATGAGAGAGCTAGAGAGATAAAGCCTCTTGGTTTCCCAGAAGTAGTTCATGACTGCAGTCTAAATCCAGAGGCCTGAATGAGCCTCCAGGCCAGCCAGTCAAAAGATGAGGCTGTGCTCAAGTCGACAAGGAGAAGGTGTCTGGGAAGTGTCAGGAACTTGTGTTTTCTATCAGACTGTCCAGTCTGTACTCCATCCTTGTTGCTGTGCTACTTTGCTGTTAGTTATTTTAGAAAATTGAAGCAAGTGGTTCTGTTATTAGTAATGTAGTTAGAGTACTTTATTATTTGTTCAGGACTTTGAGAATGTAAAGCATTGTAAATGCCATTTTTTAACTTACTTTACATTAAGGATGCTGAAAAGCTTTAGGCTTAAAGAAGGATCATTTCCAAAGATGTATTTTTCTGTTGCCAAGTCCATGACTTTTTAGTAAGGTTTACTACTAAAAATAAATAATTCATATATAGGCTTTATGACCTTGCTGATTTGTGCTTAAGAAACATTTGTTTGTTCAGTGTGGCCTGTTGAATTTTATTCAGAGGATTTTTGAGCAGAGTCTGCATTGTGGAGCTGCTAAATAAGAAAGGATGCAGTTACAATAAAGGATTTGAACATGCTGTTTTCCAAAGTTGATTGTGCAGATATATCTGTGTCATTTAAATATTCAGCACAGAATCTGCTGAAGTATCTTATATTAGCTACAGACAAAACCAATTAACAATATACTTTGTATATTGCCATGGTTATAATCTAATCTGTGCTATAAATGGTTCATTTCTTGCTTCATTAGTTTCATTCATCTATTGAATTTTCCAGAAAAAGAAATGAGCCTAAATTGTTTCATAAGTTGGAAACTCTGTAAATAAATCAAAGGAAAGATAATAACATTCCTTAAAATCACTTAAATCAGGAAAGGGCTTGAGAAAATCTGGAAGAAATCTTCCTGTCACTGCTGCTACTTGTGGGTGTGGTGTTGCTCAGAATTAATAGTGCGCCCCAGTTCCCTGGGCTTGGGCTGTTAGGGGCTGTTGTAGTGGTAAGAAGAAAGGTGAAGCAGCTTGGTTAGTGATTACAAGGGGAAGTAAATAAAGTTTTAACAATTTCACTGTAGTCTTGCTTGGAATTAGTTGCAGTCTGGCCCCCCTGAATTTTCAGCAGTTACTCACCTGGGACATACTAAATTCAGCAGTAATATTTTTGGATTGTCTGCTTGCTTGTTCATTGCTTGCTATGTTATTTTATCTTAACATTGCTGCAAAGCTGCCAACTATCTGCATGCTGGAATCAAGATTCTTACAGTGGATCCATAGCTTTCACAGCCTTAATCAATGATGCTGTGTTTGTGCATGATGGGAAAAGGCTCTAGTTCCTTCTTTCCTGCAGGGGACTGTTGTTCAGAATACTGCTAGGAGTTCCTTTATTGTTCTCTCTTTTAAAATAAAATTGACTTTAGCAAAATCTGAATGGAAACCTAGAAAGAACCCATAAAAATTCCTACAGTTATTTGCTATGTATATTTAATGTTTTCTGTTTCTCTTTAGCTTCTGAGGACTTCTCTGAACAGCAAAGTCTTAAATAGAGCGTTAATGTTTTGAAATCCTAATGTTTCTGTTTATGTAATAAGGAATTTTATAACTTCTAAGTGTTGTCTTGCAGTATTAATAAAAACACTGCATGATGCATGTAAATAGTTCTATTTTGTGCAATCCCTTGTGAGAAGCAGCTCCATATTCCATTTCAGTATAAACTATATTGATTTATTATCGTTGTTGTTACTTAACCATTGATGCAGAATGCGGAACTACTGTTTGTATAAAGCTTACAAACACATGCATTAGTTCTAACTTGCATCTCTCTGTACAGAAACTCCAGACAGTTCAGACTCCGGCCTGGGAGCACAAGGGAGCAGTGTGAAGGATTCAGCATCAAGTGCAGTAACCAACCCCAGCCTTTCAGCTAATGATGATTCCAAATCACATGAGCTGTCCAATCTTCGCCTGGAGAACCAGCTGCTGCGAAATGAAGTTCAGTCTTTAAATCAAGAAGTGGCTTCATTGATACAGAGGTCCAAAGAAACACAAGAAGGTACTCCAGCTATAACATTAGTAAAATGCTAGTGAACTAGGAAACAATGCTCTGTGTATTTATAATAAAACTCTCCATGTTCATTTGCATGTATGACTTGCCATGTACATGGGCACAGTTTCTCCCATGTACATGGGAGAAATTAAAAGGCTTGTTTAATGACAAAAATAAAACAAACGTTGATTAAAATGATGTCATCAAGTTAGTTACAAAGCTAATATCTTATTAAGACACTGGTAGCAAATACCATGTTTAAAATACTTTTCCTGTATTTTAATGGCTATTGCAAAATACTTATTTTTAAATGAGCATTATACTTATTTTTAGATTCCTTTAAATACCTCAAACTGACTACTTTTTGGCTGTAGTAGGCTATAGTCTCTGATGCCTAGAAACTGACGGTAAAAATATAAAATTAGTATTTTTAATATGACATCACTGCGTTTTTTCAAAGTCAAATGAAATGACAAATGTAAAAAATGTGAATACAAATTAAACAATAAAATATACAGCAAACTCCTGTTGTTAGGCATAAAATTGAGGTACCTCCTTTTTTTTCACAGTAATTGCGTAAGCCAGATATTTTTAATTTCCAGTGAATTTTAATGTGCGATGTTAGATTAAAAACAGAAGCCTCTAAATATTCAGGCATTATTCAACACTGATGTATTTTTCTATTGTTTCTTATGTGTCAGTAAAGTCAAACTAGAATTAAACTAGATGCTTTATGCAGACATCTCTCTTGGCACAGGGATGTTTGATAGTAGGCCGACAAGGGGTGGGGCAGGTGAAATCTGTCATCTGCAGTGTGACCCAGAAGGAAATGTCTATTTTGAGATCACCTCCAAAATGTTATGGTTCGTGCTTTGACAGCCAATATGGCATTTGTTACTTCCTGGTAGCTCATAAATTTTCAGTTTTACTTCAACTTGGTTGTATTTAATTTTTTTCTTTAAGAAATCAGGTATGTGCATCCTGACTGCTTACAAGACCTTGCAATACCTACTTTGGCAAACTTCAACAAACCTTCTTATTTTGTAGAACTGAACAAATCCCGGGAGAAGGTGGAGAAGTGGAATGCTGACCATTCAAAGAGTGACAGGATGGTTAGAGAGCTTCAGGCTCGAGTTGATGATCTGACAGAAGCTGTTGGTGCCAAAGATTCACAGCTAGCTGTGCTGAAAGTACGGTTGCAAGAAGCTGATCAGCTCTTAAGTGCTCGGACAGAAGCTTTGGAAGCACTGCAGAGTGAAAAATCACGGTACTTCATAACTTCATACTTGGGAATTTTGCAAATAGTAATAAGTTTGAAAAAAGATAATTTAGTCTTTTCAAAAGACAAAAGACTTTATTAAAATAATAAACTAACGTGGAGTAATTTCAAATACAAGGATTAAACTTTGCACTAAGACTGCTATATCATAGTTGGCAGTGGGAACAGAGCAAATGAGTATTAAACAGGGCATCAGTTGGCATTTGATTATTGAAATCCATTTTGTGTAAAGTATGGTTGTGTCAGAGGCATGAAGCTGAAGGTCCCAAGATCTTTTTTTCTCAAAAAACAGACTTGCTTGTCCACAAATAGAAAGATTTTTCTGAACTTACCTCAGTGCCAGGCTGTGTATCAGCAAGTGGATACTTCGGAATATAGGTCAGGGTGGAGAAGTGTGAGTCATTAACTCAAGGCCTCACACCTGTAGTCAGCCATATGCAGTAATCTACTGGGCAAATTTTCAGAGCTGGTCTGGAAGCCAGAAGGTAATATTTCTACACAAAAAATCTCACTAACTTGCTTCTTTTCCAGTTAATATGTGCCTCTATTTCAGGATAATACAAGACCACAGTGAAGGAAGCAGTTTACAAAATCAAGCCCTTCAAACTCTTCAGGAGAGGCTGCGTGATGCAGACTCTGCACTCAAGCGAGAACAAGAAAGTTACAAACAAATGCAGGTTAGACATGAAGAGTAAGGATGACTCTCAGACTCTGCTTTTGAGATCAGATCTGTGAGGTTCCAAGTGCTCTCTCCTCCCTTTGACTTCAGTTCCTGTTCAGGGTACTAATTGCTTGCAAGGATGTGCTGTCTGCTGCACTAAGTATCCTTGAGATGCTAATTTACTTTTTTTATGTTGTTTTGAAAGCTTCATGAGTGAAAGTTTTTGAGGATTAATATTGACAATTTTTATTGGGTTTTTTTTCATGCTAATTTTAAAGTTAATACATGTTTATATAGTAAATCAGTAATCAGTTTAGTTTTCCGTGGTGTGGTGTTAAACAAGTTATTGTTACACAGCTTTACTGTGATGATCATTCTGTGGTAAAGATGTGAGTACATTATTAATAGAGAATGTTTTCACACTTAATTTGGCCTTTGTTATGTATAATAACATCTCTGAAAATCTTTATTAGTGTCTGTTTTGGATTTTTTTAAAGAACTCCAAAATATGTCATACTACAATTGATAGTATTTTTTGAGGGGCAAACTTGCGTTTTGTTTGCTAAATAAATGTGAATAATAGGAATATTGTTATTCTCTCCCTATTTGTGCTGAGGGAAAGAAAAGCATATGCTTACTCAGATTATTTACCACCGGCATGAGCAAGCAGAATTTCTTTCCACATAGCAGTAATGTGTCTTTAAGTAGGAGGTGGTGTGGTAGATAGGAGGTGTTGTGCCCTGTGTAGTTGCTTTTAAACTTTATTTTTTCTTTTCTAGGTTGAAGTTGAGACTGTATTTAAACACAAAGTATTGTTTCTTTATTGCTCCTAGAATGAGTTTGCAGCTCGTCTAAGTAAAGTGGAAGCAGAACGTCAGAACCTGGCAGAAGGGATAACTGTAGCAGAGAGAAAGTATTTAGATGAAAAGAGGCGAGCTGATGAGCTTCAGCAGCAAGTCAAAGTAACTAAAAGCCACCTAGAATCTGCAAAACAGGAACTGACAGACTATAAACAGAAAGCTACTCGCATTCTGCAAGTAAGCATTGTTGTGAAGAAATGCAGTTTGATTTTTTTTTCAAGGTGTTATGCTTCAAATAATCTAACTTGTGGGATTTTTTTTTCATGTAGCCTGTGATGTCTTCTGGGGCGTATCTATGATGATACATACATAGAACAGCTACCAGTCTGCATTTTGTAAACTTCAGTTTATAGATGAAGTCATGAAATTGAAATGGTAGTTCAGGTCCTGAACCTGAAAAAAAAATTAAGTGCACCTTTGCACTTATTGTGCATCATCTCTCAGCATGTTCTACATCCAAGGGTACAGATAGTTAAGTAGATGAAACCTGCAATTTCTTCCATATCCAGTATTCTTGATTCAGGAATATTGTTCTGTTCTGCTTGAGGCTGAAGCATAGCATAGAATGGATACTTAACATGTAACCAGAGAATATTTTTCCATGTCCTGAAAGGTCGCTTGTGATCAACATTATATAAACAATGGCAAAATCAGGTATTTTGTGCAGAGTTCTGTACTATTTAAATTGTCAAAGATATCATGTCCAGATGTGATCAGTTTGAGTTTTGTTTATAAATGTTAGCAAGACGTTGAAGGTAGAGATCTCTGTTAAGAATAGTTAATTTATTCGAATGTTCAAGGACAGGTTTTAAATCATCTTGGTAAATATGAAAATCCTGAAATTGCAAGTCACTGTTGAGGTAACACTAGGCTGACTCTGAATAAAATGGTTTATCTTCTTTCCTGGAAGAGTTATTGCTGTGTTTGGTTCTTGATTTTGCTGGTAGGAGAAGAAGGGGGTTAGTTTTGTCTTTTGTGTCTGTTAGTGTGCATCATCTCTGTTACGGTACCTGGAAGGCCATACCCATGACATGTTTAACATTCCAGGCACTTGTTAAGAACAAAACTATATTCTTCCACAGATAACACAGGCTTTCAGTAAAATTAGTCTTAGGGCATACAGGAAATTAGAAAAGTTATCAATACAGATGCAGTTTCATCTCCAAATGTGTAGGGTCATTATTGGATATAAGAACAGATAAACCAGTTCTTTATGTTTATGTTTGAATTTTAGAGCAAAGTCATTATAGCATATTCTAGTTGAGCACTTATTCAATGCTGCTATAAATAATATATTGACTTATTTTTTCAGTCTAAAGAAAAGTTGATAAACAGCTTGAAAGAAGGCTCTGGTATTGAAGGCCTGGATAGCAATACAGCAAGCACAGTGGAACTGGAGGAACTGAGACATGAGCGAGACACTCAGAGAGAAGAAATACAAAAACTAATGGGGCAAATACAACAGATGAGAACAGAGCTGCAGGTAGCTGTGCCTACGTACACCTCCGTACACCTGGATTTGTAGTTAGCTATGACAAAGGACTGTTTTCTTGTATGCTGTGTTGTTGCTAGTATTTTATTACCTTACTTCTCTCTTCCCTCACTACTGTGTACTTCTTTTAAGGGAAGCATTTCTTTGCTAACAAGCATAGTGATTTCTCTAGCCGTCACCTATATCCTTTTTTGCAAGAACTGCTAATCCTTGAAGCAGTGTAATCCAAATCATCTGCTGGCATAATGGGCTCAACACAGCAGCTGCATGCAAGTCTATTTTACAGTTTTAGCCTGGAGACAGTAGAAGAAGCAGTCTTTTCATGTTCCCAAAATGCATTTATTTTATTAGTATCTTACTCAAACCATTGTGTATAAAATGACTAAATGTCATTTATCCAGTACACCAACACCTTTCTTTTCCTTTGAAGAAGTATTGCATATATACTTTTTTTGCTGTTACCCTTGACAGATTGCAATAACTTTTGGATAGTAAAATGGTTACATTTCTCTTTCATTTCAGGATATGGAGACACAGCAGGTAAGTGAAGCTGAGTCAGTGAGAGAGCAGCTTCAAGACCTACAGGAGCAGATATCAGCACATAAAATGGCCAAGCAAGAGGCAGAAGCTGAACTAGAACGGCAAAAACAAGTAAGGAATTCTTGAAAGCCATATCTCTTTTTAGGCCCTATGTGGTACCATCAGCAAAGCATTTGGCCTAATAAGAGAATATTTGGATATTTGGGCTTTGATTAATACTTTGATTAATTTTTTGTCTAGTGTTCCAAAGAAATCCCCTAAAGCTTGGGGTCACTAGGTCAAGGAAGGTGCAGCCAGGACTAAGCAATGGTCAGGGCCTTCTGGATACTCCTGATGAACAGAGATCTCGCTGAATGAACAGGACCCTGAGGAGTGCACTGAATTGATCAGGATCTTGAATTTTATTCAGCAGGGAAACAATCAAACAGCAGGGATATAGTAACATTTGTAACATTTTTTGTATCAAGAAACCCTAATACTGAAAGTGGCTACTGTGAAACTTCCTTTGCTCAATTAATACATAAATTTTAGCTTGTAAAACAATGTCATTGTAGTACCAATTTAGACGTACTTTATTTAATCCATTTGTTACTCAGTTCTGAATCTAATTGTTGTTACTTCTAAACTACTCTATTAGACAAATTGCTGATAAAATTATGTTAATGAATTCTGTCAGATTGTGTAATCTTTTTGAGCAAACTCTGCATTGATTTAAGCAGCTTGGTGCTCCAAAGAGAGTGGGGAAAAAAAGGCAAACTCGTATTTCATGTGAACAAATTTATTTTTCAGTAGGAATTGGACAGATACTTTGCATGCTGTTAAAAATTTTCCTTGTAAGAAAAAGCTCATGCAAAAAGAGCTAATAATGAGGAAAGCACAAGTACTCTGTATCTGCTAGGAACAATTTATCTTAGAGGATTATCTGTCCTTCCAGAAATTACATTTTAATGGGATGCTCACAGCTTGAACTAATTAAAAGGCAGAAGTCGAGGTCTGCTCTAGATGAGTAGCTGATGTTTATTATCTCAAAGCAGATGGTAGATTGTATTTTGTTACTCCTGCCCTTCTGAGGAATATGCTTTAAGTCAATAGAAAGAGCAATATGAATTTAAAAAAGCATTATTGGTTATTGCAGAAACTGAAGTCATCTTTTGGACGACACCCGTTTACATGTGCTTTTAACATAATTGCTTGTGTTGATACTTAATATAATTATGGTCAGTTCTGTCTGGGAGTTGCTTTAACTATTGTCATAAGGTTTCTGAAACTGAAGATAGAAAATAAGTAGAGGTGTTATTTTTTGTACATATGATGGTTCAAGGGGAGAACAGGATTATCTGTTTTCGGTAGCAACTGACAGCTGAAATGATAGTGATTTGAAGACTGGCTTAATTTAAAAGATAAACTTGACAGGTCTTTAAGTGGGAGCTAAAATAGCCACTATATCATGGGAGTAACAAAACTTATGGTTAGATTTACTCTTCAGTAATATGTTTTTTAGTAATATTCCTTCTTCTTTCACATCTGCTGTGTTAATTTATTCTAAAATTTAAGGGAACTTGAATGTTGTACAGAATTACAGATGCCAAGGGTTTTCAAACATGTTTAAAGAATGGTATTTTGAATTAATGAGGTTTTTTTAGGAATACAGATACCCCCTAAGTAGCTTGTAATTGTTACATTATTGACATAGTTTCAAGATACCACTGCAACAAATTATGAAAGTGTAAGGAAGATAAACTATGGTCCCAATGAAACTGTGTGACTCTTTGTAAACTAGTCTGGATAACTATTTATATTAGGGCAGTCTCCACAAAAGAATTTAACTTGCATTGTAAGTTGTGTCTTGATAGTTCTCTCTTTCCTCATACCCCCATCGTAGCCAGACATGTAATTAAGACAATATTTCAGTTTTTATTTGATTGCAGCATATTGCTTTCTTGTGTTCTGTTGTGAAACTCAAGATAACTAGAGTTTGTCTCTCAAAATACATATATGTATAAAATCCTCTATTTGTAATTGTGATATATTTTATAGGAACTCCATTATACTGAAGAAGAATTGTATCGAACAAAGAATACTTTGCAAAGCAGAATAAAAGACAGAGAGGAAGAAATTCAGAAGCTCAGAAATCAGGTGTGTATAGAAAATAATTTTATCACCTTCAATTATGAAAACAGTGATAGGAAGTACCCATTTTACTAAACTTTCCTGAAAAATCCCATAAGCATTCTACTAGTGAGCTAGAGGGTACTTGTTTTCAATAAAGAGTAGAGTTTTGAGAGTAGCGAATATAATAAAGGAACCATGTAAATAGCCTATTTTATAGTTGTATGTGCTTTTATATAAAGGGAGGGGAAAATAAACCTCTGTCCTAACTAGGTCTGGTGGGGAGGTGTTGGATCAACATTCTTCTCTTTGCAAACTAAAAACTTGTTGGAGTTTGATAGGGTTATTATGAATTCTGCCAAGATCCTTGTAACTGGGCAAAGAACCTCAGTTACACCCTGCAGACTCAGCGATCCATCTGGCCCACTGTTCTATCTTGGCCAGTGGCAGTAGGGGCCAACATGTGAGCCTGGCTGCTTCCTTCACTCCATGTACCTGGCAGCTGAAAGTGTTTAAGTCTCTACTAAGTTCCAGTGGTGTGTTGATGGACCTCCTTTTCCTTATATCAGTCTAATCCCTTCTGGAACCTCCTCATACTTTTCAGCCCTCACAGTCTCCTTGGGCAGCATGAAAGTATAGGCCTTGTTTTGTTAAATTACCTTAGCATAGTGAAAAGTAGTCTTTTTGTGGAGAAATTGGTAGTCTGAAGTCAGGTGTGGTCCATTATGCAGTTATGATGTCAGAGGATTTGGAAATGGTTGTGTTGCGATGGATTCCTTGGGCATGTTGGCAGATTAATTTTCTGGTAGTGCTGAACTTCAGGACTACCTGCACATGCCCTGTTGCAGGCACCTAATTTGTATTTTGAATCTCTGTAATCCCTGATGATTCTGTTTTTTCATCAGTGAAGCTACATCATTGTGCAATATGATGCCACAAAGTGGCTGAGGTCCATGACTGTAGTGAATAGATGAGCTATTGCACATATGGCAGAGCTGGTGATTCCCATTTCCTTTAGATATTTTCTGCAAATTGAATGACATGATCCATGTCAAATGCATGATCCATTTGCTGACCTTGCAGTTTATATTTGCTAGTACAACCATGTTTTCTACCTCGGTGCTCCTCAGTTCTTCTGCAATATTTCCTGCATTTTCACAATTTCATACAGTTTTCTTGTAAAAGGGCATCGGGTTCTCCCTGTTTGCACTGAGTTTTGCTTTCCTTGCTTGAATGGAAAAGAGTACAAAATACTTTTATGTACTCGCTAAGTTTAAAGTATGGTAGCCAGGCTGGATTAGCTTGCTATTGGTTGTTGTTTAAACTTGTCTCTGAGGCGTAGCAGTGATTGTGTGATCAAATTTAGGGTTATACAGGAAGCTTTGTATGATTATAGGTGGAAAACAGAAAGACAGATTTTTACATAGAGTTTCTTGTGTAACGTAAACAGTTAACAGCTGTTGATATTACCTTTCCTCTTTATTTCACTCACTGGTGATAGTTTTGATGGCATTTATCCTGTAAAAATTCTGCAGTGGAGTAATTTGGTTCTTGAAAGCTTAGATTATTAAAGAGTTTTGTACTATGTCAGTTGGTCAGAGTTTGAATTTAGAATGATTTTCTTTGCTTTTCTTTTAGCTCACAAATAAGACTCTAAGCAGTAGTAGTCAGACAGAATTAGAAAATCGGCTTCATCAGCTGACAGAAACACTAATTCAGAAGCAAACTATGTTAGAGAGCCTGAGCACAGAGAAAAACTCACTTGTGTACCAACTGGAACGGCTTGAGCAGCAGCTGAAGGCTCTCCAAGGCACGAGTGCTAATGGACCTTCCATTAACATGGCAGGCATTGATGGTGCTGAAGGTAAATAAGGAAACTTTAAACTTGTCTTCTCTGCATTTCAGGCTTTTCTGTTTCCCAATGCCATTCCCTGAAAATCTGAGTTTGTAAGGAAAAGTAAGTGCTGAAAATAGGCCACTTGTGCTAGAGACCTTCTCTACATCATCCAGTATCATGAAAATAGTTAGAAGCTCTTTTCTATGTGCAATGACCTCAGTAAATTTAATAAAGCCAATTTAATCTTTAATTCCCAATAATATGGCACTGTTGGAACAATCCTGTCACGGATGCAAATAAACCTGTATTTTGTGGTTTAAACTGAATATTAGAAAGTATTCTCTTGCAAAAAGGCTTTAGGAGGAGGGCAAGAATGGAATACTTCCTTTTGAGAATTGATCTGGTTGAAATTCATTTCTCCCTTGGTTGAAATTAATTTCTTCCTTGCTTTCTGTTTTCTTGAAAAGCAGCTTAAAGTATGATGGCTCTGATGAGGTTGGTTTGTCAGTCCTGTATCTCTGGGACAACCTCAGTAGTTGATTCATAGTGTTGAGATATTACTTTTCAGAGTCAAAGTTTGTCATTTTTATATATATATTAAGTAGCTTTAAAAGCAAGGGACAATCACCAAGAGGTGTGAAATAACAGTTTAGGCTTTTATTTCTTTGCTTATCAAAGCAGGAATTGTCTATAAGTAACTTCAGGAAGCTGAAGTTTAGTTGCACAAAAGTAACATTATCTGAGAATCTTTTTTTTTTAATTTATTTGGTACATAGTAAAAATGTAAATAAACTTAAAAACTGTTGAATGTACAAGTTAGTGTCAGAAATGCTAATCAAAGTTTCGTTGTATAGAGTAAAAAAGATTTGAGAGACTGTGCCACTATCAAGCCCATCACTTTATACACCTAATAACAGTTATTGTGACATTATAGATTTGAATACCAAGATATCCATTTAGTAAATCAATAAATTTTGAGAATATACTAAGTTGAAGAAATGACTTGATTGTAAGTTTATCAAGAATTGATGACACTACAATCACATTGATCACTATTTTTGTATTATTTTTATACATCTTTGTTATATACTATCAATTTGTTTTATTTAAACAACAACTTGGCTAATTTTTTGCTTTTTTTTCCCTTCAAACAGGTGCTCGTATGCGCAGTGTTCCTGTCCTGTTCAGTGACGTGGATACCAGCGTGGCAGGAATGTATGGGAGGGTCCGCAAAGCTGCCAGTACTATAGATCAGTTTAGGTAAGAGTGCCCCAAGGGAATGCATTTGTAATTGCTGTCATCCTTTTACAGTTTTCAAGTGACACACTTTGGTTTGTATTGCTTTTATGAAGGTAAAAGTTAAAAATATTGCAGCTGAAGTATGGTATAAATTACTAACTTGACGCACTTCACTTGTGCTTTCCTATGATGCTAATATTCTTGAGCTTTTGCAAATTATAGTCAGTTATTTAAACAAAGGTTTTACAGATTTCAATGTAAGAGGTTCCCTAAACTATGGAAAAAAAATCTAACCTAGTTCATTACCATCTTCTACATTTTCTAGTTTCAGAGGCTTTGACTGAGTCTGTGATAAACACCATAAGAGTGTATCAGTGGGGGAATATCATCTCTGCTCTTTTAGTCCTGATGAAGACAAGATGCTGCCTTCTAAGCCAGTGCAGCTGTTTACCTTGAAAGATAATCTGTTTGAGGAATTAGTAAATGAAAATCATTCTGGATCCAACAATAGACTTGCTTTGATCCCTTTCTGGGAAGTTAGGTGAATTGACAGAATTTGTAGCAAAGGTCTGCTATAAAACTTGAACCAAATACCAACTGAAAACAAAATTTGGTGATACTTCTTAGTCCTTTGAAAGCAAGATACCTTGATAGAAAGTTCTTTGTGCTTCCTTGGTACATTAATTTCATTGTGAAAGGATTTCTGTGTTTGGGATTAAATTAAGAGAATATGTTTTATGGTCAAATTTTCTCACCCCACTTAATGTTTTGAGTACATGAAGTAAAATCCAAGACAACAACAAAGCGTTGTGTGTATTTGAGCCAACTCAAGGCAGAAACAAAGCCATGATGTTGGAGTTTGTGGTGAGTCAGATGAGAGGAACAGGAATTTATTGCTGAGTATTGAATTGTTTTTTTTTCCCTTGTTACCGGTGTAGCATTCGGCTGGGAATCTTTCTGAGGCGATACCCCATGGCAAGAGTCTTTGTAATCATTTACATGGTGAGTCAGCTTTCTTGAAGGCAAGACTTCTGTAGCCAGTTTATATGCCAGTATGTCTTAAATGCCAAGATTGATGTTCAAAATTATAATTAGCAACTCAGTGTGGGTTTTTGGAAAGTGGACCAAGTAATACTTATACAACAGCATTAGAGTTGTGTTGCTTGGCAGTTTTCAGTTTTTCCCAGAAATTCTTAGTATAGCAGTTTTAAGGACACTTATGTAACTACTATTTAAAGGCCTGTGAAAATAGATTTCTAGTAGTAAAATATGGAATAATAGTGACCAGTTGCCAAGGTTAACCTGCCATGCCTGCATGTACTTCATTTAGGAAAATGACACTTTATAGAGCTTTTTTTAATATTTGACTCTTCACTGTGTGGTTTTTTTCAGTGGCTAAGGAAAAAAGAGCTCTTCTCTAGTAGCTGAAAAAGTAGCAAGTTTTTCTTGGTAGACTTAAACAAATAGTAGAAAATTGCTCACCCACATCGGGCAAAATTGTCAGGCTGGCAGTTGGTAGAAGTGAAATGCCTCCCTTATCCACTGGAGGGCAGGTGCCTCTCAGCTGCTGGGACCTGTGAAAAGGCAGGCTTTGTAAAAAACACTGAAGGCTTCTGCTGCCTAAGCTGCAATCTGAAGGGAAATGTAATGGTGGCTGTATAGGAGCTGGGCAGTCAGTGGCAGTTACCCCTTTTTAGCTCAAACCTTGACCATGACTACTATAACTTGAATTTTTAAAAAAAAAATTTAAAATAAATGGGGGTTATGTATTCCTTTTTGCACTCCAGGCAGCTTCTATTCTAATTAGATAATTTAAGCCAAATTTGAATGAGAATTAACATTCCTACAGAATTCATAAAAATGCCTCCAATCAGTGCGTGTGATAAGGAGAAGGAAAGCAGAACTTGGCTGTTTTACAGTCTGGTGTCAGCCAGTTGGCACAAGAGTGAGCTTACCAGTCACTCGAGGCACATCACATAATGTGCTGCCTGGGGACTGGGTATCAGAGGGAACAGCTGAAGTCACTGTGGTGTGAAGGAAGAAAGAAACCAGACAACACAAATCTGTAGGAAAACAGGCTGCTTCATTTTTGCTGCTTGTGTAAAGTCTTCAGTTTTCTGTAAATAGCTTCCTCAGAATCTGATTCAGCATTGTGTTGCTCAAATGCCAATTATTTTTTTAGAAGTACCTGATTAATAGAAAAAATACTTTAATCAAAATATTTCTACAAAACAAGTTTTGTTAGCTGTCATTGAGAGCTCTCCTATTTACTGCTGCTGTGGATGATGATTCAGTGCTAAGTTTATTTCTTTTCTTTTCCCAGGCATTGCTTCATCTCTGGGTTATGATTGTTCTCCTTACCTATACCCCAGAAATGCATCATGACAGTCCCAGTGGCAGGTAGACTGAGACAGGACCATATGCTGTGCTAATGTCATTTGAACTGGCAATACCTTTGGAATAATCAGTCCTGAAAGATCAGCAAACTTTTCCTCGTGGTGTTTTGGAAGGATGAAAACCATCATGCCTGATTTATCACTACCTTTCAAATACATGTATAATACTATGTAGCTTTTTCAATTTGCCTAAAAGAGCATCACTTACCTGGAGAAATGAAGCTGTTAAGTTAAGCTCTGATTAGCCTTTACATTTTATGTAGACTCTCTGGTGGTTAGAGTGAAAGATAAGGCTCGTTCTGCAGAGAAATGCAAGGCTTTCTGAAATTGCAGATATATCTGGTACAAATTATTTTAGGTCATACTGGATGTGGGCTATGGTCAGGTAATAAACTGTACTTAGCATTTGAAATAAACTTCTTCCTGGTTTCTTTCAGTCTGCTTTTGCACTTCTGTTTTTAACTTTGTACATTATAGGCTTTTCCTTAACATTAACTGGATAAAGAACAATGGATTGGTGCAATATATTTTTGTAAATAAGTTTAAGAATAAAATATTATGCATTCTTCTTAGCTTTGTACTTCTAGTGCAATAGATGTATCTTTCCTACCAACTGAATAGTGGGGCTGCCTGTTTAAAGGCTGGTATTTTAGCTTTATTAGTTAAAGATGGTTTTTGAGAAAGAAGGTTTAAATTGTTGAGAAATAATGGTGTTTCTTTTTGCACTTGAAATTTGTATATTTTAACTGCATTTTCTTATACCTCTCTCATTAGTATGTGTCTTAATCAGATCTTATTGAAACATTTATTTTCTAAAGCTTTGGGTACTTAATTAAAACTATTTCTATATAAAAGCAATCAAAACATTAAAAATTTCTCATGTCTAAACACTCAGCAAATATAGTAATAAATAAACCTCATCAAGTATTTATAGGAAAACCCAAAATACCAAACCTACTGTAGTAGTTCTGTTGTTGGACTGTGGCATTCTGTAATTATGAATTATCAATGGACAATCATACAAGATTACTTTCTTTCCTTAAGAAATTTCTTGAGTTTTCATGTGGTGCTGACAGCTGGGTAATGAAAAGATGACTACAAGCAATTTGTCACTCTTTCTCTTAAGGATATGGTTCAGTTTTCATGTAGCTTGAACACACAGCACTGGGTCCTGTGCATGAAGTCTGTCACGCTGGCTCCTCTGGAAATGTTACAGTAGACAAATGCCTGTATTGCTGCTCTGATTCAGATCTTGCAGAGAAAACTGAAATGTTTTGATGAACTGAGTAATAAAAGAGAGCATTTATTGTAAGTTGTGTCTGCCCTCTATCACATTTGTTGCATTTTGCCTAATTACTGTTGCCTGTTTCCTTTTCAATTCTGGTACTAAAGCCACTTTTGAACCCCAGGGGGAGCTCATTGATGTGGAAGAAAATCAAGTAAAGGACCTTTGCACACTCATTTTCTACACACAAAGTCTTTGTATATTTCAATATATTGTGACATTGAGGGGAACATTCTTAGTGGTATAAACTTACAGCTTTTCTGACACCACAGTAATTGCATGTCTATTCTTACTACCCTTTTTTAAATCTTTTTTCTTTTCTTTTCTTTTCTTTTCTTTTCTTTTCTTTTCTTTTCTTTTCTTTTCTTTTTTTTTTTTTTTTTTTTTTTTTTTTTTTTTTTTTTTTTTTTTTTTTTTTTTTTTTTGTTTAGACAACCATTTTGGAATGCACAGATACTTTCTTTTTGGTGAAAGTTACTGAAGCTGTTATGAAACCCTTCATCATAGATTAGTATTCTTTTCTTCAGTAGTCCAGACTTGATGGTAGAAATTTCACAGGGGTAAGCATTAGAAGATTTCTGGTAACTTTTGCCTATTGAACTCTTGTATTTCAGTACCAGTTTGGGCTTATGGAGTGTTGATCCTGTGATGTCTTAGAGATGAGGATAATGTCTGTGGTGCAGAGTGCTTGAATAGCATTAGCCCTGTGTTCTGGACAGTGCTAAATGGTTTCAGAGCTAGACAACAGATAACTACTAACAAAAGCTTTTGTCCAAACACACTGGAATTTTTGCCCAGTTCATTGCACAGATGCAGTGCAAGAACATGCGTTGGAGTCTCTGAAGATAAGCGTTTGGAGTTGAACAACGTTTGAAGTTGAAGGCTAAGATGTACTTCCTGCCTCCACTCAGTGGTGTCACCTGTGTAGATTGGTGAAGTGAGCCACAGCTATGGGTCAAAGGTGACATAAGGACAACACTCTGACAAGCAGCTCCTCATGGTGGTGCCTTTCTGTTGGGAGGTTGCCTTGCTGAGCAAATGGCTTCACAGTGAACAAGACTGGCAGCCTAAGTGCTGGGAAGATATTCCAAGTGCCAAGTCTCTCCTTGAGGGACTATCAAACTACTGGGTGGTTAAACTACTCCCACTTCAGAGACCAGAATATCACTTCAGGGGTTTTCAAAATATTTTGCAAATGCTGACCCTATCTTTCCAGGCTCTGTAGCCTAGCACCAGAAATAAATGGTTATCATAACTCACAGAAAACAGGAATCTCATTTCCCAGCTGCTCTGTCTCACTGCCTTGAGAGCACAATGGGCTATTTTGTGATTGAAAAGTCCGTTTTTGTTTCCTTCCTTCCTTCCAGGACTGAAACTGCTCCAGGTACCAAGCATACAGTTTGACAGACTGAGAAGGATGAAAAATGAGGAATAGGCTTGAGAGGGAGCCCCGCATTATTTGTTTAGTTTGTTTTCCCGGTCCCCATTTGTGCCCAGTTTCCATGCTGTGGCCAGAAGGACGGAGTGCGTTATGCCACATTTCTGGAAGGAGGTGACAGGAGCTGTCCCCTCGGGGCTGGCTGGCAGCAGTGCAGGGAGAGCGGCTGGCAGACACTGAGGGGAGGGTGGGAGCTGCTCACGTAGAGGAGGCTGCAAAGGGAGGTGGGGATGGGTAGCAAGGGCAAAACTACTCTTTCCCTGATATTTTGCCACCTAGAAAAGGCCTGTTTCTTTCAGACTCAGCTCATCCTGGTACACATTCAATTAGGCAGATTACTTGGAGACAGATTTGGGTTTCTGCAAAAGAAGGCTTTGTGTGCATACGCATGAGCCCTGGTGTGACATCACACTCTTCTTTGCCACCCTGGTTGCTGATACCTGATCTGGGCTTTATTTGCTGTGCTAGGTCAGCCATATGTATACTAAGACCCTGTGCAAAGGAAGTGACTATTGCTTGACTGCAGATAACATTAACAAGGGGGAAATCAGACTTGCACGATAATTAATCTGCTAGTTTCTCATCAATATAGATGAGAGACATGCTGCTTTACCAGAGAGAATGGATTTCTCTGCTGACCAACTGCAGCCTGATTATAAGATTTAGCATTTATGTGCTGCTAGATATTTAGCTATGAAATTGTAAGAATGATATAAAGAATTCATCAGAATTTCATGTGCTTTCATCTGTGTGTTATCTTCCTGCCCTACAGCTTGAGTTTGAAAGCCTTGACTTGGAAACAGACAGGCAGATGTCAGCAAACCAAAAATTGTGACAGATGAATAGCAGCTCCCAAAATTATCTGCATTATTCTAACAGGCATCCATGTGCATGCACTCACATAAATAATCCTCTTAGATACACAGTTTCCTTTCAGAAATGCACTCATTAATTTAATCTCTATTTTAGGGTATTCAATATTGGGCTGGTGGCAAAACTGCATCCCACCACTGCATTCCACAACTAGTGGAATGATCTTTTGAGTTCTCCCTACCGAATGTTGCTTCCTGGCAATTCTGCTTGAATTAAAGCTGTTCATCAAGGAGTTACTGCAACCTGTTTGGAGAAAGTACCTGATACTCCAGGCAGCTCAAGGGACCAGAGAGATCATGAACCATAGACTAGATCCGAGGCACAGGTGATTCAAGGTATGCAAAACGTTTGGGCTGGGTACACAGAGACACCTTTCCAAGCTGGAGGGGAAAAAACAAAAGTTGCTGATTTATGATTATAAACATTTGCTAATAATGTGGTTAAAAGTCTGACAGATCAAATGCCATGTAGGAGACTTCTTGTGAGAGAGTAAAAGGTAATAAAAGAGGAGCAATGGCTTTTCTTTGCCATTACTTACGCTTTTCTAATCAAGAATCAGGAACATGGATGAGTGTTTTGTCTAGAACTGACCTTTCCTATGCTGAATTTTAACTTTTTTTCAGACAGATATTGCATGTGCACATTTTCATGTTTGCATGTTCTATTTAAATCAGGCAAATTACAAAAATAAGTATTTTGAGTCCACATTCTTTGAGGAGAAACTGGAGGAAGACACAAATAACCAAGAGCCTGAGCTCTGTAGCGGCAAACGGATGGGCTCCAGATGTTCTGCAAAATCAAGCATGTGTGTTTGGTAAAGGTCTGTGATAAGAAATGGATGTTCTCATTGGCTGAAGTTAGCAAAACTGAAATTAATCAACTGCAGCAAAGTAACTGATAGCTTGCAGGGAAGATCTGGGCTTAGTGGAATGGGATAGACTGAATGTTTATTCTTTCCCACAGAAAAGGAATCTGTTTTGGCATTCATAGTAAAGAGAAACATTATCAACAACAGCACTTTCTACAGTTTAGTGCTAATATACTTGATGTGTTTTCTCAATAGCTTTTACAAAAATATCACCTTAACACTAGTGTCTTGCAACAACCTGGAATAGATGTAGTCTGCATGCAAATTCAAGCAATAATTGTCCTAAATTGCTCTATTTAAAAATTAGGAAGCTTGTTGAAGGCATTTGTGTTGATATCTTTAGTGACAAGAAAACATGATTCACAGTTAGTGTTTAATTTGTAATTAGAAAACACATTCTGCTGAATGAGACATGGGAATGCCAGTTTTCTGCCCAAACAGGTGGTTACTTTACAAGACCCCTGCCCATGGATGTCCCATCTCCACTGCAGCCTTCCAGTTTCCCTCCCACTGCAACAATTTGGGAGGTTGCAGAGCTACAGCAGATGAAACAAAGAGCACTAATCAGTATTTCCCCAGCTGTTCATGCTGATGTTCAAAGCTTCCCTGTACAAAAAAGCCATCTTAGTTTGAATTGCCTGTTGGTGCCTGCCAAATGGATATGCAGATTGAGAGTTTCCCAAGTGGGATCTCCTAAAAACGTATTTATGAACTTGAAGGAAGTAGTCTGGGGTTTGTTTTAGAAAGCCTTGATTATTATGAACCCTATTATGCTAGTGAATCATAACTTTGACCTCTATGGGATGCTCAGCTGGCTACAAACTGCTCACATACAAACTTTCGTAGCCCTTGCTTCCCAAAAGCAGCACAAGGTTTGTCTTTGCAGAGCCACATGTGCCCCCTTCTTCAGGGATGGTGGCAGGCACCGTGGGCTGCAGCTCCATCACCCTGGCCCCATGGAGCCTGGATTTCCCAGGATGCTGCCCTACAAGTGACCCCATCTGCAGTCACAGAGAGGGAACATCTGCCTCGTGCCAGGCAATAGGATATCAAGGTCCTAGGATATCCAATAGGATATCAGGGTACCTGGTCCATCTGTGATGTGTGTGGCCATAACACCTCACTTTGACAGGGGTTTCTCACTGCATAGGGCATTTTTGCAGGAGAAAAATAGGGGAAGTTGTCCAAAATTCTGCTTCCAAGCCAACACAGAAGCAGGGTTGCCTGTGGAGAAGGTGGGAGTGATGCTGCCTCTGCCACCAAGCCAGACACAGCTGGGGACTGTTTACAGGCCAAAAATCCTGCGTCTGCCTGTGGGGATCAGGGAGGGAGAAAAGGTTGTCCAAGGACTGGGGGCCTGGCTTTGCAGCCAGAACAGACTTTTCCATAGGCATAAAGCAGAGCTGTGTGATCCCCTTTATCAGCTATCCATGACTATTTATCATTAATCCAAGGTTATTGAAAGCATTGGTTTGAACTACCTGCACCTGCTGCTTCCCAAGGGTTCACAGAGACATCAATTATGCAACAAAAGAATTTAATAAAAGCGAACAGTACAGCTGCTGCCTCGGGGGGCTGCGACCTCGCTGCCGTGGGCCACGTACCCAGCCAGCCATGGGGCCCATCACAGCCACCTCCAGGCAAGTGCAGCCCTGCTCTGGCTCTGCCCACCTCCATCGGGGTGGAGACAGGGGGATGAGATGGTGCACCCACCCAGAAACATTTACCTCATCAATTCTTATAGCTGATACTGTATTTATTTACTACTTACTATTATTTTATCTGTAACGCCTTGCATTTTAGGGGGAGAAGATGTTGAACCAAGGACCTGCTCGGGTTGTTTCCAAAAGAGCTTATTGTGAGATGTTGAAATACAGTTCTATGAATTACGTTCCTAGGAGAAACGTTACACCCAGAGCTGAGTACTTGATGATGGGTGGGGAGGAGGCTGAAAGAAGCTTGGCTGTGACACGAAGGCAGTTTCTGGGAGGTCAGGACCAGCTCTCAACACCACTGTGTTCCAGCAGTTCTAAGTTTCTTTGTTTTTTCTAAGTTTCTTGATTTCCACTTGGATAAATCAGGTAGTTTCAAGAAACTGGCTCTTTCTCTGGCCTCTGAAATTTAGATAAAATACATGTCTTTCAGTCTTACCATTTTCCTCTCGTTTTACACACAAGTTACCTCGCCTTTAGCAGCAAGGCCCCACAATACTCCAAGCTCCTCCCTTATGACAGGAAGACACACTGCTCTATTTTTCCTTGATGCTGGGTCCAGGTCAGCAGCAGCATGGTACGTTTTCTCCCCTCAACGCTGTGAAGAAAAGCAAGGAGGACACTGTTTTCAGCGTCCTTGTTGATTTATGGAAGCTGAGTTTCCATCTACCTCAGCTCTGGAAAGAGGAAATCCCTCAGCCTTCATGCCAGCCAAACCAACACCAAGGACCTGGTCTGACCTTGAGACCCAGTGACCTCAAGTATGGGAGTTGTTGAAAACCAAGGTGCTTCTAAGCAACAGCTTTCTCTGCATGTCATCCCTTGGGATGGCTGCACTTTACTTAGTGCTTCAGATATCTCAAGGCATCTTCTGAGTGCTTAAATAGGAATTCTTTCAAGATTTTGGCCTTACTGGCTTAAGTCCAAGTTGGGGTATTCCCTGCAGTAAGGGCTTATGTTTATGAAAAATTATTTTTCAATGCTTGACCATAAAACGTTTTGGCAAGTGTTGCCTTGATTTCAGTGGCTATTACCATGGTATTAGGAGAGAAATCTGCTGTAATGCAATTTCAGCTGAGCTTAGGTTAGGGGTTGGGTCTGTTGGTTTTCCCCCACTGAGCTGGTATAATACTAGTTCAGTGATTTGCCATGGCCAAGAGACAACAGTTTGTCAGACAGATCTTGTCTGTTTTAAGCTGTGACACATTCTGGGAAGATAAGACTTTGTGTTTAGGCTGAGGTGTCCTGAGGGGCAGCTGAGGCAGCAGTGGGCAGGATGCTGGTCCAGGGTCCAGGCTTCATCCTCCAGCTACGACCTCCACTGCAGCTTAAATGAAACCACAGGGATAAAACCTCCCCAGTGGTGGACTTTCTTAAATACAGGTCTGTTGAGCCCTAAGGAAACGTACAGAAGAGGGATTAAAATGGATCCACTGTGTCCTAAAGCTGCTCCTGTCTGGAGTGGAAGGAGGAGCGGGCGCAAGCCTTGCCGCAGTGGCTGCTGTTGAAGAGGAGAGGAGAGACCTCTCCTTCACAAGGCTTGGAGCTCATCTTTTCCTCCTAGTTAGGATCAGCTGAGTCTGGCTTTTAACAGCAGGGTGCCTGCCTAAATCACTGGTTGGTAAATTACATTTTTCTGTCTAAAATGAGGTAAATGTGTATTTTATCTAGGTAATTAATCTGAGGGATAGAGCTAACATGATTATTGTGTTTTCTTTTCCCTTGCTCCTGTCAATACAGCCATGTGGCATTTGTATCTCGGAGCCTTTATTAAACTGGTTTATTTGTAAGCAATCAAACAAAGAAAATTATAAGGACAAGGATGATTTTGTTCAGACTGCCACCTTTATCTAGGACTAACAAGCTAGGAAATGACACTGCCTTTTATTGTCTTCCTATCTCTGTAAACTTGCTTTGATTTAAAAAAATAAAGCTCTTAAATAAGCAAAGAGGAAGAGGCTTGGAAAATTCTGTGGACTCCAAGGTGCTTCTCTGGTTCTCCTCTGCAGGAAAAAAAACCACCATTCCCCTTTTCCCACGCAGTGAACCTGTTTATTAATGTGTCAGGAAGCATGACTCAATCTGCAACTTTGTCAAGACACAGGCAGGAAATTTAGGTGCTCGCATTACTGACTGCTACTGTTTGATACTTTTTCCCCATAGGTTTTGATAGTTTGGTGCCTTACCACAGGCTGCTTCTTTGAAAATAGTGACTAGTAAGATGGTCAAAGTTATCTTGCCTTTAGAGCCTCTTTGGGAGGGCGTTGAGTTATCTTTGATGAAAATGCTGTATGTTGCTGGAGGCCTCAAGAAAAGAAGTAGGAGAATGTCTCATCTGCAGCTGTAGCAAAAGTTGTCCATAGGTGCCCATCTATAGGTACCATTTATTTTGTATTTCATGTCTCCAATGGCCACGCAACAAGACCCTTCCATCTCCCCTTCAGCCAGAGCAGCCCAAGGTATAACCTAGAATGGGTTGCTGGGTCAGTGTTTGGTGCTGTTGATGGACAAGGCTGGGGTCAGATGTGGGGACCCAGGGTAGGGGCAGCCTGGCTGGACCCTACCTGCACCCTGCTTTTTGCTTGCAAGCTGCCTGTCCTCGGGTGCAGCGGCAGTACTGGGGCATGGCCACTCGCATAAACCAGTCTCATGGGTTTTTTATAGTGGTTTCTACTCAGAATTTTATGGGTTTCAGTGTGTGTCTTCCAAAGGCTGAGGCCCAGGCACAGATCCCAGGTGCCTTGTGGCCAAGAGCCATCTGCACCATTGCAGAAAGCACTGCAATCCAGCAATGATCTACCAGCTGGGAGACTGGAAAAACTGCTTTCTTCCAAGTTTCAAAGTGTTTAGGGTTTGCTCAGCACATTTTTGAATTTTCCACACAGGTTTAAGTAACAACTGAAATTACTGTTTAGTGTGAGACTTGGGATGTTTTAGAAATGACCACTCTGGCCGGTGAAAGGTTTTAAATTTCATGGTGAGGTAAATTAGTTCTATATTTTAATTTCTGAAGGAGAAAAAGAAAATGATGGTATTGGACAGAGCTGGCTGTTTGCCCAGGGTGAGCTAAGTGACCTGGCCCAGCATGGACTGGAGAGCTGGCTGGTCATCTCTGCTTCTCATGAGGGCTGCAGCTTTTAAAAATAATAAAATACAAGGAAATAAAATAACAAAATATAATAATCTTGTAAATCACAGCTTTTATAGGTCCTCCTTTTGAACTTCTCTTTCACATATAAACATCTTATACAGATATATGCTGATATGAACAAAAGCAACCTCATCAAAAGGAGCATTATTCTCCTTCAGCATCCCAAAGATGGTTCTATGTTGCAGTCATTTTATAAAGCTAATAAAACAAGCACACTTTTATTTACCAGTGCTGCATTAAAACAAGTCAGGATAACATAGGTGTTCAGATTTCATTCTTACTGTGCATACTGCAGGCATCTCGCATGGATGTCTGCTGTCCTCTTAAGAGGAAATGTTTTTTATGTCAAATGTAAAGAAAGAACACCTCCTTTCTGAAACTTTCTTTTCAGAAACATCTGTCAATGGTTTTTTATTGAAAATAAATGGTTATTTATTGAAACTCTTCCCTTGACGGGCTGAAAACCCCAACATGATGGAATCACATTACAGGAGAAAGGGGGACTGACTGCCAGAAATTAATTCCCCTGTTCTTCTAGCCACTGGTCATTATTGACAGAGGGTTGAGCAAGAGAGACAAACTCAGAAGTTGAATTATCTCTGAAAAAATAACAGCAATAGTGAGTTAAATAAGTTAAAGAATTACTTAGTGCACAGGAAAGAATCATAGAATATGTTGAAGGTTCTTCACATCACGTATTTTTCAGTCTGGAGGAGTGGAAGAAATGATTTAAAAGAATCAGACCAGAAAACCAGCTGTACCTTGGGCTGCATCCAAAGAAGCATGGCCAGCAGGATGAGGGAGAGGATGCTGCCCCTCTACTTTGCTCTGGTGAGAACCCACCTGGAGCACTGTGTCCCCAGCACAGGAAAGGCATAGACCTGCTGGAGGGAGTCCAGAGGAGGGCTCAGAGATGATCAGAGAGGTGGAACACCTCTCCTGTGCAAAAATGGTTGAGAGAGTAGAGTCTTTCAGCCTGGAGAAGAAAAGGCTCCAGGAAGACCTCGTTGCAGCCTTTCAGTAATTGAAGGGGGCTTATAAGAAAGATGGGGACAGACTTTTTGTAGGGCCTGTTGCAACAGGACAAAGAGGAATGTGTTTAAACAAAAAGAAGTTAGATCTAAGATTTGGATATAAGGAAGAAATTTTTTACAATGAAGCACTACACAAATTGCCCAGGGAGCTGATAGATGCTCCAACCCTGGAATATTCAAGGTTAGATGGAACTCTGAGCAACCTGATCTGGTTGAAGATGTCTCTGCTCGTTGCAACTAAGTTGAAATAAATGACCTTTAAAGGTCCCTCCCAACCCAAACTATTCTATGCTTTTGTGATTCTGTGCTCCAGTGGGGTGTGTCTGTCTGATCTACATTACATAAGGAAGTGTAGTGTGCGTGGTTGCAATCCTGTTCCTCTGCTGGAAGAAGAGACAGGTCAGTGCTGTTGGAGCAAGTAGTCCTGAGCAACAGGCTTGAAGAGAAAGAATAATCTAGGGGCCAAGGTTCAGCCACATGCTCTGGATCTGGGAAGGCTAAGTCCATCCCTGGTTAAACCTGTCTCTCACCTTTGTATCAGCACATTGTAGGCATTTAAGGATATGGATGATAAGGACAAGGATTTAAGATGTCTCTTAAATCTGTTCACCAGACTTTATTCTGAATTTATTCCTTCATGATACTGAAAGCAAACAGCTAACATCTCCTACCAGTCATGATTTTAATCATGTCCCTTTCCTGAAAAATTAACTGTCATCTGTACTGCAGAACCTGAGAATTAACAGTACAAATGAGGCAGAGAGTGGATATGACTTTATACTTTTAATTGTCAACTTCATGCAGAATTTCCTAGGAAAAGATATTTTTGCATGACCTCTTGATTAGCAAGAAATTATTTTACACTTCCAAAGAGATCAGGCTTTCTTGTGTGTGTTCTTTGAGGGATGAGACCGTGGCAGCTGGTATTTGGGAGCACTACTGTCCATAGAAAATGACTTCTACTGTCCTTCTGAAGGACTGTCAAGTACATGTTATTGCTGATTGCTACTTTATATTCTGGTTTCAAATTAAGTCAAAAGTGCTCCATTTAATGCTGGCAGGTGGTTTGACCTGAACAGGCATGGCTTGCCCAAGACAGTTTGGAGAACATACATAATATTTTGAAAAGTTACTGCTCCAAGACACATTTAATTGTCCCACCTAATCCTGAACTTTGAATCCTTTAGCCCCAACCATCATACTCTTAAGTCTGAATCCTGCCTCTCCAAACCAGTGGTGGCACAAGGAGCTAGACACTCCTCTTTCCATCCACATAAATGAAAAGGAAAGGAGTTACTCAGCTGATACCAGCCACTCACCCTCTTTGATAGCTGATTTATGATGGTCACCAGTTGCAGTGACAGGTAAAGAGGGGGGCATATCTATGAGAGGAGGATTGCACAGGCTTCCCAGCAGTGGCTCTGACAAACAGCAGTCACATATATGTTGCCACATGCAGTGATCTCCTGCAGAATTTGGCACCCATGTGCTCATACTGGATGGATGACTCAGGGCCTTTACCCTCCTCACGTTTATCTCACCAGGCAGCCCTGAACACATGGAAAAGCAGGGAGCCAAACTCCCACCCACTAAGGGGAGTGTCCCTGCCTTCTGTGGGGCTCTGAGCATCCACAGCTCCCCTTGCCAGTAGTTTCAGCACCCTGCCCATGCAAGCCCCCAGAGCAGGCCGTGAAGCAGCCATGCAGTGGGATGGAGCTGCAGCACAGTGCCCAACACCCAGGTCTTGCAGGAAGAGGTCCACATTTCTCAGGGGCCTTCTGGTTTTGCAAGGCATGCAGGAGCACTGTAGGACTGACGTGGGTACATGGAAATCTCAAGGGGACACTGTCTTTTACAAAGCTACCTGTGTCTGGATTGAAAATCTACATAACACAGATGCTTGCCAGTCTGGGAGTGTTTTGGAACCAGTTGTGAGGGCAGCTTCCCTCTGTGAGCTACTCCTCTCTTTCATGTCCGGCCCAAAGCTGGGAGAAGGCCAAGTCTTTGAGTTTAAGTCCAAATTAGAGCAATTCCTGCCTTTGTTGTTATCGAGCCTACTGGTTTGTTGAAAAGGTGGAGCAGTCGGTGGTGAGCTGTGGGTGTAGTGGCTTAAGTCACACCTCTCCATGTGGCAGCTCACAGCTGGGGCCTGGCACCAGCAGTTTACCACTTTGCCACTGCACCAGCTCTGGAAAAATTGTGGGCTCTAGGGTCAAGGCATCCATTCAGGCTGACAGTTTTCTTTTTCCTCCACCCCAAAGCCAACAGAGAGAAAGACCAAAGAAACAACTCCCAAACTCAGAGCAGGAGTCTGTGCCCTTGCTCTGCATTCCTGTGCTTGCACCATTGTCCCTTTGCAAGTCAGACCAGGAGGACAGCTGGCCTCTCCACAGGTGGCACATCCAGGGCATGTGGATGTGCAGAGCTGAAGAGCCCCAGGCTGCCTACCACTCACTGCTCCCTGCCAGGCTCCTGCCTCCCACGCTGCCTACAAGACAGATGCAGCCATGGAGCCTCTTGGCAGTCTCCCACAGGGCTGCATCATTCACCATCCAGCAGGGGCAAGCTGCCTGCTTTGGGTGTGGCTATTGGGATTAGCTGCCCTGTGGCCTCCCTGGAAAGGGTAAAGCATATCACCACTAGCATGAGTGGTCAGTGCTCTGCTCCTGCCCCAGTTTGCTATGCCCTGGTGTCAGGAATCACCATGCTGTCCCATCCCCCACAGCACATATCCCTGTAAGTACTTGCTTGTGGCAGACCCCAGGGAACTGTTCTACTGTGCCAGATTGGAGGAAGCAGAAGGGTGTGGGTAAAGGGTACAGCCATCAGGCTGTGCTCCCAGGGGACCGTAAAATAATGCACTGCACTGTATAGCTGGTGACCCACTTCTGACCTTATGAAGTTGGACCTGGAATGCTAAATCAAAGAATAAAACTCACAGCCTTAAGCATGAGCTCATTAGTAACTTACTGAGAGATGCTCAGCCACATCCAGAGCAGGGGGCAGTGACCCTGCTATGGCTTTAAGAGACCTGAGTGATTGGCAGCTTGTCTGAAATACTCAAATTGCCCATATTAACCAATACTCCAGGTCTGCCATGCATCAGGTCCCACCCTCACCCAGCAAAGTCACTTCACCAAATCAACACAGCTGCAGGGATGGATAAAAACATGGACCTAAACATGCCAGCATTGCACAAGAGTTCAGACAGGTCTTGGGAATCACACTCTGGCAAAAGTGCCAGCATTACCCCTAGAAGGTCAGAGGTCTGAATGTGAATAAGCAGTTGTGACTGTGACTTAACCCTTCCCAGAGTATTTTAAGCTATTTTAAACAACTTTTCACTTCTTAGCTTCTGGAGCTCTCACAGGAAAAGCACTCTAACATAATTCCAACTCTGTGGGAATGCGTCTAAGATAAAAGCTGGGAGGCTCACTGGCCATGTTTTAGGGAAAATAGATAATTTTCTAATTTGTGGAGTCCAACTAAAGTGAACAACTATCAGCATTACTGCATCATGGAGGTTCCTGCTCATCTTCTCTGGACTGGTGGCTGACTGTCTCCACTTAACATCAGGCATCACAAGTCCTGGCCACAGCATCCTCTTCTGTGCTCATCCAGAATTTAAGCTGATTTTTAAAAAATGTGGCTTAACCTCTCTGCACCAGGTTCCTTACCTGTTGAAAATGAGTGTGGTACCAACATACTGATGATGTGGTGGTGCTCTCACATTTGAATAATATAACGTTTCAGAAAGTTCAGAAAAATAGCTTTTTAAATTTTGGGTGGTTTCTGTTGGGGGAGGAACTGAGAATGGGATTTGGCATTTCTCTGGCATATCCCACTGCTTTGCCAGTATACCCAGTGCCCTTCTTCCCACAGCACCAGTGGGTCCAAACCAAAGGGCAGAGGATTCTCACTGACAGTTCCCAATCCCTTTCTAGCTAGTTCTCTGCCCAGGAGCTCCCTTTCCTGTTTGATCCTCTAAAGGTTTCCTGCTTGACCTTGCTTTCCTTCCACAAGAACCAAAGCTCCTTTCTGGCTCGAGCTCTGGGGTTTGCCTCATTAATGCTCCTGGAGGGGGAGGTTAGGGCATGATCCCAGAGATGAGAGCTGAGAAATGGTCTCAGTTACAGCATTTTTGGTGTTGTCAGCAGCTACTGCACTGTTGAAACTACCCAGCAGTGTGCAGTATGCACAGTCTGTCCTTCTGAACCCTTTAGCAAAGTCAGAGGCTGCTTCATTTCTTATATCTGGATGAGGATGGAAAAGAGAGATGTGAGCTTTAAGGATCTCTTGAATCCCATAGATCTGCTAAAACTCTTTAGATTATTTTATAATATTATTGTTAATATATACATACATACGGCTAATATCTCCACGAGTATGGACTTTTTTCCCCTGCCTTTCTTGTATGTATAATTTCATGTCCAAATACATCATTTATCTGCTGTGCCAGGAAGAAGCTTATTCTGATGCTTTTTTCTGCCATGTTAGTTATTTGATTTGGGAGTCCTGAATGTCACAAAACCCCCCTAAACTTCTGCACTTAGATGAACTATGTCTCATTTCCAAGGAAGTGCTAAACCCATCTTGAAAGTTATGAACCTCTTTTTTTGAGAATCTCTTCAATTCCTTTCTCACTTGAATTCCCACATTCCTTGGACTGGGTTTGAACCCATCTGTCTGGATTATCTGACTGCAGTGCACACACATACACCAAATTCTGGTGGGATTAATGTTAAAATGTACTTACTTCAATAGATGAGATATCAAAGTATTGACTGGAGGCATGAGTCAATGTCACTGTTAATTCATGCACCTCATTACCCTACTCAATCAGAGTCCTCTCATTCCACTGGGAAATGTTACTGTAATTAAGATCCTGTAGCTTTTTGAGAAAGAGGAGTAGAGACAAAATAAATTAGAGAGCTGCTCTCACCTTCTGTAAAAGAAGTAGTCATATTTGAATTTTCTTCCAAGCCAGAAGATTGGTGTTTGACACATGTCACTGGTTGCTTGGGAGCAAGTTATGGATCCAGACTCATGAGTAAGTGCCAACTTCAAAAGGAAACCACAGTGTGCAGCAGCTGAGGCCTTGAAGCGATGTCTCAAAGACAGACTTTCTTGAACACTGGGATTTCTTTCATTTTCTAAAGTTGCTTTGCCTCAAGTGTGTTATGTTCTTATGCACAGTGAGTATGGGGAGAGGATTCACTTGCATTGGGGAAAGAATCTCTGGGCAGGCATTGGGAACATCCATTTATGGGTACAGAGTGTGCAAAGGGAAGGAAGGCCAGCTACAAGTGAGTGTGCAGACCCATTTTAAAACCAGACCATATTGTAGAAGCTTTGCAGTTGAAGTAGGGAGACTGCAGATGCAAGCTGAATTACATGCCTCCAGCATGGTCTTCCAGTCTGCAGCAAGCATTAGATATGGGAAGTGTATCTGAACCAACAGAAATTGGCAGAGATAAAATTCATAAATAATGCCCTGTATCCTCTCACTGAAATCCCTCACTATCCCACACCAGCTGGCTTATTTGAGTTTCTTCCTGGTGTCCCAAATTGCCCCAGTTTTTAACCTGGTTATAGGTTAAGTAAGTAAATAGAAAAATATTCAACCCATTAGTCAGAGGAAAAAAAGGCACCTCCTTCCTCCTAAGCCCTGTCTTATAACCTTTGTTCATTTACTTGATATTGTATTAACGATCAATTAGATAAACCCTAAGCTGGATTTCTCAATAATCAGTGTTTGCATGGTACAGCAAGCAGCTGGAGATAGAGACGAGGAGGGAAAGAGCTGTTTTCTCTTCCCTATCAACATGAGATGTTGAGAGATCTGGCCAGACAGGGCTGGTATAAGGGTCACACCTCGGCAGGGTCGTCGCCCAGCCTGTAGCACTGGCCTGTAACTGATAATCTCCTGATACTATTACAGGCAGTGCCATTATGACTGTCAACTTTAATTAAGCACACTCCCATTTGCTGTTTCCTTCTAAACATCACTCCAGGGCCACAGCTAATTCAGTGTGCAGCCAAGCTTCACCAGGAGGGCTTTTGCCTTGTTTGCCTTTTTTCCATCAGCCACGGGTGGGGTTAGCTGCTGGTGTTCCTGTGCAGGAGGGAGCTCTGGAGGCAGTGGGTCACCCACTTTACACCTTTCTCCAAACTCTCAGCTGCTGACTGTTCATCCTAGGGCTCTCAGCTCTCACAGAGGCTCAGAAGCAGAGCTCCCTCCCCTCCTCTAGGCTGGGGGAAGCCATGCAAAGGGGTGCTGGGCCATCACAAAGCCCCTTCACATAAAACCTTCAACAAAGACTTCAGCATTTGGTATCTTTCAGCCTTGGCCTTCAGTTTATTCTGCAAACAAGAATAAGGATTAGGGCACCTAATGAATAAGCATTAGGGCACTGAGCACTGATAAAGCCCTGTGTTTTATTCATTATGAAGGACTGAATCCTATTACATTAAAAATTCAGATATTAAAATATATTAAATGGACATGTAGGGGATATATGTCTCTATATATAGATATCCATTTATTCATAGGCTCAATAGGGTCTAGATATAAATAAAGGGAAATTAAGTTACTCATGCAGTCTCATACACTAAATTGGTAGCTGAGTCAGGAGAGGTGCTTAGGAGAGGTTATTATTTGTTGCTGGTTACATGGGGAAGCTTAGACCCTCTGTCCAAGAGTCAGTTTATATTTGCAAATTATAACTGTCTTTTCTGAGGTGTCATTTGTTTAACACTTTGAGAATTCCACTGTCAGTTGCTGAGAAAAAAACTATTACGACTTCTTTTCTGCATGTTATTCCATGCAGTTCTATTTTAAAGTTATCAGACTACTTGTCCTGCTCTTCTTGTCATGTGAGCCTCACTGATTTTTCCCGAGTGAGCTTGGTCCTGCTCAAATGGGCACCCAGCCCCTGTCACATTAAGAGCACAGCTGGAAGGACATCCCGGCGTGGAGAGTCTGGACCCTCTGGGCACCTTCTCCCCTCACCTCTCTGCACAAGGAGCAGGAGCCATGTTGTTCCAGAGTTGTTCCCCCCAGCATGAGGTGCACCTGGGACTCTTCACCTCTCAAGCCCTGTCAAAGTTCAGATGCACTGGACTGCCCAGAGAAACCCTGTGTGTGTTTCCTGTGCATGACTCATACTCTCAGCATGGGTTTACAAGGTGTTGTTTGCTCTTCCGAACCATCAAGGAGTCAAACAGAAAACACTACTTAAAAATTTACCTTCCCACATTCCAAAGACTGGCCACTGCCCTTCCCTATCCAGAGTGGGACTTGTTTTTATTCGTGCCATAAAGCTCCTCCATCTTTGACTCCATCCAAAGTCACACTAGGAAATTTGCCCTCAGCATTGGTCTAAGAAAGCTGTTTCCTAGAGCAACATGCTGATTTGAAGATTGCTGGCCATTAGTGGCTGCATTATCCCTTAGCCAGCTCTTCCTAAACAGCATCCCTGGCAGTGATCTTATCTTCCTTGAACACTGAAGTGGGTATTTGTGGAAGATACCTAGCGGGTAGATGAAGGTCATCGCTGTCCACTTACTTAATTATGGAGTGACTGCTATAAGGGTGGTAAACAACTCCATTACAGATGGGGCTAATGGCTTCAACAAGTTTCACACATCTGTGAGGGGAATGGCAGGGATGACACATACTTTATGGAAAAACATGAGCTGGACTGACAGTTCAGTCTTCTCTTCATTGAGCCTCTGAAGGACCAAGCACTGTATATGTCTAAAAGCTATTAAACAGTGCATTGACAACATCACATTGTCCTTTGGGGTGTTCCAGTCATTCCACCTGTGGAAGCTGGACAGCATAATTCAGGGAAAACACTTTGCTGAAAAAGCTTTATGCAGAAATACTGGAGCTAGTAACAAAATAAAAAGTGTGTAAAGGACCCTGCAGTGCAATCTCAAAATTGTCCATTTAGTGTCCCGTCCCTGGGGGAGCAGAAGCAGGATGCTATGGGCTTTTGTCTTACAAAGGCATCTCTAAGAGAGGAAGGTGTAGTTGCAGCCCAGAAGTTTGAGGCTCCCCTTGCTTAGCCCACTTTTTTTAATGCCACTCATATTTTGCCAACAGAGTGGCTACAGATTGGTGGATCTGAATGTAGGTCTGGTATGGATGGAAACCTCCTTCTGTTCCCTCAGCCATGAGGCAAGGACTGGAGTACCAACTCTTCCTATTAGGGAGCTTGTGCAGATTGCCCTGTTGTGTAAAAGTGCAAGGGCCTAAGTACTGTTGTATTACACCACTGATGTACAAGAAGTTTTCCCATTTAAGAAAATGCCCTAGAGACATGGAAGCTTTAGAGAAATTAGAAAGGACAAATTCAGAACAATAAAATATGACCTGAATCTCTCATTGCACATCATGTATAGAAAGAGCTCATTTTGTGTTGCTCAAAAAATAGTTACCTGCAGTGCAGGGATCAGCACAGCAACATAATCTTGAAGATTAAGGAGTGATTTGTTTTATAGTTCTGTATTTGTAGTTGTGATATTGTGGCTTGGGTGAAGCATCCAGGCAACAAGCCAGTCTTCATGATTAGCAATATAATAACTGGCTAAACAAATACTTCACACACAGAGATCTAATGAGGCTGGTGCTAGGGAAAATGAGTATTAAAAAGTTAATTAGGATATACTTTTTTAAACACATTATTCCTTAATGTTGCTGGTGTATCACCTGAAACAGCCAGCATGGTTCAGGAAAGGCTGTAGCCAGATATAGATACAGAACAGCTGCTGAAGAACAAAGTGTGAGTGTCCTCCTCAGAGCAGCCGCACTGCACCAGAGGGAGGTGTGAGGCAAAGGCAGTAGCCCTGGCTATATCCTCACATGCAGCACATCTTGCACAAGAGCATGGAGGTCAATGCAGTCTTTCACAGGAGCCCAGGGTAGCTCTGGTCATTCAAACTTCTCAGGGTCAAACAAGTTTAATTGTAGGTAGCCCTATTTTAACTCTTCCTCTGAAAGGCACATGGAGAAACACAGTTTGTCTCCCAGGGTATGATTCTGGTACTGGGTCAGCTCTAACCATGCCACCTATATCTGCATGTTAGCCAGGAGACACAAGTATTGTCAGGCACCAGCTTGTCTGAAACATCAGCAGATGTTTCCTCTCTGCTCTCTTTTCACATGGGAAGGAGCTGCACAGCAACACTCTGCAAAAACACTGCTGTAGTAGGCTTTGGTTGTGCTACATAATGTTTGGTCAGACATGGGTTGGGATAAGTGCATCAAACTACTTACTCACCAAGGTGATTTTTGCCCTAGTTTCTCCTAATCATTTTGTGTGTTTGCTTGACTCATGTGCATGGTGACTCCTGAATTTGAAAGGTTTGTTGAGCAAACATGCCCTAATACAAACTGCAATAGGTGGATTAAATCAAGTCACTTTGGTTTTGCAAACCAGTAAAGTTCTTTGCTTTCCCCAATTAATTTCACAGGTACTCATAAAGAAAAAGATTTAATTAGACAGTCCTGTATGTTAGTTGATATTTACTGTATATGCAATGAAAAAATAATGAGGGTGGATGTATACTGAAAAGATCCTGCTCTGACTACTTTATTAGAAGCAAAGCAAAAGTGAAGCTACTAGGCTGTGTTTATTACTGTTGTAGTAAATAAATGAGTCTATAACAACTGTGCACCTGAGCCATGCAGCCTCAAAGCTCTTAATGTGCTCTTAACATTTAAACTTTGCCACCAAGAGAATGGTTGGGATGCAAGTTTCAGCAGCTGTTTCTGCATTTATTTTGATGATTTTGTATCAAAGAAAGCTTTTGGTGCAGTTCTCACATGTCTGCTTCAGAAAGGTTGCTGTCAGCTCTCTGATTTTTCCCCAAATGCATCCCAATTTGTGACCAGAGGCAAAGGTTCTTGATAAGATAATTCATGCAGATTTTCTAATGAGAAGCACTGTTAGTTTTAGCTGGAGTGTTTTAAACCAGAGAGATGTTTCTCAGATATTTAGCTATGAATGCTAAGGAAAGTTAGAAACACCAGTCAAATGTGAATTTTGTGAATTCTCTACCAAATGGCTTTAAAATCCTTGTGACAAAAGCCTGGAGACAGTGTGTGTCCTGTCCACACCTGCTTCTCACCCAGGGGAACTACTGGTGTGCCTCTGCCCAGAACCACACCAGCTCTCACAGGGACCCTGTGACGTGGATGTGCTCAGGAGCCAGGCTATGGGGCCCAGGGAAGGGTGGATTTGTTGTACTCACCTGCTTAAATTGTTCTTGCAGCCCCCACAGACATGTCTTGCTTCCACAGTAAGGCAGCTGAAGCCTGAAGAAGTGTTAGAAGCCATACAGGAAGGTGAGAGCCTCCTCATGATCAGGAGCAAAGTTCCCAGAAGGTGGTGTGAACCAGCAGTCTGCAGCTTGAGATCAGGCTCAGGTCTTGGGTTCCTGGTCATATGATCAGATAAAATAAGTTTCCTTTTTGCCAATCACCCAGTGACCTTGAGACATTTTAGGACCTGGAAGAATGACTCATCTAACCAGTGCTTCTTCCCACAGTGATATTCCCTGGACATCTGTTCACCTATACCTGCCACTATGTGTTAAAGAGGAGCAGACTCCTCTAGTTCATCTCCTTGTTCTTAAATCTTAAAACTTAAATCCAGCTTCTGCTCCTTCCCAATATAAATGTCATACATGGAGTCTTTCTCTCTCTGCAGGAGCTTCTTCAAATTTATGCAGCAGCCCCATTCCTACTCAGATCCCCTCCACCTTCGAGGTTGTTGGAGGTGCTCTGCAGAGTACAAACCAGTACTATAAATCACACACCTGGCACAAAGGCAGCTCAAGACACCTCTTCTTGTCCCCTGTCTCTCCACCCTGCCCACCACTTCCATGTCATCAGTTCTCAGGGTACCTCAAGACATTTTTGGACTCAGATTGTCTCATGGTTTTGATCTTCCCCATTTCACCCATATATACATACATTCATATATTTGCTTTTTCCCCCCTTTAATTCTACCACATAGTACAGCAAAACAAATTAAAGTGTGAAATCAGCTTAACCTGTGTCAAATAACCTCTGTGGCAGTATTTCTGCCAAGAAATGTAACTCATCATCAAACCATCTGGTGCTATACCAGGCATCGGGAAAAGCTTATTTTTTGAGTCCTGGAGGTGTTTGACTCCAAAGTTCTTGAGTTCCTCCTTCTGATTTAGGCCACTGAGACTGGCACCTTTTTCTGAAACAGTAAAATCCAAACCCAGCACTGTCAGGAATCTGGTTCAGAAGATCGTGCCCAGCCTCTGTGTCATAGTTTGAAGCACCCACAGTTATGTTCACAAGATGAGCAAGGCCAAGCTCACTTCTCCCATCCAAGTGCCCTAAAAAGCAAAGAGTACAGCTCTCTTCCACTCTTTCATTCAGGCTCCAGTTGCATTGGGGACAGCTCAGGCAAGTGAGGGTGAGGTACCCATGGCCTCCTATGGCCAGAAGACTCTCAAAGGGATTGGAGTTACGGCTTTGAAATCTATCAAACTGAGACAAGCATTAAACCTTAAAACAGTGCTTTCTATTTTTGGGAGGGGAAGGTGGGGATATGCCCTAAATATTGTCATGGTAGGAGAGAGGCACTGCACTGCAACTACCTCACTGGCTCCTGTTTATAATATGAAATTGTGATTTTTCTCATTCCCTTCCACAAGGCACCTTCCTTGAGGAGATGTTGAAGGGTCTGAGGCTCAGGCAGGCAGAGGGTTCTCCTTGTCTTAGGTCAGGTACCCAAGCTGACTCAGGGGTGAGTCTCTCCATAAAGCTTCACATGCCACTCTGAGACACCTAAACCCCACCCCACACTTTACATCAGGAGCCCACCTTTATCTTCTGGGTTTCCTTCTGGGGCCAGTGAGTAACACAGAACACCAAGTTATGTACCTCACCTAAAACATGTCTGCTGTAGCTCTGAGCCTGCAGACAGCAAGATGAGGTGCATGAGTAGGGGTAGATCCTTAGGTTGTTTTGGGTTTTCCTGAATAATTTGTGTTAATAAAATAATGGGATACCTATTGCATGCTTTAACATCACAGCTTTCTCAAGTCCTGAGAGGAAATCTGAGTTAGTCATAGGGAAAGGGTTAAAGTCACCACAGTCTACGAAGTTGTGTTCTGGAGAGGTGACACGGGACAGAAACGGAAACATCCACTGTCATTTTCTGCTTCAAACTTCCTAAAAACCTTTATCATAACCAGATGTTAAAGACAACTGAAACATACAACAAGAGAATTGGAGCCATGGAATGGAACAAGGAAAGAAGAGCTTAAAGAAAATTTAGATTATTGAGATGTGTTCCTGCTTTCATAGACAGACAAAATCCATCTGTGAGAGCTTAAGGACCATCCAAAGCCATTTCCAAGCTATTAACAATTGCTTTTGAGTAGCTGGGGAATAAGAGAGGAATAACAAGGGAACACTTAGTACCTGCATTGCAGGGAAAAACAAGGAATTTAAATATACCTCACTTTAATTCTTGGAAAGATTGCCAGAACCTATTACGAAACCCTCAATTTATAATCAGGTACAGATTAGTCAGTTGATATGAAACACATTTCAGGGATTTGTCAAGAATAAACTGTGCCAATTTTTTTCATTTTTTCCTCTTTGGTCTAGTGGTTAAGGGAAACACAGTTAATTCTAGGAGTTTGGACACTTTCCTGGTGGATATGTTCCGGTGTGCACCAGGAAAACACAGTATTGGCTTACCTTGGAGAAGTGAATCCCTCCACATGATAAATTGGAAGAATAAAAGGTGGTTCAAAGCATTGCAAGACCAAGGGGATGTGTGTTCAGCCTATGTCTAACCACTGTGTGGAAGAATGGATGATGAGGAAGGGAATGTAGCTAAAAGACATCTGAATAAAGCCAAGCTGCTAGAGCTTGAAAGACACTACCAGGCTCATGATTCAAAATGATTGTGATGACTAGGAAGAGTGCTCTGAAATCCTCAAGATTAAATTGGGCAAGTAGAAAACCAAAGTACTGCAAGCAGAAAAGGGAAATCAACGCTACAACAGCTACAACGAGGTCCAAAAAGAAAATTCAAGGGAAATAGTAGCACAAACTGGGGATGAAGGGATGCTGTGCAGCAATTGCAAAAAATTCTCAAAGCCAACAATCCAAATCCAAAATAACAAGTCAAGAAATGGGTTTAAACTACTTGTGAAAACCCTTGATCTGGGAACTAGAAGAGTATCTGTACCAGAGGATGAAAGTCTGAAACAGCTTTCCAATAGATGTGAAAAGGTCAAGAATCCTTACTGGGTTCAAGATGGAAAAGAGCAATGTTTGGCAGGGAGCTATCAGAGGTGGTTGCAGGAACATAGGCCCAGTCTGGGTGATCCAGGAGCTTCCTCGCTAGTGCCTTTCATTTGCTTCTCTGTAAGACATAGTGGGGTGATGCCACTCTTGCAAGGCTTCAGCTGGAACTGCTGTCTTTAGCCTTGGGAACCCCACTTTGTGGAAGAGAGAGGAGATGGAAAATACCTAGGACACAGCACCATGAATGAGAAGTTTGGAAAATACCCGAGTGTGAGGAGAGGCTTGGTTCATTTAGAATAGAGAAGGCTGGGGAGCAGGCTGGGGAAATGTGATAACAATCTTATACAGAAGGGACACAGAGTGTGGCATCTCAGTATCTCAAGCTGGACAACCTCATCTGAAGAAAAGAGCATAGAAATTAGGAGAAAATTGGAGAGTTCAATTTTCAAAATACAAGGACAGCCAAACATTTAGATAAGTTCCTTTGTGTGTAATACTTCATATGTCCATCAGCCACATGGCTATCAAGGCTGGAAGGGACCACATTACCTAAGCCATCCTGAAGGCCCAGAGAGTTAGATGCTCTGTAAAAGATCCCTTCAGCCTGATGCTTCTGGGAGTCAGTCTTGTTAAAATCAGAGAGAAGCTGGGTGATACGCACCTGAAACCATGACAGTGCCAATACAAGAGATCTCAGTGAACTTAGAGTGAATCTTCCACCTTCCTCTGATCCTCACAGCTGTACCAGGTAGTATTTTTTCAAAATTTGTTCATACACCAGAGGTGCATAGGCAGTAAAAAATCCAATATGCTCTTGGTCTTCAGTGACAATAACATGGTACTGCTTTCACCATTTTCTTTCAGACAGAGTTTGAAGAATTATTATATTAGAAATAATTTTCAGAGACATATTAACTTTAGTCCTGCCCAGTACACCAGAGTGTCTTTTTAGCTTTCAGTCCTGAAACAAATTCTTTTGGAAGGGTAATAATTGACACTGAAATGAGAGGGAAGAAAGGTGATGGGTGTGAGGTATGCTCATGGCCAGAGTGCTCTGCCATTGTCCTCCAAAGGGAGGCTAACACCTGGAAGGAGAACAAGGTACCCAGGATTTAATGGTAAATGACTGTCAAGAGAAAACATTTATTTTGTTGTTTGCAAGACTGAAACCACAGTGGATGTTAACACCAGGCTTCAGCGTGTAATGATCTCTGTTCACTCTCCTAATAAATAATTTTCCTCATTTAGCCTTCCCTGTGAAACAGCTCTGACTGGTTGGATTCCTTGAATGTGCTCATGAATGTTCTCCCAGCTTAACGACTGCCCTTGCTGCTCCCTTAACCAGTTGTTTATTACTGCCAGCTTTTTTCCCCCTCCAGGATGTTGTTTATCCAACAACCAGGGCATTGCTAATGGAGCATTTCTAAAAAGATTATTCTGCTAATTATTCAGGTCATTAAATGAAATGTGAAGCAGGCATCAGCTCTCAGCTTTGAGCTCCCCAATAATACAAGAATGTTCTTGTTACATAAAAACCCATGTGTTTTAATTCTGCAGCTCTTAACCTTTTTGCAGCCTTTGAAGGAAGATTTCAGCTCCAGCAGATGTGGTTTGTGTGCAAGAAATTGAGTTTTTCTACTTTCTAATCAGAGATACATGTTCAATAATCACTGCATGCTGAAGATATGTCTCCTGCCTTTTTCCACAACAGTTTGTGTCATGAAGTGAAAGAAACCAAAGGAAAAACCAGGAAAGCCCAGGAAATACCAAACAGGCATCAGCATCATCCACAGGCAGACACTTCAACTACCCCCTCAAATACAGGTCAGATTTGCCTGAAAAAAATGGATTCTTCTTATTCTCTCATTATCTCAGGAGTCTCTGGAAACAAAGACAGGCTGAAAGTCACCTGTTGGTCAGGTAAAGGGTTTTAGAAGGGATAGTCATTGCTCAACACTTCAGTGAGAAGGGGAAAAAGTCCCTGTAGGGCAGGACTCATCTGGAGCAGTTTTGCTTCCTTCACTGGTTTTTGTTTTGCCCACATCTTCAGAGCTGCATTGCAAGCAGCTGCAAAAGCTTTGTTAAAGCTGTTATGAGGAAAGGCTGAAACAAGGCCCCAAAGGTGGTGCATGTAGATGTGACAGAAGGTGAAACAGCCAGGTTTGCAGGTGAAAACTGGGCTGTTTTGAGTAGCTGGTCAAATGTCACGCCAATGGCAGTGGGCTTCAGAGGGATCTCACTGAGCTGGTGAGTGGAGAAGAAGGTGGCAGATGAGTTTCACTGGAGATAAAGCAGGTGATGCAGCTAGGGGGAAAAATAACCTGAACCATGACAAGCACCTGAAACCATCAGTGGGAGAGAACATCTGAGAGGAGAAAACACAAAGGCTGGGACACTTCAGTTTAGACAAAACAAGGTTATGGGGGATATGAGTGGTATTCACAAAATCATGAAGGAGAAGGATAGTGAGCAGAGCCGATACTCCCCAAATCCTGTGTTACAAGATGTCAGGATGTCTAGGTAACCATTGGGAGACTGCATTAAAGCCAGTAAGGGGGTTCTCTGCAGCAAGTGTGAGCTCCTGAGCTTGCTGCCATGAGAGCTGGCAGAGGCAGACAAGACCAGAAGAGACAAAAAGGTACTGAGTAAATGCAGGGACAGCAGGATACAGATATTGATGAGGCATAAAGAAAAGGTAATACTAGGAATGTGTCACCTGCCATCCCTAACCCATCAGCTGAAGAGATATGCTGGGGGAGAATAGAGGGGCTGCAGAAAGCAGCTGTTTTTCCTAATAATGTCTACTGCCACTGTGGTTTTAGAGTTGCTTTTAAATTACCAGGAGAGCATGATCTTAGCCTTTCTTCATCACAATCTCTGCAGTCAAGACCTCCACAACTGGGTCAGCAAAACCCAAGCACCAGGGCTGAGCCCCATGAGAGGAAAATCACATTCCTCAAGACTCAAGTGGTAGGAGATTTCTTCGGGAATTCTGTTCTAATTATAAAACTCCCTTCTTTCAGGGAATTGATAAGTTTTTGGTCCTTCGGTACCACATCCTGTGGAAAGTCCAGCCGAAGTAGCTGCAAAGGTCTTATGTGAGCGCCCCCTTCAGCACACACAGGCTTGCTTATGATGGGGATCAACACATGGAGAGTCCTCAGGGAGACATCCTGACAACTGCATGGAGGGAGGGAAGTCTCTTCCAAACAAATGGTTTAACCCTGTTGTTCTTTTGCTTAATACAACTATTATGTAATTACATCCTTGACCCAATTTACAAAGAAATTCAAAAGCTAAATCCCTTTGGTTTAAAAGCAGTCCATCCTTTCTCCATATTTTGATGCATAAATGACTTCAAGTATGCATTGCTGGATAAACTCCAATACGTAATGCTGACTAAACCTGTGTTTATTTAATGAAGGAAGAAGTAGTTGGTTACAAGAAATAAATTACAGAAGAGACAAGGACTCTTCACAATAAATGAAGAACAACAGCAGACACAGTGGGCTTTCTGATGCTATGAGCTCTCTCACCAAGGAAATACTGTTTAGACATGCCAAGAGGGAGTTCCCTGGAGCCTGGGGAGTGTTTGACTGACTCTGATAGCTCCAGCTGAAAGCACTGCCTAGGATTCAGTTTGCAATGGGGTCATACAGAGAAAAGTTCCATGCCTTGCTTCACCTATGAGGCAAGGCTAAGGTGAAAACCAGCAAGTTTTACTCCATCAGAGGCTTCAGTTCAGGACTGAAAACACGACTCTCACAAAAACAACTTTTGAATACTCGTTTGGGAAGATCCCCAGCAGCCGGGTGTCAGCCAGTATGTTTCTCAGCTCCTTTAGTGACACAAGCCAGCAGCTGGTGCCCGCAGAGGGCTGACTCTCACAGTGCACTGATGCTGCACAGGCCTGAGCGGTGGCAGATGCTGTAGCAGCACTTGGACAACTCACATAGGCAGTGACAGAGATTTTGGAGTCAAGACCATGGGCTGGGGGCTGTCTGAGGGGACTAGAAGAAGCCAGGTTTTGTTAACTCTGCTGCTCACAGAACAATTTGTTCACTCAAAATGTGCTGCTGGGAGCAAGTCCTTTCTGGAGAGCCACCAAGGAAAGCACATGACAGTTGTCCTTATCAACACATCTCTTGCTGTCTGATCTGAGCCTAATGAGACCCAGCGCTCTTTAAATCACTCTGTCTTGTCACTAATTCCATTTCCAGCCCTGCAATTGCTAAATATCCCTTCATGCACATATTTATTTGCTCCACAGTTACTGTGAGGCCAACAACCCCAGAGGCAGTTTGCCCAGTAGCTGAGCTGCAGCCTTGCAAATTCATCAACAGTGTTTGCAATTAAAGAATGTAAGTTAAAAACCACTTAACATCAATAACAAAAATTAAAAAGCAAGATATGCCTTCCTAAGGTCTCTCAGCATCTGCAACTCTCTTGTTTGCTAATGAAAGGTGAGGGCCAGGATTGTAAACTTTCTGCCTCTGACCTGGGAGAAGGGCTTCGCCATGGGACCAGGTGTTTCGTGACAAAAGCCAGACCTGCCAGAAGCCACGCATTTGGGGAAAGGTAGGATCAACTGCACTTTCCATTTTCTAGTTGTTTCAGCCAATGTTACTGTTTGTAACTGTAAGAGAGGATTTGGAAAATAACTAGCTGTGTTTAAAAAGGCCCTGAAGATACATCCAAAGTAAGAAGACAAGGAACAGCATGCTGAGAAGTAGAAAATTTCTATTTAACTCATGTATAAGCTGTCTATTAACAATAGCTGCACAGAGAGACACAGACATAGTTTCCAAGCACAAAGAAATCCCCTCTGCCCCTTATGCTCCATATAAGTGATAGATGAGATTATATGATGAGCACTAATTCAAACCCACAGCCCCAAGGCTTCTCACCATCAAGTGTCCTCTCTTTTTCAGTGCCTTTGTTGCTGCCATTGACATTTATTGATTATTGATTTATTTGTAGGGTAGTGGGGAAGGTTGATCCTCCCCTTTTCACAGCAAAACCCCCTCACTCACTTGGAGGGCCTGCTTACAGGGACATTTTGTGCCCCCAGAGTCTCAGACCTGCTTTGGAAGCACCTTTCCACCACTCTGTGTGTAAGTCAGGTATGATCCTTGGGCATAGACAAGGATTTATAATGGACAAACATTCCATTTCTTCCTTCCGTCTGGTTGGAAGGGGATGCTGACTGTCCCTAGAGACCAACCACCCTGTCTTGGGGACTACTATGGTTTTGTCTCATGGCAACCTCTGCCAACATGGCAACCTCTGCCAACATGGCAACCTCTCCCACTGCCTTTCATTCAGACACCTTTCCCCACACACAGGAGCTGCCCCTCTCAACAGAAGAATGCTGAGATCCTGACACTTCTAGGAGAGGCTTTCGTACCTAGAGCTAAACATGATCTGCTGCAGGGATTCCAACCCTTTGAATAAATCCTGCTGTACCCTGGCCAGTGGCATCCTGGGAGGCCAAACCTGCCACTGCAGCCCAGCTTTGAACCCATGGGGAAACCCAGAGAGCCAGTCCCATGCAGCACAGTGCACTTAAGGATACCACAGGGGTAACCAGTGCAGGCAGCACCAGCAGGAATGGTGGCACAGGCTCCCAGTGCCAAGCAGAGCCAACAGAGAGACCAACAGCCTTGCCACCACCCTTTTCCTCCTCACCCTTCAGAGAATCTGGTTGTGATGAGAAACATCTGCAACTCTTCACCTTTTCAAAGAAGCTGTGCTAATGCAAAGCCGTGCTACCAGGTGGGTAGAGCATCCCATTGCTGTCCCTTCACCCAGACAGGATTTACACCTGCCCTGTGGCATCTGTCTCCAAACTCCGGCAGTCACTACTCTGCTGGGGTGTCCTTCAGCATGCTCCAGCCCTTGCACAGGGGATCACAAGGCGTGTGTGCTTCAGTTCATCCCCTCAGGGTTCACTCTTGTCCCAAGCAGCTGATTAGCAATTCTGCAGCAGCGAAACTGCACTGCCGCATAAGCCAGGCTTAGATGGTGATCCTTTAAACAGGAATGATCTCTGTCAGAACAGCTTTCTTAAATCCTGAGAGAGACACTGCTACTTGCACTTAATTGTTTTTCTGTGTATTAGCAATTTAATGGTATTAGCATAATATGTGCTCCCATTTACAGAGGAAGCATTTATCTGTGTGCCTTCACCAAAAGGTGGGTTTGATTAATTAAAAAAGGAGGACGGATGGGATTGCTGTGAGGATTTGAATGTAAATGCACCAGCAGATGCTTCCTGATCCTCCCAGTAGAGTACATCACTTTTAATAAACTCGGAACAGATGGCTGACTGCGGTGTCAGAGATGATACGTATCAAAGTGCTCTGCACTCCCCTCCCAGACAACTCTGTCCTCAAGCCTCAGAATCCAGAAGGGTGAATCCTCACCTGCAGCCCACTGGCAAAGTTCCCTCCACCTCAGGGGTTCTGTGCTTACTCATTGCAGCCGTGGAATCCTGCCAGGGATGTGCAGTTTTCTGCTTCATGAGTCCTGTGGAAATGTGATGGAAGTGCTTGCTGGAATGCAGAGCCCGTAGTTAGATTAATCAGGCTGCACAAGAAGCAGCAAGAAATAATGTACAGCTAGTTAAAAGTTTAGGTGTTCTTCTTTCTCCTCCATGGGAGCTGGATCCTGCTGACTTTTAGTTCAAAAAGCTGTTGAGCCAAGCCTGCAGGACTGAAATGACATCTTGCTGAAACATTTGGTATATCAAAATTGCCACTAAAATTCTTTATGTGTTCACTTTATTTCTTGACCAAAAAGACAGTATAAGAATCCCATTTAAAATAGGAAAAATTCAGAAAATGAATGGTCAGTGTTTTCTTGGGTCCTTCCTTCCTAGGTCCCTCTACAAAGAGGATTTTTTCCAAAGAGTAAACTGAGGCCCTGCATGGTTAAATGTCTTGCAGCAGTCATGTAGGAAGGGAATAGCAAAGCTGAGCATAGAAACCAGGGCCCCAAGCTTTTGTGGTGGGCAGAAACATTTCCCCCAGTTCCTCATGGCCATTACCTAACTCACTGCTACCTTTGTAAATGCTACTTTGAGCCAAACTGTGCAATGAGTTGCCTGACTCCTCTGCACCTGTTTGCTGCCAGGTGCTGCTGCCACCTGGGCTGGCTGCTGGCAGTAATTGTGGGAGCTGCTGGCTGGCAGGTGAACAGTGGCAAAGTCTGGGTGACTACTGGAAAGGAAAAATGAGCTGTATGATTCGCTAGAAAATAGAAGGCAATTTTCTGAAAGCAGGGAGATGAGTCAAGCAGGTCTTTCCCTGGACTATCACTAGGAAGAGAGAATATTTATCTTGAGGAACACTGCTGCTCAGTTGTTTCTGGCAGCTGTTTCAAAGACCAGAGAATTAGGTAACAGACTGACTTCTAGGTATCTGTCCCATCTGCAGCTCAAGCAATGTAACCAGAGGCAAATGCAGATCTCATTCCATAAAATGTTATGTCTCGTGCACAGTGCTGGAGATGGAGAATGTCTGGGATCTTGTGAGCAAACTTTCCAGTCCGAAATCCTCATGAGTTAAGGCTGGCACTAGAAAGCTCTGTTTTGTGCTTGTAGAAGGGAATCTGGCCTTGGTGCAGCCTAGCAGGAAGACAAGAGGGAATGAAATTCTAAGCAGGAAATGAAGATCTGTGCTGAGACTGCTATTGAAATATCTCTTTTTTAGCCAAAGCATAACAGAAAAGCATGTGAATACTCAGCAGAAAGGATGGCAGACTGGCAATGGAATCTCCTGGAGAGGGTGATAAATCTGCAGCTCAAAAGCCCTGATCCAGGCTCCCCTTTACACTGCAAACCTCCAGTGAAGGCTTGGATGAGCTGTACTTGGTCTTGGCAGCCACCATTCTGCAGGTTAGAGATGACACCTATGGCAGGCAGGCCTGCAAAGCACAGCATCCTGAGGTGCACCTTAAAGCAGATCAGAATTGTCTGATGTTGGGTGGGATGATGTGAGGACATAGTGTTCAGAGAAAGTGCAGGATGCAATTGAGCTCTTTGGAATTAAAATAAAAAAATATGGCTAGGGGTTTTAAAGAAAATTGGATGGATAGGAGGGAGAAGGCAAATAAAATATCAGGCAGGATATTATAGAGAGGGGGAAAGAAAACATAGATAATAGGCATTGTTGGAAAAAACAGAGAGGTTTGAATGGTCTTGTCCAGCATCTCAGTGTGTGTGTATGACAGTCCCTGACCAGCATGATCCCTGGGTATCACACAACATCCATAGTGCTGAGGATAACCACCAGCCTGTCCTTCCTATTGCACTTCAACAGACCTCTCCTATAAAATTCTGTGCCCTCTAATTTCTTGTTCAAAAGTAAAATATTATCCTATTTTGAAAGAGTAAAATTAAGACAATGGCAGTGTGATTGATATTGGGGGAATAAAAACTACCTCCTAAAACTTAGTCCCTGACAGTAAAATGGAGGCTTTGCTGCTGGATGAATGCCTGTCTTGGGAAGTTGTTTATTTAAAGCATCCATTTATCACTGTAGCAGGGACCATTGGCTGCAAGCATTCAGTCACTGCAAAATGAAGTGATGAGTACAAACTCATCATTTGGCTCTAACGATCCAAACAAATGTTTCAAACTAATCCATACAAGTAAAACAGTGGTGTCGTCCACCATGATGACAGGAATAGAAACACCATGCAAGGTCACCCCAGTAATATGGAGGAGATCTGTGTTTTCTTGCAGAAGCACCAATTAAAATGAAAGAAAACCAAAGCCCATTGTTCCTTCTAAAGGAGAGAGCCTGTCCCTGGGTCATTCCAAAGTCTATGTGAATCCCACTGAAACCAGGAGTGCATGTGAGGGTTATGGTTTAACAAAAAAAGGAGATTAAATATGATAATAAGCTTCTCATTATCTACCTGTTGATCTTTGCAATACTAGTCAACCTATTCCAAGGTAATTTCTAATGCTAAAGGGTTACTTCTAATATGAAAGATGAAAATGAAAATATCAATACCCCTCAAAAAGGGGGAAGAACCTTCTCTTGGTGTATGGGGCAAAGTGAGGCTCAGGGTGGGTGTCCGCCTCTGGGCTGAATAAACAGAGCAGATGGAATAGCTGAGCCAAATCTTCAGCTCATTTTTACTTACTGCCATCATTTCCTTGTTTTGTGGTGGTTTTATTTTACCCCTGAGGGTCTGGCTTCTTTAATTAGCTTTTTTTTTTTTTTTTTAACATGTGAGTGATACATAAAGATTTCCTTTTGTCATCTCTGGCTAAATAGAGGATAACAGCTTTGTTAGACAATTGAGTACACTTCCAATCAAACAGCAATACGTTGTCTCCGGGGAGCTTTCTTTAACCACAGAACACAAGCAGCTGCTGTAATTGTGCTGTTCTTGAGGCCCTCTGCAGGGGCAACCAGGGCTCCTGCTCTTCCTGAGAGCATCTTTGGTGCAGCACAGGAGGGAGTTCTGTGCTTGGATCCCCTATCACAGTGTGGATTTCCAATAGGCCCTTCTGCTTACTCACCTCTTCCAATTAATGAAGCTGCTCTCAGAATATGAAAAATTCATTCCTTTGCCTAAGTCAAGGAATAAACCACAGATGGTTGATGTTTTGAACCAATTGCATGTAAAATATTAAAATAAAATGCAATAAAACTGGAGCAATTGTGATACCCAGGAGTGTGTGAAAAAAAGGTCAGGACTGAACTGTCAATTCTCTTTGTGGCTATTGTACAGTGTGTACCTGCTGTTTATAAAGGGTTAATAAAGCATCAATAGATGCAATAATCATTTTAAAAACATGAGTATCCTGTGATCCAGATGGCTATAAACATACCAGTTGATGGTGGTAGAGATGGGCTTCAGCACAGTAATAACTAGGGCTGATCAAAATATGGAAAAGTGTTTCTGCATAATATTTCAATGAACCAAAGTTCTTTTCAGTTCAAAGGGTCTGAAAAATGCATCCTTATATTAAAAGAAAAAAGTTTGACAAAAAATATCCCATTTAATTTCTGTTTTCATTAATTAAAAACACAGTCAAAATAGATGTTGACAATTTTTATTGTCATTCAAACCCATGTAAATATGCTGCTAGTCAACTTCCAAGGAGGTAGCTGCATAGCTTTCTGAGGCACTGATCCTGCAGAGAGTTTCAACAGAAATTATTTGGGACACTTGTTTCATTGTTAGGCTTGCACCTGTTTCTCCACTTTTCACAAGAAATTCAAAGCAAGTGAGAACTGCATAACTGGACCTCTAAAAACACAGGGAACATCTGTATCACTTGGCACCAAGTAAATCAAGTTAAAAAGGAGCAGGCGGTTTCTGGAAGCCAAGGAACTCACACATCCCAGCAGGGAGGGACAGAAGTACTTACCTTAAGAGGTCATCTCTTGCAGGAGCTGATAAGAGCACCAATACATGGCTCTCCCTGTCCTTCTACAAGCCAGAAGTTAAGGCTGCACTTAAGCTGCTAAGGAGAGAGGTGAAGCAAAGCCAGTTTAGAAAACAGGAGAGTCACTCCTGCATGTGGGTCAAAACAACCCCACAACATGACAGGCTGGGGGCAGAGTGCCTGGAAAGCTGCCCAGGAGAAAAGGACCTGGGGGTGCCATTTGACAGCAGCTGAACCTGGGCCTTCTGTGCCCAGGTGGCCAAGAAGGCCAATGGCATCCTGGCCTGTGTCAACAATAGTGTGGCCAGCAGGACCAGGGCAGGAATTGTCCCCCTGTACGTGCAGAATTCAAATTTATTTCCTGTCTTTACTACTGTTGATGAACAACACTGACTGATGTCTTTGTTTATTTTTTTTTTGAAGACTTTCTCTGAGCAGCTGTTCTTCTCTATTATAGCTGTTATCCTTACTGCTACCTCTACTCCTTGCCTAAATACACTTAAACTATATCTTTGCCTTTGGGAAATGCACCCCAACCTCAGGGAAGGAAGCCAGGTCTAGAATTGAACCCAAAACCCACTGGAAAGGGTAACAGTCTTTTTACTGATCTATGGGTTCAGGCTCTCAATGAACAACTTGCTTAGAAATGCAAATAGCACATTTTCTCCTTACGCTTCCAGTTTCTCCCGATGTGAATCTATCAAGCAGCTGCAACGTTTACCTCAGTACAGAAAGTCACAGTCACCACAGCTTTAAACAAAATGAACATAGTTCCCATTTATCTTCTTTGCCTGGGGGAAACCCTTCCATTTCTGCTCCTTTGAGACTACACACGACAACAGTTGCCTCCTACATGGCACGGAACACATCGATTTCACAAGGATTTCACCGTGTTTCTAGTTATCTAGCTGCCTCCATCAAACAAAAAGCTGTTGAGAGTCAGCAGATAATGTTTCAGTAAAAGCTCTGAAAAAAACAGAACAAGCCTGGTCTGGATTTTTTCCTGTTGGTTTGGGTTTTTTTAATCCCCAGCAAAGCAGAAAATGTGGTTTGTCCTGAAATATTCTCCCCATCACTTTGTAGCAGAGACTGAGTCTGAACTCAGCTGAGTACAAATGGAGTGGAGATTTCTGCCAGGTTGGTGGTGGTCAGTGGCCCAAACCTTATCCTCCAAACAGAGCAAACTGGGAGCTGCAGGACTTCTTCAGGATCCCCCAAATTTTCTTTGGGCTCATCCTGCAGTGTGGAGGAATCTGTCTGGACTATTTTGTGTACAGAGCATATGGATGAGGTGGGCTCAGCAGAGACTTTGCTGCATCTGAAGGTGCCTCGTGCTGCTGTCCCCTTGCCCTGTGGAAGGTAATGGCTGCTCCCCAAGGACACTGAAAACCCTACTCTCCTGTGAAGAAAAAGCATTGGTCAGGTAAGAAACCTGAGCTCCTGCAGGCTGAAAAAAAGCCCAGTAACAGTAATTTAAGATTCTGAGGCTGTTCCTCAAGCTGCTCTGTGCTGATGCTCTCAAGCAATTTAATACCTGAAAGGCTACCTCCTCCTGTTCCTTGCTTAGTATAGAAGGAAAAGGCTTGCTGTGCCTGTAAAGAGAACATTCATTAACTAGCATTAACATGCAATTTGATGTTCGAAAACTGCCTTATCAACAGAACATCTGAGGCAGGAGCCATCTGCACTGCACAGGCTGCCCAAAGTTCTGCGCAGGCTGTGCAGAGAACAGCCTGACCCAAACCAGGGTGAGTGGAGGAGGGAAGGGACCAAGGTGCTGAGACCAACAGCGTGGGAATTTTTTTCTTTGCCTTATCCAGACTGAGCCATTTCCCTGATACAGGCTGGGGCAACTCTTCGCTACTGACTTACTGCTGGACCACTGGTCTAAACCCTCCAGAAATCCTCCCTGTCCTCTCCATAATGTCTTTTATGTGAGGGAATAATAGATCTTCAAGAATACTGACTCCTGAGACATCTATGTATGGCCATTCCTAAAATGAAAACCAGGTTTTTTAGGTATCCCCAGAAAGTTTCTGGGTCACTGAGTGACTAAAAGTATCCTAGTGAGAGTGTTCCAGTGAGAGCAGGATACCCCAGGATTTCTTTGCATTTTGTTATAGGTAATTATATGCTATAGGTAATTAACCTGTGGAACTTGCTGGCTTGTAGCCGAGTTTAAAGGAGCCTCATGAGAACCAGATGACTGAGATTGTTTCTCTTGGAAAGGACATTAGTAAGAGAGAAATGTAAATATCATGAAAGCCTCACTGGACTAGGGAAGAGAAAGAATTTTTGTCTTTCCCAGATTTTGGAATAGAATAAGAGGTCATTTAAAAATAATGGATGAGATATTTTTGCTGTGTTTAAGCAAGCTGTGGCATTTAATGCCTTAAGCTAAGGAAGGTACCAAATTTGAGGAGTCTCAGAGGAACAATCAAACTAGCTACTTCTATTTAACACAAAAATCTTCTAGAGTACTGTATCAGGGCCAGTGTCCAGTTTCTGGGAGGCTTGGAAGCTGAATCCTGAAGGGATTCAGGCTGGCACACAGGCAGGAAGAGGCCCTAGTCCCACCCCAGTCCTTGTCCCTAGTGCTGGGGGATAGCCCAGGGTCTCAAGTTCCCTGCTCCAACCCAAACTAGCAACTGCTGTGTCCCTGTGCTCCATGCTTCCAGGCAGATGGTTCCAAGGATGTGCTATTGCCACTGTTAGAAGAATAATAATCTTGTGGGGACAGCAGTGCCCTGAAAGTCCTTAAGTCTGGCTTTTGGGGACAGACATGTGCCAGGAGTACATGCATCCTCACACCTTTCCTTTATCCTTCTGCAAGAGTGGCAGGGAAGCAGGCTCTGTGTTCAGTTGTGTTTTTATCTCTTTAAGTGCATTGTTTCCAATGTGAGCAAAGGGAGATCAAAGAAAGCATCCAGAATGGAAATTGTTTATGTGTTTCATGTTTCGAGACCTTGCCATTAGGGGGAAAGAGAAAAGGTTCTAGTTACAGTTGCTTTTTAATTAGGGATTTTGTCATTTCATCTCCATGAATGTGAAAAGTTAGCACAAGTGTATCTAACTTATATCTCAAAAAAGTCTCTTACCATGCTCACAACATTTGAACTCTGGCATTATGGGCAGCCTAGGTGACCCAGGTACCCTTGTGGCTCACTTGGTTTTCCCTGCGAAACTGTCCTGGAATGGGCAGACAGATTGGGTATATAAAGAGAGAGGAATAAAAGGGATCTCTACAAAATATACCAGGCAGTCACTTAATGTTCAGAATCTGGGCTGATGCTGACTGAGAATTCATGTGCTGGCTGTGAGCTGCTGGCAGAGTAGAAGCCATCTGGTGGGCTTATGGACCCCCCCAGGACAGCAATGCTGGTCCATAGACCTTAGTCACTCTTGTCACTATTTTTTTCCCTTGACTCTCATGAACCCTGTTAATGCCTGCAGGTCAGTAAATAGGACTGCCTGTGCCTAGTGTCAGAGCTAAGTAAAACAGTATCAATTATGTTCTCGTGAACTTATTTAAGACCAGTCTAGAACTTATAGAATTGTTTTATCTTGCTGAATATGTATATCAGCATCATATAAACTTTGCTGTCACAAGTCAAATAAAACCACAGCCATAGGAATAATCAGTAATTTCCAGAGGAGGCTGTTTGAGATCACTGTTCAGGAAGAATGTCTGTCTCCACATCTTTTGTTGCAGATTCATGGGGCTCATGGGAATCAATGAGGGTTTTCTGTAAGTGCCAGGTGAACTGACCTTGGCATTGGAAGTGTATGACACTTTCCAGATCGGTGTTTGAATAACATTTAGAACAATTATGTTGAGATCCAAGCTTTTTCTAAGGGTGTCCAGATGGTATTCTGTGATCACTACAGAGAAGTCTCTTCTTCCAACAGGGAACATACTCCATCTGCCCCAGTGAGATCTGTGTGTGCCAGGCAAGGATGAAAATGGATAGACAGAGCTAGCTACTGTCAGGTTTGGCACAATGATGGGCTTTTTTATGGGATGTAAGTAAACCTTTCAGCAGGAACATAAATTAATCTCAGGTTGGTGCAAGGACAGTCTAGACTAAGAAAATCAAAGCGAGTCAACATCATTTTGCCTCTGACCTGAAAAAGAAGAGAGAACTGCCTTTGAGTCCACAGATGCATCACTACACAGATGAGTATTCACAGCAGCAATCTGAGCTTTGAAGCTTATTTCTATTTACAGGCAGACAAGCAAGGCTTGTATGAGGGAACTGAGAGTCAAATGTGACTGACTAAGGTGGGAAAGAAGAAAAGGTGTGATGTGGGGGTTTTAATAGGCTTTGACAGTAATTTGGCAATGAGCTTACATTCAAGTTTTTCAGTCAAACAGTTATCAATCGATTTCACATACGAGAAGGTAATCGTTGCCTATTTTTTGCTTAGTGTATTTTTGGTTAGAGTGTGGTACTAGCTGTGCCTTGGCTTCAAACCTTTTTGATATCTTAATGAAAATGACACTTTTCCCCTTTATGTGCCTCAGTACCTGGATCTGTAAAATCACAGCCATCTGAAATGCAGTGTGAGTATTTCAAACAACAGAAGAGGAGTGAATTCTTAACCCAGTTTCAGCCAAGAAATTAGAGAACAAAGCTCTCAAACTCACAGACAAACACAACATCCTTTGGTTTTATTTCCTGAATTCTGAAATAAAGTAAAGAAATATTTTACTCTTGAGAATAGCACTTAAACCACATAATCTCTCACTCAAATGACCTTATGCATAGAAAGATCATATATCAGTATGGCTTTTAGGCCGACCCTCTTGTTCCCACAGCTCAGAGCATGGATAATGAAACAGTGCTGGGTGTCTGCTTCCATCCATCCAGACACTGCCATCTTCTCAAATCACTTTTAGGCTGTGAAGGCAAATACTTCTTCGTCCATCTGCACATGTTACATTAGTGACTGCAGGCAGGTAATGGTCTATGGCTTTTCACAGTCCCACCACACTTCATATACAAGAAATTGGGCAGTTGTAAGGAAAAAAGGAATTGTTCTCTATAGACATCAACAGCTTTTTTTATAAGGCTGGAAGTAGTCAGAAATGTCCATCTTCATTTCTTTGCCACCCACTGAAGATCTACTCCTGTTTTCCCTACACTGAAACACAAACTACTTTGGAGACTCACAAACCTTCTCTTCCCTTGGAGTCTGCTTCAGGCATTGCATTTCTCTGAGTGGCAGAATACCTTCCACTTTTTTATTTGATCATTTTTGCTCTTTTGACATAAATCTTTCCCTGACAGGCTTTACTGTGACAGTTCCTAATATAGCTGTGCCTAATTCCAATAGCAAAGTACTGAGACAAATTCCAATAGCAGAAGTACTGAATGCTGAATTAACAGTTTCATATCTATTTTTCTGTGGCAAGAAATAGAAAAATTCATCATCCATCATATGGTATTACAGTGGGAGATGCATGCCATACCTGGAAAGCATTTCGTTTCTCCTTTCCAATGAACTTAGTGGTTGAAAGACCACACCTTGAGAAAGAGAGGAAAAAAAGTAGTTCTGGACACTACTTATCCTGTAAAATTTCTGAAAAAGAGGCCCCAGGGAGGAAAAGGGCTTCATGTACAAAACTAGATTAGAACTGAGATAATTTATTGCCCTAATAAGATCAGCATTTATATGTAAGGACAAGTAAATATTGACTAGGAAAACATAGCCTGATAAGCAGATCAATCTGTTTTTCACTTAGGAATACAAAGGAATTAACAAGCTTAATAGTGCTCAGTATTTCAGACTCAGAGACTTAAATGATCTGGTGTATCCTGAATTAGGGAAAGGCCATTGTATATGGCCCGATCCCTCCTCCCAGTAAATTTCAACAACATACACACACCCTGAAAAATGAAGAAAAAAGAAAAAAGGAAAAAACAAAAAACAAAAAAAACAAAAAACAAAAAAAAAAAAAAAAAAAAAAAAAAAAAAAAAAAAAAAAAAAAAAAAAAAAAAAACAAAAAAAAAACAAAAAACAAGAACAAAATCAAAACTAAGCAACACAACAACCAAAATGAAAGGAATGAAAGGAATGAAAGGATATCTCTTGTTCCTGGAGGTTCCCCATGGAACAAGAATTGTCATGGTTGTTCATTTCATTTAACCATCCATCACTGCCATCCAGAAAGCACTGCTCAGAAGATCAATTTATTTCCATCTTTTCTCTGCATTAAACTAGAAAATGCAACAGACAAGAAGTTTTGATTTTGTATGAATGGCCTTTTACAATCCAAATGTACCTTTTGAAGCATGCATTTAAATCAGATAGATATTAGAGGACATTTGGGAACACATTTTCATGTGGACCTGGAAAGACAAAAATGATGGTGCAGTCTATACTGCCTAGTCTCATAGAATAGTTCTTATCATCTTAGACAAGATGACAAGTGATGACCTCTTAGATTGTCCCTAATTTCTTGGGTGCAGAACCCCCCAGGTGAGCAGAGTGAGGCAGGGTGGGAAAGAAAGATGGTGCATTTTTTCTTTTCTAGTCTAAGTCCCTGCCTTTTGTGACCTCTGAAACTGCTTAAGGAATAGAATGGAGTATCAGAACTGCTATTCCTAAAGAAGCATTCTCCTAAAGAAGCATTGGAGTCACTTAAAAAAAAAAATCCAGCTGGCTGACCTGACAGATGCTCCATCCAGAGAATAGACAGCCATTTTTTCAAAAGCATGAAAATGCTTGTGACTAAGAGAATTATTCAATTTTTTGTTTCCTCTCTCTCTTGTCAATGCAAACTGGCAGCCAGGTAATCTTGGTTACTTCAACTTTGGAGTGTAGGGTACTGCTAAAGAGTGTTAAAAAGCATTGAACAAGGGTAGCAACCTATTAAAATTTTGCTTGTAGAATCATAGATGGACAGTAGATGTACCAGCCTTTGATCTTTACCCCAAATAATATCCTACTAACAAACATTTCATAGAACAGCTGGGACCTACCATGTCCTTTGGCAAGCCCTTTTCGTGGCGACTAGTTCCCTGGCTCTCAACCAGTCTTTCAGGCACCCTTGTTCTCTGTGGAGGTCTTTACAAGGCATCTAAAAATTTCAGCACCTGTTCTAAACTTCCGTGGTTAAAGAAAAACAAGGGGGCCCTGAGAGGGCAAAACCATCTACAAATGGCAATGCTGCCTGGGACACATAATGTGCCTCACGTTTGGCTACAGGCACATACAGAGAGGGCTCACGTGCAGAGGTGTTACAGATAGCCAGTATCGGGTGAGGGGCTGGAAAAATGGTATCCTGGAAACACACCTCACAGCCTTCCTGTTCCTGTGTGTGTGAGAAGATGGAGTGACCAGAGCCTGATACCTTTGCATGGGCAGCCGGGGAGGTCGGGGGATGCTGCCGTCTGGCTGCTCCTCCGACACCCGACGAGTGATGGAGGCTGATGGGAAGACTGTGTGCGAGGGGAGGGGGCAGAGGAGGAGGTGGCTTCCTCCTGACGCCATTTCCGAGGGCTGAGATATATAAATGAGCCGGTTGCTGCAGTGCTCCATCTGGGATCTTCAGCCAGGGCACTGGCNCCGCTCCCCGCGCCCCCAGCACCGCGGACAGGGACGGTCCGGCCCCTCCAGCACCGCGGACAGCGGCCGCCGCAAGGTCACTGCCGAGCGCCGCACGGGCCCTGACACACTGTACACATTGCCTTGCCTTGCCTTGCCTTGCCTTGCCTTGCCTTGCCTTGCCTTGCCTTGCCTTGCCTTCCCTTCCCTTCCCTTCCCTTCCC
>VZTN01004319.1:181947-232139 GCA_013400515.1 Erpornis zantholeuca | reverse complement strand
CCTTCCCTTCCCTTCCCTTCCCTTCCCTTCCCAGAGGGGCATGGTGCACGGATCCAGCTGCTGCACCCAGGGACCACTTCCATCAGAGAGAGATGCCCCTCTGCTCCACTCCCATTCTAGAAGACTAGTGTTTCTCTGCTTGTCTTCCAGATGAGCTGAATAACATGTTTTCTTTTTTTTCCCCTCCCCTTACCTTACAGCTGTCTCCCTTCCTGTGACAAATGAGATGAATAAAGGCGACACTAAGGTAAGGATGAGCCTGTAGTGGAAGGGTCAAATGAAGAAAAAGGATGTTATGTTTCACCACCACCTAGGTGGTTGGTTTTGGGCTGCTCCCACTGAAATACTGTGTAGAAAGTGCCAGGAATTTGCACAAGAACCCTAGAGCAGAATCCATCTCTACTCCCTTCCTAACAGAATTTACCCTTTGTGCATCCACTTCTGGGAAGCCAAGGAAGTCTCTCAGGATGTGACAGAGGAATCAGACAAGCTTGTTTAAGGAGGAGATGGAGGCTGGATATAACTCTCCCTAGTCCTCCTAATTTCAGCTTTTCAAAGCTCCCAGCAGGAGATGACTCAAGGGAGAGTGGGGGAGATGTGATTCAGGAAGATCTGTGTGCTTGGGGGTGTATACATGTGACTTTGTATGTGTGTGTTGTGCTACTTAAACATGCATGCTCCAGAAAAATAGGCAACTGGTACTCTCAGCTTGCTAATCCATCCTCAGCTCCTGCTCAGTCTGTCTGGATGGCTACAAGCAGTGCAGGACTTGGCTGACCTCTCCAGCCCTCCTTTACAGGCTTCTGTGCATGTATCTGTGTCACATCCCCCAACATTTATATCTGCACTTCCAAACATTTGCACTCCCAGCAGCCTTTTGGCACCTAAATGCTCGTATAGGGGGTTTGCCTGTGTTTATCTACGTCAGACACGACTCCCTGAGCCCCCCTTCCCCATCTTTAATATGAGCTGATCTTTTGGCTGCCCAAATTAAAATCTTTGGAAATTTATTCCCATAAAGGAAACTCCAGCCTGTTTCCGTTTTGCTTCTTGAACCGTTTCATGTTATGAAATCTTCTAGCCACATAATGTTTTTCCCCAGGCAGCAGCAGGGGAGGGAACACTGACGCCAATCTCAGCTCCATTGCAGGTTAGCTCTAGGACGTGTGCCATGAGCAACGCCTCCCTACTTCCTTTGAGATGTGCCTGGGCCTGGAGAGAGGTTGCTGTGTTAAGACTTTTAGCCTGCTTAGCCCTTCCTGGGGCTGAGCCATGAGCTGTGAGACACTGGGTGCCTTCCTCAGGCTATGTGCTGCTGAGGAAGGGGACTCAGGACAGGCACTTACCTCTTCAACTGTCCATGCTGGAGTGGTAATCTGATGGGACAATCCATTAATCATATGATTTTCCTTGTGAAGTCTATCCCCCAATATATTCTATGTGTAAAAAATGGCACTTTTGTTGAAGTTGGTGCAAGTCTATGGAAATGCTTCCACCAAGGAAGGACTCTTTCCCAAGACTGCCCCCCTTCCCTGGGTATTACACTGACATGGGCTCTAGCTGAGAGCAAAACCAGCTTTCTTTTGAATGTGCTGTGATTGGAAAAAGCCATTAGGGCTTTTCTGCCTTTGCCATCCTCTGAGACACAGCATTTCAGGGAAGGAAGTCCTGGTCTTATGGAACAGATCAGAGCAGGGATATTATCACATGAATACAGCAGCAAGCACTACAGCTTTTCCTACCCACCATAGTCTGTGCCCCCAGCATTTGTGGGTGGTTCAGGGCTGTGTAATGGGTAGTCAGCACCTGCAGGCCTTTCCTGGACAGCTCATCAGACTTTCCTTACACCAAGGGCTTTCCACAGGGAGCTGAACAAGACCAAAGCATTTACAATGTCTCTGGTGTTTGCCCACCCTTGTGCTTGAAGGGCACTATTTCCCACTTACAACCAAACATTTGAGGAGGGCCTGAGCATAGCCGAGCTCAAATATGGAGAAATCTGTCCTTCTAAGGGCACAATTCTTTGGAGATTTCTGTGTAGGGACATTGTGAGCTGCTCTTAAGGATCTAGTTACATGCTCATGGTTAGATGATAGCTATGGCAAAATTCCAGTATGAGTTTCTGCACTGGGTTAATTACATTCATTTGGAAAGGATCTCCTCCATTTCCTGATGCAGGCTGTTATTTCATGACCTTGTGAAGTCTCACTCTGCAAGACCTCCTCTAAAAAAAAGACAAGGGGAGTGTTGTGGGATGACTGCACTCTTCATTTCTTTACCTTACAGAGTTCCTTCACGAAGTCAAATGTATTTCTGTGGCGACTGATGTGGTTTTTTGTGCTCAAAGACCTTAGATCAGCTTAGCTTGAAAAAGCTTGAGTATAATATTTCATTGAATCAGGTTCTTACTTCTCATGCTGAGAACGTCTTTACTTCTGAAGCTGTGTCAAATACTGCTGCAATAATGGGTCCAGAGGTTGGGAAACACAAGAGGGAAACATCAGAATCTGGTTGTTATTCTATTTAAAGATAGAGTGGTTCAAAGTCATCTAAAATCAGTATTGATGGATTTCTTGTGATATAGGAGAATGATACCAGGGAAATTCCCCTGCTTTCTTTTTTTTTTAGATCTTTTCTGTAACATTTTTAATCCACCAGGCAGTTTCCTCAAACTGTGTAAAGGCAGAGGAGTTCAGCACTTTATGGCTGTGATCTGCAAAAGCAGAATTCTCTCCTTAGACAGGGTGAAAATTTGCCCATTCCAGCTGTCCAGCGAATATATCAAATGGCTTGAATGAAGAGCATTGTGGATGACTGGGAACTGCTGACTTGTGTTTAATTTCTACTGCAGCCACAGTGCTCTGCTCTCCTGAGAATGGTACATTGTGAGGTAGGTCAGGGCTCTCAGGGCTGCCTGCTGAAATCACCAGGAGAAAGAGGTTCAGTGAGCAAATGTTTTGCCTCCAAGGCTTACATGTATTAATTTTTTCAATTTAGCCTCTTTCTTTCCACAGGCAATTGCGAGCCCTGCATTCTTCCCAGATTGCTTTGCAAATGGTCATCCTTTTGAACTAAGCAGCCTTATTTCTACACTACTAATCAGCACCAGGCCATAGTGAATGCTTCTGTCCTATGTGACCATTTGGGTCTACCATGACCCCACACTAGGGCTCCCAGTGGTGTGTCTTGGCATGGCAAGGATGCCTGCAATCTCAGTGCAGGTGATAACTTAGATAAAGAACACTCCTGGTTTTACACCAAAGAAAAGGGCTGCTGGAAAGGGTGGGCCCAAAGTTCATCCTGTCTGAGAAGTTGTGTCAGAACTTCTTTGCTTTCAGACGACCTGCCATCATTTAGAACTCTTCCAGTCTATAACAGATGGTTTGAACACTCAAAGCACAAGGTCAAACACTTCTCCAGAGTGTCTTGTCCTTTTCTAGGCTTTGAGAGCAGTATATCTCACCTGTATTTGAAAGTAGTTTGCCTCACCTCACCCTCCATGCCTGGCCTCAATCTAACTATGCTGTTTTTCCCAGGGTTTGAAGAGCTTTTAAGATGTCAAGGTCATCCATAGAACAGCTATCACCACTTGTGCTCTCCACAACCTCCCACTGAGTCCTTTCATGAGATGCAGGTTGCGATATATTGACTTGAAAGAGGATGATTTTAGATTTTCTATGTATATATCCAGATATCCTTTACTCTCTAGATGTGCCCAGATTCTGGGATGGTCTGAAGCCATGCAATCCTCAGCTAAATTGTGTGTCATGTGGAAGAAGTTCTTTCCATTGCCACGTGTAATTTGCTCACTTCTCAGTTGCAGGAGGTACCTTCTGTTCCTGCATTAGGGAAAACAGGAACTGAACATTCAGTTCTGGCTTGACCAGAAAAGCGAGAAGATCTTTGCCATCATCTGCTGTATTTTAGCCTTGGGAACAAGCAAGAACAAAAGACAAAAACCCAGTCCTTTAATTTGTATTTTTGTCTCTTTCTAGGTGATGAAGTGCATTGTAGAGGTCATCTCTGATACTTTATCTAAGCCAAACCCCCTGCCGATCAGTGAGGAATGCCTAGAAACTCTCCGAGGAGGTACTGCCTCAGACTTAATGCTGGGTATCAGCAAAAGCAACTCTGGAAAGTAGGGGCTGGTCCTGCCCTGATCAGCCGAGCCCTGGCTCCAGGATCCCTGTCAAGGGGTCCCTGACACACTCACCTTCCTCTTCCACTGGGCTGCACTGGGCTCCAGGAGCAGGGATGGTGCCACTGCTTGTCCCAGGCCATGCCTCCTGCTGGCACTGTGGCCATGGGGGTGCTGGGGCCATCAAACTGCCTGGTTTTCATAGGACCTTCCTGTTGTCTTAATCTCATGGTTAAGAGATGTGAGAGCAAATCAGGCCAAGAGAAAAAAAAGAGCAAATGAAAAAGAGTGGCATTTGGGGTTCTTTTTCATTTCCTGGGGTTGTTAGGAGGTTTTCTTTACTACTTTCTGTACTAAGTCTCCCCTATTACAGATGAACGAATTATTTCTATCCTTCGCCACCAAAACTTATTGAAGGAACTTCAGGAAATTGCTGCTCAAGGTACAGTGCCAGTGTATTTTTTTTTTGAATGTAACTATAGGGGAGATTGTTTTCTTCTGTTGTAGTCCCTTAAAAAGTTTTATTGCTTGTTTGGTTTGGGGTTTGTTTTTTAATTTTATATTAATTTGAGATCATATAAATATGCCGTAGGAAATGTAGGTCCAAGATTTTCAGCAGAGATTGTGTGAGTGGGGACAGGAATTTTGTTTATAATAACTCTAATATGTATCTGATGATTTCAATATCTATCCATGTAACTTGGTGGTGATGTAGTCTAGACATTTTGAGGTGGGAGAACTCTAAAAGGAAATAGTGTCATTTAATTCAACAAATGATCACCAGCTCCCAAACTAGAACGAAAGGCAAGAAAACCTCCACTGTCTGTGCAGCTGGAGTCCAGCACTAAACCCAGGTGTGGCAGCAGGGAAGCCCCACTGAGCAGTGAGTAAGACTTGCATTTAAAAGATCCCAGTGAATGTGTTCTTGAGCTAATGGGTATTTTTTTATGGCTTCCTTAACTCGAATGCAAGTTTCTTTGGTTTGGAGAGGTGCAGGCTGCTCACCACTGGTCAATGTGGGAGCAGCAGAAGCACCATGCAGCTGTGCCAAGGGGTGTTGAGGGGAAAAAGGGATATTCTCAGGTGCCCAGTTGCCCAGAGCTAGCATGCAGATCTCAGGCAAGGCTACGTCAGAGCTAGTCCAGATCCCTCTGTCTGGGTGAGGCTGCAACAGGGCTCTCCCCAGGGCTGCAGGGAGAGAACCTCCTGGCCTTCCCTTCTCCTTCTCTATGGGTAACCAGGGCAGCTGGGCACCACCAGAGAGCCAGTGACTAGGGCATGCCTGTGTTCTGCTCCTGTGTGGCAAGTCTGCCAGAGATGGCTGGAAGGCAGTGCCACCAGAATGCTTCCAGAGCAAGGAAGCCACAGACGCAATAGGGAGAAGGGAGAGGAATAATTCAGGAAGTCAGAATTGAGAAAGAGTCTCATGCAGCTCCCAAAGCCATATTTTAGTCACTACCCAAATGGTGGAGGGACCAGCTTGTCAGTGACCTCAGATGGACTCCATGGATGCTTTGGTGATCCAGAAGAAAGAAGCCTTGGGCTCTTCAGTATGGTGGGATGCGGCTGCCCAGGCACACCAGGGATTTGAGGAGGAGCACTCAGGTATCAAACGGGCTGTGCCACTTGACATGGAGCTCACAAAGGGACTCGTTTCATGGAGATGCACCTTGCTCTACTCTTTCCTTGGCCTGAGCCTATCACACCACTTAGTCCCACGTAATGATATCTAATCTACAGGGCACAGAGATTGGGAGTGGAACAGTCTTGTAGACCAAGGACAAAGCTGTTGGTCTGAGGGAACAGCCCTGCTTCTCTGGGCTGCTCCAAAAACAAAGTCTATTGATTGAGTAATAAAGATCAGAAGGCTTTTAATAAGAATATTTAAATGAAACAGAGAGATGAAAAAGGAGAGAAGAATCCCTTAAGCCTGCTCAGCTTCTGGGATCCTCTCTCTCTCTGTCTGTCTCTGTCTCTGAGAACAGAACAGAAGAAGTGTCAGTGTACAATTACAAAGTATGAAAACAAATTTTAAAATAGAAGTGTTTTTCTTTGACCAAAGAAACAATCTGAAATATATGAAAAAACAATGCAACATGTAAGAAAAAAAAAAGTGATGTTTGCATATTATCAAACTGAAAACAATCCGACAACTTTAAAGTTGCAAAAACCAGTGAGGCACAAAAGTGCCTAAAGAAATCTTCTCAAGGTTAGCAACATCAAGCAAAGGTGTTTATCTTTGTGCCGGCTGCAGCTGGTTCTGCTCAGGCTGGAGAGCCCACACCATTCAGTTCTGGGCTAGAGAGGACTGGGCTGGCAGCACTGGCTCTTGCCCTTGCATTAAGGCATAGAAGTAGGGCGTGAGCTGGGTAAAACAGGGCTTGTTTGGCTTGCAGATCCCATTGGGATGGGCCTTCCTGGCAAGTTCTCGTTGGCAGGACAGCTGCAGTCTGACCTCAAGCTTGTGCTGCCTTCAGACACCTCTTTTCAGGGTGTTATATTTTTTAAGCAGGCTCCATAATCCCAGAGCTAAGGTGTGGGGCCTTGGAGCCCCAGACTACCCCTGCAATGGGAATGAATGTTTCTTCTTCCTCCCAGCACTCAGGGGAGAGGGGCCCCCCCAACCAGGCTGGAGGACACAGGAACTCTCAGTACTCACCTCAGCAGAGGTGCGTAGGCAGAATCTGGCTGGAGGGAATTTCTATCCTTCAATACTCTGGTGATGAAGTCTTTTGTTGGCCTCGCTGTGCTGTAGTTCAGCACCTCTTATTCTCTAGATCTCCACCAGTATTAGTTTTCCAGGCAACCCTGCTTCTCTGTATAGAGATAATTTTCTTTCCTGCAGATGATGTTTTTTATTGTGGTTTTGTTACTGCAGTTGATTCACTTATCCTCCAGTCTCACTCCTCTCAGCTCCCAGGTAGATTTTTCCACTGTAGGAAATATAAAGGACACAGAACAAATTTCCTACCTCTACTTTCTGAAACACAGGAGGGACTGTTGCCTTTTCCTACTTTTTGCTACTTGACACAGGTGCCAATGAGAGAACTCAGCAGCAGAAGAAAAACAGCGGCTTTGAAGATGAACTTTCCGAAGTCCTTGAAAGTCAGAACGACAAGAACAAGCAGAGAGGTCAGTGTCAGCCTCCACCCCCGGGAAATCTAGGTCAGGCTGTAAACAAGGATCTTCTTTCTAACAGCCTTGATATGTCCATCTGCTTCTCTTTTAGGCATCTTCTTTGATGTTGCTGCTGACACATACAAGCAACCTGGTGTTTGCTTTGTTCTTATTTACCAGCTCAAACAACATGTAGTTTCTGAGCTATAGTAACTGGTGATGGTCAATTAACCAAACTGATACTGACTTTTCCACCTTGCTGCTGGCACTTTCACTCACTTATAACACTGAAACTGAGTCACAGACAGGCAAATCTCGCACTGAAAGACTCAGTGATACAGGCAAGGGTGATCTGGCTTTGTGCCTGCCACCCTTGTTTCCAGGCATCTAAAATATTAAGTAAGGAGTCTCTGAAGGGAAAATGGAACTTGATACACACACAGTGCACACACCCACATAAAACATCTGCATCTTGGAAAGATCACCTTCAGCTGGGATATCCCCTTGTCACTGTTTCTCTGGCCTTACTACACACAGGCAGTTTAGCAGAAAGGAGGGGTTGGCCTCTTCCCTTTTCCTTGTCAGGGAGACACAGTGCCAATGCAGTGTGGAGATGGAGGAAGTTGAAGTGAAGATAAATGGGGCCCATGGGCCATCCAGGCCCACTGACAGTCTGGTGACACTAGCACCGTGTCACTGGTGGCCACCAGCCCTGTGTGACCAGCTTCCTGCATCCTCTCATCCCAGCACACTCCTCGGCCCTCCTTGGGGCTGCACTTGCCTTTCCATAACTCTCTGGCTTTTAAACCCCCATCTTTTCTTTTGCAAAGTGTTTTCTCTGGCTAATTCTGTTAAAAGAGGCCAGTCTCCCTTGAGCAAGGGCAAATACTCAGCCCATATTAAGCTCCTGCTGAGCAGCTCCTTTGCAGAAGCAGAGTCACCCCTCCTCCCTCCAGCACCCTGCAAACAGGGCTGGCTGACTCTTCAGCCTGCTGGGAGAAATTAGGATATGATGTGAGTGCAGCACTCAGAGCAGAGAGCTGTGTGAGTGCTATATTACACTCCTAAATAATTTCATTTTACATGCAGTCTGGTTTCCTGCAGGGTGAGTTTGTGGCTGGCATTTCAAGAGATGGTGATGAGGACTGTGCTGCAGCAAAACACTTCAGCATATGTTTAACTTCAGCCTTGCAAGTCTCTCCAGGAGCGCAGCCACCAGAGAGAGCACTGCCTTGCTGAATACGAACATATGCTGAAGTGACTTGCAAAAGGATGCATGGGCTGGTTAAGCAGGTTGCTGAGTGGGGCTGAAGCTCCCTAAGAAATGCTTGGGCTTTGCTGGTTGTGAAATGAGCTCTCAACAGAGGTGTTTCTTCTTGTTTCTCCCTCTGTAGATGCAGCAGGGGAGCGCCCTGAAGAGGAGCAGCCCACAGGGTCCCTGGCTGAGCTGGCAGAACAGAAACCCCAGGAAAATGAAGACTCAAGAGAGGAGGGAAAAAACAGCCTGGAGGAGAGGGAGCCCAGGCCACGGGATAGCAACTCTGTTGAGAAAGAGGATCAGGAGGAAGTTGAGAGCAATGACATCAGAGATAGAGAGGATACCCATCGAAACAAAGTTTTGGACAACCAGATTGGCAAAAATTTCAGTGAGGATGAGCAGCAGCAGCAAGGGGATGAAGAGGAGGAACCCAGAGGCTCCAGGGACAGCCTGGAGATTGAGGATGAGAGAGAAGAGCCATTCAGGCAGGGCCAGGAGCACAGCAAAGAGGTAGCAGGGGAACGTGTGGAGCGGGAGGATGACAGAGATGAAACTGCAGAGGAGGACCCTACTGAAGCAGAGAGGTCTCTTGATTTGGCTGAGGAGGACGAGGAGGCTGAGGAGATGCAGGGAAATGACAGTACGTATCCCAGACTGCACTGATACTTTCCTGGGGTGAGCTGAGAGCACTGAGACAGATGGGTTAGAGGCTTCAAAGCCAAAAAGTTGAGGCAGGGTGCTTACTGGGTTTACAGAAACACCCCTGCCAGCAGCCACCCAGACCCCACCACAAACACCTGACACACAGTCCCACGTACAGCAGGTAACACAGGACCCACAGCTGCCTCACTGCTCAGCTCTCATAGCTCCAAGGGACAACTAATTCATCTTCCCTGAACTTCCTACAGTGTTTATGACTGCTGCCTTCAAGCCCCATTACTGACATGGCAACATGAGAGTGGGTATTTCCAGAATCTTGGGAAAGTGGGCCTAAGTCAGGAAATATATCTGGCATTGTCACCAAAGGCTCAGGTTAACAGTTGTGTTCACTGCTTTGTTTAATGGTCTTTCAGATAATGATGAGCTGGGATTTGGAAAAGATGTGCAGAGTTCTGAAGAGGAGGAGGAAGAGGAGGAGGAGGAAGAGCAACCCCAGGCACTAAGAGGAGGAAGGCATCACCTGGAGGATGAGGAGATGCAGGGAGAAGAGGACACCTTTCAGTCCAGAGATGCCAAAAGTGATGAGATGGAGGAGGAGTTCTCCAGGGAGTGGGAAGACACCAAGAGGTGGAATAAAATGGATGAGCTGGCCAAGCAGCTGACATCAAAGAAGCGCATGGAGGAAAACGATAGTGAGGAAGACCCAGACAGGTCCATGAAAAAGACATTTAGGTCCCGCAAGTATGCCTTCAGTAGTCCAGAGGAAGATGTGAGAAGGTCATGGAAACGTCACTCAAAGGAGGACAGCAGTGAAGGAGGCTTTCCACTTGCTCCCATTCCTGAAGAAAAGAAGGATGAGGAAGGCAGTGCTAACAGGAGAACGGAGGTTGGTGTACATAGGCTTAAAAATAAATCCCACCCAGTTATCCAAACTGTGCTTGGAGATGTGGATGGTATATTGGCATTAACATAGCCAGCAGTGGTTCTCTGTGACATTAAGCTGGTGCTTAATGAAGTTCTAGTCATTCAGCCTCAGGTATTACTGAAATTTTCACCTGGCTGTGCCTTGGTTTTTATCCTTGTTTTAGTGACCAGTGCAAAAGTATTCCCTGCCCCCATAGACATGTCTCCAGCAACAGGACTTCTGCACTGGCCTGTGCCGGACATAGTGACCAGAGCTATAACTGAGCCTAGGGGTAGTCCTTGTCTCTCAAAGCCCTTCCAAGTGAAAAGAAATGCTTTCCCTGTCTTTGGGATGGAGTGAGTAATGTCAGACCTCCTACAGAGGTAAATTAGGGTTGCAGCTGTGGTGAGAGACCGGGGGCATTGGAGTGGAAATGTTGACAGATACAGGAATACACCTGCACCAGGCTTCCAAAGTCAGAGATCTCCTTCCCTGATACCTTGTGTGATGCTAGGTATTAGCTCAGCACCTCCCCATCAGCCAGGAACTGCTGGTGAATTCACCTTTGTGCTGAGGCCCAGCCCCAGCGCAGGAGTAGATTTGGGATAGTGCAGGGGACTGGGCAGTGCAGCTGGGCTTGGGCTTTGTGGGCCTGGGACAGGCCATGATCAGGTGCCTGGAAACAGGCTGGGGCAGCAGGTGAGTGAAGCCAGTTGGCTCTCTTGCCTCCAAAACATCCCTCTTGCCTCAGTTATGCACCAAACCATTGGCCGAAGGTTGCCCATCAGCGACTCCCCCATGAGAGCATCTCCAGTTGTGTTGGTTCAAAGCAAAGCCAAACATCTCTTGGAGCAGGGATGCAGTGGGGTGGGCTGCCCCTTGTGCCTCCTCACCCCTGTCTGCTCATATCCCATATCTCTCCCCCAGGGAGGTTGCTCCCCACCTGCCCCTGCCAGTGGCTTTGGGGTGCACCTTATCTGCAAGGTGTTGGACTCAATCTCTAAAGGGGGATTGAAAAAGAGGTTGCAGAGACTGCAAAACTGCTGTGTTTACAGCTGCAACAAGACTTTTTTGTTTAGCTGGTTGGTTTTTTAAACTGGACCAGGGCCTCTGGGAGTCAGTGAGGAAGTATCAAGACCAGGCATACAGTGAGGAAAGGCACAGACTCTAGCTGCTGTCCTGTCCCCTCTCTTCATTTTTGGACCACAGGGCTGTGTGGCTTAGCCAGTGAGGCCAGCATGGGCACAGATATGGGCTGAGAGTGCTCTCCCATGCACTTTCCAGGGCTCAGCACACGGGGCCAGACAGAAGCAAGCCAGAGGACACAGGCAGTGGTTTGGGTCTGACCAAGCTCTCTTTGGGTGCTGTAGAGGATTTCGGAACGTATTTTTCTCCCTTTCTCTGGGCTCCAGTTGCAGCTCAAGTTCTCCTCCAGCAAGGTGAGCCTCAGTGAGCTGCTCCCTGACCCACTTCAAACAAAATGGAACAGCTGCTTGGGCACCCTGGGTGCTTGCAGGCACCCTACTGTAGCCAGAGCTTTCCTAGGGGTGGAGCCAAGGGCCCAGTGGAAGGGTAGGGTGACTTTTTTTTCCCGATTCAGGAAAATAGCTCAGGAAGAGAAAAGAATTACTTATTTTTACATACTTCCTTTACTTTTCTCACACCAGAAACATGCAATGCAGTGGCTCAGTGTTAACCTGTGGCTGGCAGCTGCTGAAGGCAGCAGAAAGGCTTTGCTCCCCCCACACAGGAGAGGGGCTGTCACCTCAGCTCTGCCGATGGGAAATGGTACAACACCAAGTTTGCTCACACAGAGCCTGCTGCTGCTGTGCTGAGTGCGTGGTCTGCAGAGAGCCCAGGTGACCACAGCTGTGAGGGACAGGCAGAGCTGGGGCTGGCAGCAGGGCAGGGCCAGCTGGATATAACCTGAGTTCAGGCAAAGCCATGTAGTCAGGTATCTGAGTACCTGCACTAAATAAAGCAGCTACAGGTGACAGCACAGATACACAAGAGCCGGTATAGAAAGACCCCCAATAGATGGGCAGCTTGAGCCTTTGAGCTGATGGCTTCCTCGGTCACTGTTTTCCCAGGAAAAGTATCTTCTGCTAGTGAAGGTGCAAGGGGCAGGGCGAGGAGAGGGACACTGCTGTCCCATGTACGAGCAGGGCACATGCTGCACTTCCCCCACAGGAGGCAGGCACCCGTGCCCATCCTGGTTTGAGGCCACTGACTCAGCACCAGCCTGCTCCAGCTCCCCAGCAGCCATCTCCCTCCAACCCCATGTTCTGGAGGCACAGACCCATTGGGGGCTGCACTGCTTGGCAGGGGACTAGGGAAGGATGGCAGCTGCATGTCTTGTCCCCATCACTAGCTGCAGTAATTAAGCATTAGGGCAGGAGTAATTAGTGCTGTGCACGGTTGTCTGTCTGGAGGGGCAAATGCAGGCTGAAGGGATGGGGTAGGACAAGACTGCTCGTGCCCCAGGAAAGGCTCTCTGTAGCTTTGGGGGGACAAGGGCTGCCCACCTGTGGCCACTGACACATGTCCTGGGCTTTTGTTGCAGGACCAGGAGCTGGAGAGCCTGGCTGCCATCGAGGCCGAGCTGGAGCGTGTCGCCCACAAGCTGCACGAGCTGAGGCGAGGCTGAGGGCTGCAGCCCTCCCTGTGCCGGCGAGAGCAGCGCCGCCGCCCTCCTCCCTCCCACCGCGTGTTCATTTCCTGATCTAAGAGCAATTAAGCCGAGCAGAAGCACCGTGCCTAGGAACCGACCTCGCTAGTGCCCAGGCCTGCCTCCCTCGCCATAGTGATGTGCCCATCGCTGCTGCCTCACCTCATGTTCCCCTCTCCACACGGATGCCCACACGCTTGGCAGGGCGCCCGTGGGTGCGAAGTGCAACCTACACGTGTATTTTCTGTCTGGGTGGGGTTTTTTTCCCTCTTTTTTTTAAAAGACAGGACAGCTTTCTAGAAAGTTCTTTCACCGATAGTCTCACTGGGTAAAAAACTGCAATAACTTGTTATCTTTTGATTAAAAGCTGAGAACTCTGACTGTAATATATTCTATATAAAAAATTTATCTAAGGAAAAATAAAACTGCAGTGGGTTCTTTACTTTGTTTTGGCAGCTTCAGTGTTGGTTGTCAGCATATTGCAGGGCCTGCATGGTCCTGCAAAGAGGAGGGGAATGGAGGGCTCCCCTCAGCACAGGCACACCATGATGGTGTTTCCCTCCTTGCCCAGGCTCCAGCGCTGCTGCTCTCTGGGGCCTGGCATCAAGGACACTTCCCTGTGGTCCCAAGCACTGTGGGGCTCTACCTGCCCAGCTGGGGGCTGCTGGTGCTGTACAGCTCAGCCCTGGCACTGGGTGTCCTGGGTGCTTGAGGCAGACCTGGGTCACATCTGAGGTTCACTGATAAACACGGAGAGAAAACAGTTAAAAGTTTAAACACTGCAGCAATACTTGTCCTGTGTGGACAACACAGGAGTGGATTAGAAAAAAGACAAGGAACAAATGGGCCAGTCAGAAGGAGAACTACCAGTCTGTGCTCCCCCAGAGGTGAAGGCCCATCCCGAGGAGATGCCCCTCCTGTGCACTGGTTCACAGGAGCCATGGTGGCCAGCTGGCACCGTGCTTACAGGCAGAACCTTTCTATCCTTTGGGCTTCAGACCACAGGACAGCTGGAGGACCGGGTGGTGCCTGGGCTGGGGAAGCTGGCTCCAAAATCTCTGACTATATTTTAAATGTTCTATGTGCATTGGCAGGAAAGGGAAAGATCCACCCACTGCCAGGGCTGTATTCCAGACTTCCCAGTCTGAAGATCAGTTCTCTCCCATCACCTGCAGCCCACAGAACAACTGAGATGCTCAGGAACAGCTGCCAGGCTTTGAACTCGACTTACTCCTTTATTCTGCAAAAAACCTCATTGCTGTTGGTCTGTGGAGTGCATTGCACAGGGGGTGGCTGTGTGGGGTCCCTGGTGCAGGAGGCATGTGACGCCCAGAGCTGTACCCCATCCATGGGATGAGCTTCCCCAGGGAAGGCCAGGAGCGAATACTGCCCTCACCCCCAGCCCTGGGCAGCCATTCAGTGGCAAGAGGAGGTGTTGAGGCCAAGGCCCCAAAGCTGCCCTGGCATAGGGCACAATCTGGCACAAGGCACTGGGCAAGGGCCTGGCTGGGGAAAGTGCACTGGAGTGAGTTGTGAGTCTTTCAACTCTGTCCTGAGGAGATCACACTCTCTTTAACCTCAGGGAAACACGTAGGAACCAAAGTGAAAACAAAGGTGTCACACAGAAACAGTACTAAAATGTCAATTAGGGAGTTACTCCACTAGGAGAAATCACATTTTACATACTGACCTTCACCTAAATTTTAAATTGAATACTGTATTTTTAATCTGAATATTGTATATTTTGTATACATTGTATTTACAGCTGGAACAGCTGGAACAGGTTCCCCAGGGAAGCAGTCACAGCACCAGCCTGACAGAGTTCAAGAAGCATTTGGACAACACTCTCAGGCACATGGTGTGTGATTCTTAGGGTGTCTTGTGCAGGGCCACGGGTTGGACTTCATGATCTTGATGGGTCCCCTCCAACTCGACGTATTCTATGATTTAGTTTCTCTCTTCTTTTTGTGACAGAGTCTCTGCCAGTAGCAGCACCCATACAACTCCTTGCAAACTCAGGACTACATGTAACAATAAATACACAGAAACCCTCACACCCCCACCACACCTCCACCAAAACAAACAAACAAAAATCCCCACTAAACCAAAAAACCAACCTCAAACCCAAGAAACCAAGCAACCCCAGAGAAATGCAGCCATGTCCAAAGGCGTTAGACGAGTTTTTTTTCACAAAGGATGACAGCAGCAGACAGAAATTGTCCATACCTGACGCAAAATTAACAAGAGGAAAAATAATGTTACTTGATGGAGCTACTATAAATACTGTCTTAATTGGATAGTCAAGTAATCACAAATATTTGGGACCCAAGGACTTTCTTCAGAGGAAAAGATGGCATTCAAGGCCTGAGTGTGGGGCTGCAAACCACTGCACTCAGAAAGGATGTGAATGTTGAATTCCCTCGAAGACAGGCCTCTCTGGATGAGCTGCTCACCTCGCTGCCCTAACCACTCAAAGAGGAAGCAAACTAGAATTTGTTATAAGGCATTTATTTTCATTATGTGTTGGAAAGGGACAATTCTCTCTTCAAAACAATTACAATAATGCCACAATACCTACTGCATATTGCTTTACTGTTGAAACCAAAACATTGTCCAAAACAAGTGCTTGGCAAACAAAAAGAAAATTAATATATTACCATTGAAATCAATGCTGTTAGATGAAAGCACCATCTCCATTGTCAGATCTGATCAGTCATGCAATTGAAGACGCCAAATAGAGGGTATTTTGGGTTTTACAGTAAGCCATGATCTTTAAAGGGTTTATATAATCCTATACAAATTTAAGTACAAAATGGGAATTATGTTTCAGAAATCAGAGTGAACCAGGCTGAAGCAAATCACAAGACACACTTGTTAACACTGTACAGCTGGATTTGAACACAGATACCAATGAACTTCCAAAACCAAGCACACGCACACAACGGTCCCCGAGATTCAGCCATGCTTGGGTGGGGAGCAGTGCTGGAGACTCAAGGACAGTATCCAACACTATTCACACCCAGAGGGCCAATTTCTCAAAATTGTTGGGATCCTAAGGAATTGTTGTTACTCCATTTTAAGAACTACAGTGTTTTCAGTATGTGGTTGTCACAAGAGTATACACAAGCTGTATCAAATACTGAATCAGAAATAAATAATAAAAGATACATCTAACACATCTTTTATTTTTTAATATTTTTTTACAGCACTGACTTTACAAGAGGATAGACAACTCATTTTTAGGGGCTGCTAACATCTGAAACAAAGAAGTCACTATTTTATACTCAACATATTCTCAACCTTTTAATAACTTTATATATGTATATATGACTTTTCACACAAAAATGTAGTTAAAATAATTTATAGCTAAAAACTACTGTGTAAAGAATGAAGGAGGAAATAAAATGTGGGTTTCTTTAAATATGCTGGAAGAGGAAGACCTGATTTTCACGAACTCCATTTGCTGTTGCAGCTATTTCTGGAGTTTCAATAGAGTTCCTGGCCATCAACAAAAACTTCCCAACACATCGGGAGCCCTCTGCAAACTCATGACATGCTGTAGCGTAGGGTCACCTGCTAATGTGTTTGTGTGGGCCACAGGCACCTGCTATCATCAGCCTCAGTGGATTCAGGGTAAGAATAATGGAGAGGAAGAAAACATCTCCCCAGATTGCTACTAAAACCCACAGAGTGAAGTTCTGGACAGCTGGTATCATGATGTCCACTGGCCGGGATTTTACACCCAAGCCCTACCCTCCTTCTACATCACAGATACAGAATGTTTTTCTCTCAGTGGAATTTTAAAGCCACAGGAAAGCTGCCCCAAGAGCAGGGTGGACCAGACACCAAGAGCCACCTGCACACACAGAGGAAAACTATTCTCTTTGCTTGCTACAAATGCTACTGTGCTTGTGTTGCTGAGGAATCGCTCCAGCATCTCCTGTTATACCTGGATCCTCCCAAACTTCAACTATCTTTAGTAGCTTCTGTGGCCATGTAAATGTGACAGAATCCATTGAGGATCTGAAACCCATCCAGTCAAAAGCTCAAGTGTTGATGGCCTGGATCCACATAGGGTGAACAGTGAAAGGAAAGGTAGTAAAGATGTGGAAAGTACTTTTCTGGAAGTTACATTCTTCTGAAACAGATATTAAAGCAATATTACAAATAAAATCAGCAACGTGATCTGCAATGGCATGTCGATTTATCTATGAAAGCAAGAGGAGATTATATTAGAGGAAATAGTTTAATCTACACAAAGCATTTTCACATATTCCTAATTACAAAACACACACCATAAAGTAATTGTATACTAAATACAGAAATCAATACATCTCTTACTAAAAAGGAGAGAGAGGAAAAAAATTAGCAGGGTAATGCAAGTGAACTCCTGCAAGTGTGCACATGGGGAGACTGCTACAAACTCAAAATAGACTCTATTCACTAAAAAACCAAAATCCAAGATTTTCTGCACAGCTGTGGAAGGCAAGGCCACAAGCTAGTGTGGAAAAGCCTGACTCACTTGTCGCTGCTGCCATGCAAAGACTTCAAGAAGTCAGTGTTAGTCTAAGAACTGGTAAGTCTGGATTTTTTTAACTGGATGAAAACAACAGGAACATTTTTCATTTGTTTTGCTTGGGGTGTTTTTGCCAGGCAATTCAAACACCTCTGGCCCCATTTATTTTGTTGCCTTTGGAGTGTATTCTGCCTCCATTATCTAACCACTACTCCACCTGGTTGCTCCCCCTTTGGATATTGCCCACAGTTAATCTAGAAAACTTGAGGCCTTATCTTGAGCAATCCTCGTTACCTCCTGATGCCTCCGGGTTGGGATCTTAATTTGTAATCATCTACAATGAAAACAAATTAAACTTGTAGATCTCCATCTGTGCAACCTGCTGCGGACCTCCTCTGCAGAAACATTCCCACATTGACAATGGAGATCTTTAAACAGCTTTATCACTCCAACAGTCTGAATAGTAATGATGAACCTATCCTATCTACCGACCAGCCCAGTCCTCAGCACAAAGGCTGCACAGCCAAATACTTCAAAGGCAAAACATCACCGGCCCAGTGGTTCTGCATTATACAAACCACAAGTGCTAGCACTGATGCCAATGGTCTGGTTGCATTGCTGCAGTTGGCTTTCACATAATGATCAGGATGTTCTGGCACAGGCTCAAAGTCAGGCACAATGCGGCCAAGTCAGCAAGAAGGGAAGAGGGTGACTTTACACCACAGGCAGCAGTAATACCACTCAAGTTTTCTTCAACAGGGAAAAATCTTCAGCTGCTGAAGTTAATTACGTAATTACAGTGGAAACCAGAGTCTCATCTCCACCATGCTGACACAAAACCTGGAGAAATTCCAGTCAAGCTAATGGTATTCTTGTGAATTTCAGTAAAGCAGAACAGTAATAAATCCCAAAAAAGGTAACTGGTGACCATGTAATTTTAATACAATTGCTCCCATCAGCACAGCAGTAACAGCTATGCCTCTGAAAACACAGAAGAACCTTTTTCTAACCCACAATAAAAAGAATTCAAACAGACATTATGGAAAATCTCCTCAGATTGTCTGCAATTTTAAGAGCAAGGGCATTCTGGTATGGTCTAATGTTACTACACTTCTCTACTTTTATAAAGAAAGACGACTACAGAATATTAACTAACTTACTGTGAAGCTTATCTTAAATCAAACCTATCCTCAACTTACCAAATGAGGCAGCAATTCAGAAAAGCACTTTAGCACAAGCTTAATAACATACTCATGCTTGAATGTTTTGCAATAACGTAATTGTATGTCTGGATACTTGATAATTTACAGTTTTGGCTTTTACAAATTGGTCTCCCAATTTGCCCCTGTGATTTAGCAACATTCTAGTATACACGCCATTACCTTAATTTCTGCAAGGAAATATAGTAGTAGAGCAAATGCATGGTAATTTATGTCAAAACTCTATTGTAATGCCACATCACAACAGGTACCTGCACAACTCCACCTGGTAAATTAAAGTGATACCCATACATTCGATAAATAAAAAATAAATTACAGACTATGGGAAAAATGTCACTGATCACACCAATGACCTAAACTTGTTTTCTAGTTACTGCCAAGGAGTAATATTTAAATATAGTATTTCTGCAAGCATTCAGAGAATTACAAAATAAACTTCTAACAATCATTTGTAAACAAGTTTAAAATGCACAATTATATTTCAGTAGTTTATTTTGGAGAAAAAAAGCAGTGCAAAATAGGCCAACCAAAATTCAGAAGGCAGCCAGGAAAATAAAATTCTTATTTGATGTTCTAACTAGGAAACAGCATACAGACATTTCCACTGGATCCAACACTCAGATTCATGTAAACATACTTAGTTTGAAAGGTCTTGAGTTAGTAACTCAGTTCTAACACCATTGCTTCATCCCCACCACCCAGTAAAGAAACAAAACCCAAAAAACCAAAAAAAGCCCAAGCCATGTAATAAAGGGAGCAATAGGCAAGTCTACAAACACTCCACCAGCTGGTCACAAGAAAGTACCATACAAAAATATGCACTGGCAAGTTCCTTCCTGAGGGTATTTTTTGTTACACATGTAACATAAAAACACTTTTTATTTTAAACAAACAAAAACAAACCCCAGACTGTAGATGTCAATTTTATTTTAGTCATGGCTTTACGAAAGGTTTGGTCTATCATGAATACTTTCATAAACCCTTACCTGTGCTTATCTGACTCACTCATACCACAGCCATCCGAAACCTGCGAGCTGCAGACAACACAGGATCCAGCAGCCTCAAAGCACTCAAGGGTTTTGAAGTGTGCCCAGCTCAGAACTGATCTGCAACACTTGAGGAAGTTGGCTGTGCTTATGTACACCCTGGGATTTGATGAATACCTCATAAGGTCCTTCCAGTCTCTATAGAAATAATTTAGGAAGTTAGGAATCCCTCTAGAGGTGGAATCATCTGCTATTGTGTAAATCATCCTGAAAAATTCAATCCTGGATACAGGAAATTCCCAAGAATGGCATTTTAGAAGAAGAACAATCTCTCCTAAGGAAAAAGCATTGTTTACACTAAAGAACTGCTACATAAACACTCCTCAAAACTTCTTCCCCTCCAGGACTGGTACCATCAGGTAGGGTGGTGACATCTTTTACACAGTTTAATCCTCTCTCCATGATCTACCTGGGCTTTAAGCTCTAGATCCTTTCGAGTAGCCATCTAACACATGATACTAACCAAACTGGCATTAAATGCTGCAGTGATGGATGCTTTATGAACACGTGCTATAGAAAGATAGAAATTCCTGCATTTGCAAGCTAGGAGCTTAACTAAGGAAATTTTCTTAAAACCACCCTTATTAAATGTTTTTTAGGGCTAATAAGGGGAAGAGAAGGCCACTCCTACCAAAATAGTGTCTCTGTTCTCAGCACTTGGATATTTCCAATATAGTGTTCAGAACTGGCAAAAGCTGTGGGAATTCTCAATATCAGAAGATGCTGCCATACTAGAAGATATCTCAAGAGATACATATTGGCTGTGCTGTAGTTTACAAATAGTATAACGCACTGTTGTAAATTACCATATGGCTTCGCCTGCCAGCTTGCAACAAAGTAACGGGGTCTCCAAGCTAGAGCTGTTCTGTACTTGTACCTCATATGAAGGTACACTATTTCATTTACATTTAATTTACAGAAAAAAATGCACAAGAGCATGGATCTGTGGAAGGCAGCAACTGTGCCATCCCTCAGGATAAGCAGATCAGGTGTACTGCTCCAAGAAAAATGCACAGCTCTGCCAGCCTTTTCCCAGACTCCTCACAAGTGCAATGGAGAGAGAATTAAACTCTCTGCTAAGAGCTGCTTCCATTAACTCTTCTAGGATTTCAGTCCTAGCAGACAATTGAAAGCATGTTATTTAATCTACTAAAAGACTCAAAGTAAGTACTGGCACCCTCTCTGGGTGAAACATGTTGCTGTTGGCAAGTGTGGTTAGAAGCTGATCTGAGTGAAGCAATGAGGCCTGGGGGGAGAACTGCAAAGCTGGAACAGGGGTGGTCACATTAGTTCTATGCCCTGAATAAGCAGGCTGCTCTGTCCTATTCAAAGTGCAGTGGCTTCACAGCAAGCTACTTGCCAACATCTTGACTGGTCAGCATTTCAAGAGATTTGGTTTAGTGATACTCAAGTTGTCTTAGGCTTTCTTTTGCAATGGCCTGCCCGGAAAAAAGAGGAACGGGGAGTTTTTTAGACAAAAATCTCTAGCACTGTTACATTCAGACACTGCGTTTCAACATTATTATCTTATTGATACAATGAGGTCTGATTTTAAAATGCTGGTCACCGGTGATTATAAAGAACAAGAGAAATGAAAGAGCAACCCTCCCACAATGAAAGGACTAGTGTTAAAACACATGTGTGTGTAAACTCACTACAGATTTGCAACTGGAATCTCATGAAATGGATCTGGATCACTTTCTCGCTCTTCCCCTTTCAGTCCGTTTCATCGGCAAATTAGGTTAAATCAAATTAAAGGGTTTTTTATTTTGGTTTTGGAGTTTTTTTGTTGTTTGTTTTTTTTTTTTTTTTTGTATTGTGTTTTAGGTTGGGGTTTTTTTCCATTTTTTTCTCAATTGTATTGTTAAAGCCTCATCTGGTTCTGGGACCACTATTTGTATCCCTGGGGCTTTTTCTCAGTCTATGGCATTGGCAAGTTATTGAGAAGAAGCTTTTGTTGCCAATGTAGCGACGCAGTGCTGCTGGAAGCTGGGGGACACTGCCGAGTTGCAGCCTAGTCTCTGGTGTTGCAGCTTTACTGAGCTGTTGGTCTCGCTTTCCACAATCCAGGAGGAGTCTTTTCCCATGACGCTGAGACAGCCTGTGCTAGCACAGCATATCCTCTCGTCCATGATCCCACCGCTCTGCTCTGCCAGGAGCTTGCTGCGGTTTAGCTGGGTCACCTCAGGTACCTGACCCTGCAGGACAGCAGCTATGTGGTTCAGCAGATCTGTGAAAAATTCGGAAACACCCTCGTAACCTGAGGGGAGAAAAAATGAAGGAGAGAGAAAAAAAAGGCAATTAAGTAATTTCCTTAGGTTCTTTGAAAGGCTTATTTTAACAGTTTATTTCTTGGAGTGTCCTTGCCATCCACTGATCATAAGAAGGCTCATAATAAAACTGATAATAAAAAGGCTCTTTCTCCATGACATCATTTTAAGTGACAGCAGAAGCAGATCAGCATAAAGAGGAATAGAGACTCTTGCAATAAAAATATTTTTCCAACAAGAAAAACTATTGTCTTTCAGAGTTGCTGCTTCTTTTTCCTCCCAAGTATATACATATATTTGATTTTAGGTATATTCTATCATTTGTTGCCAAGTCCAGGTTTTTCTGTAAGTTACAAACTCTCTGGTATAACACTGATCTTTTCCATACCGCTTCCAGGTTTACTATGGCAAGTAGCTCTAATGCAGAGCTTCCTTGAGGGTCTGGACCCTCTCCAGAATTTGCCCAGCAACACCCTCAGTTAGGGAAACCTCAGAGGATAGCAGGGCTGGCTTTATACCCTACAGAAAAGGCAGCTCCCCACTGTGTAAGAAGCGATGTGATGCTCATCTAACCTAACCTAACTTGACACTTAAAAGGTATTTGCTCCTATGTCTGAAAAAACACCCAAGGGACAGGAAACGTATACCAATGATACAGTGATACATCAATCATTTATTTCAGTACTGAAACCGCCTTTCTGCATGTTCTCTTAAGTGATTCCAGACAATTTACAATGCAGTTTAATAACAAGCTTCCAGGTTAAAACATTTTCTCAAATACCAGTAGACATGACATTTTTGGTGACACAAAGGGTGGCAGTAGATGTACAGAGCTTCTGGCTCTATTTTAAGCACTGTGGTACAGACACAGTTTCTTCATTGCATTTAATTTTAAAATTGAACCAAACATGCAACATATGGATACAATGTCTTGAAATTGATCTTAACTGCTACTGCATTACCTAAAATTGTTATCAGTTTGTCTTAGTATTTAGAGGTGACATAGGACATTCAGTGTTATTTAATGGGATAGGCTGATTGTTTTAAAATGTCTATCAAAGTATTCTGGAAGTGACCTGGCATTAATACAGGAGACTGAAGCGATAAATGAGTTTAAAAGACCCATGTGAATAGCACAGATTCACACAACAGCACATGAGCAGAAGCAGAGACCACAAAGTAAATGCACATTTTAAAACACTTTTAGTGATGTGATCACTGGGCAGAAAAGTTCCTCAGATCCATAAATTATTCACTTTTAATTTCTATTCTCCTGTAAAGACCAACTTCCTTAGGCAATAAAAAAACCAACTTCCTGGAAAACATGAAGTAAGACTATAATTTCACTCATAATAAATGTGGGGATTTTACAGTGTATTTGTAAGCCATATGTCAACCAATTAACTCTTATTTAGGCTGCTGCATTACTCTGGATTGCACTTGGTCCCAATTCTCCTAGATATTTAACAGGCCACACAAAACATCAGCAATGTGAGACAACAGCTCAGTCTTCCTTTCTCAAAGGCCCTTGAAGGGATTGACCAAACAAATGGCTCATTTCAAAACACCAAGTTTCCCAGTGCCCCACATGATAATCCACTGGTCAGCAGGGGGCAACTAGGACTCCTAGGGCTGGCCATGGGAGACAGAACAGGATCTCCACCCCTTGGACAAGAGTGCTTGTTACGCTTCTTTGCTTATGTAAAAGCCATGGGATTAGCCTTCAAATCTACTCAGAGTGCTTCAAACACCCCAGGAATAAGCCATCTCCATAGTAACAGCTTTAATATTCAGAGAGGAGATCCATAGTACCCCAGAGTGTTCCACTGAAAACAAACTAGCCTTATAGGAGGGCACCCAGCAAACTCACAAAGAAGTTGCTTTAAATATTTAAGAGGAAAAAGATGGCCAGTTATTCTCTCCTGAAATCAGGAGATGTTAGTGAAAGGAAGCTATATGTAGCAGGCAGGCTCTGTCTGTGCAAGTCCTCTGCACACGGAGGGGAAATGCCCAAGTAATTCTGCCTGGTCATTCAGAAGAAACTTCACAAACTTGTGAAAAATACAAGGAAGGGAGGAAGAGAATTAGGTGTCTCAATTCTTTGTTCACAGGACACCTGGGGAAGGCTGCAAACTGTGGATATTGCCTCTCTTGGTTCACCTATGGCTCCTGTAGGCCTCTCAAACGGGTCAGGTGTGGGACATCACTGTGCTGCAATCCTAACAAAATCGAGAAGTGCAGATTGACTTACACCTTCAGAAACTACTGTCAGTGAATTTGGGATTCGTGTCACACAGGGAATCAGTGGGAGGATATAAGTTTTGCATGCCTAAAACATAACTTGCATGAATCGTGCTCCAGCAGGTGCTATCCTAGCACTGCCCACTTGAAACCATTTTGGAAATGCCTGTCTATAAGATGTCTGAATTTTGATGTACTGAAAACAGTCTCCAGAGTCCTCTGGCTGAGCATGGATAGGAAAGATGTCACCCCAGCAATGCATCTGAAAACAAGTGCCCCCTGTAAGCTTTGGTGGAGGCAAGAAATGGCTATGAGCATTTTTAAGCTAGCATTACAGATGCTACCTGCCTGATTTTTCAGAGACTCTCCCTGATCTGGCACACTTGGTTTTTCTGCATCTTCCCCTGGTCAGAGAGAAATGGACAGCCCATATCCTGCATTTACAGCAATGTCTTTATGCACACAAAGTGCACGTTCAGATTTGATACTTCCAGCTACCACGCAGATTCACCAGAGCTAGCAGTTCACCTGCAGGGTGACAGCCTGCAGCTGCTGGGCCTGGGTGAGCTCAGCCACAACCACAGGACAGCAGGCTACGTGGAACCTTTTCTCTCACTTATCTGAGGTCACACAAATATAACTCCCACATACTACGTGACTGTGCCTACAGTTTGATACCTCAGCTGGTAACCACTGCTAAATATAGTACCAGGAGTTTCCCACAGAACAAAAGACACAATAGACCTTTCAGACATTTATCTTTAAAATCTTTTTGAAGAGTTGCTGGTGCTAATGGAGCAGATAACAGACAACATCCTCCTACAGGTATACCTGCTCTCAATTCTGTCATTAAACTCATCTCAAGATGACATCCATGGAGTGGCAGGTTAAAATGAGCTTCAAGCCCGGTAAACACAAAAGACAGCACACAGGAAAGGCAGCTGCCTCTGTGCAGCTGGACAAGGCTTTGGTCAGGCTTGGCCCCAAGCCATGGCTTGAGTTCCATGAAAGAGGCTCTGAATAAAGGGCACCTCTTCCCCTCCCTTTTTCCAAGCAGTGGTGCAGAGATAATGCCCAGGAGAGTTGGCTTCACTTTGGCTCTACTACAGCTCTCGAAGGCTACAATGATTTGAGGAAGAGGAGAAAGAGAGGGCCCTTCCTGGGACAATATTGAACCAGGAACAGGGCCCACTGTTGATACAGCTCAACAGTGGCTCTTTTGAGGTAGGCTGAGCTTTAACTTCTCACTAGCAAGGTGATGGCTCTGTCAACAAAGTCAGCCATTGTAACTCTTCAGCCTTTAATCATACTGGCCCTTGGAGGGAAATGCAGTTGCCTACACATGCTTTTGAGCAACAGAGTATTCTGTGCTGAGATATAACTTTGCTTCTGTTGCATTTTACCCCATTGTTTCTTCTCTGACATCAGCAGCCCTTGAGAACAAGGGCTCCTCTCTCTAAGTTCAGCTACTTTTTACAAATATGAAGGCAATTTTTTCTCTCCCCAGCTTTCTCTTCCATGTCTGGGCCCTGCTGCTATCCTCTAGTTTTCCCCCAACTGGTCATCAACCTACCCATGGTGATAAAGTCAGTAGTTACCTTCATGACGCACATGTCCATCACCAAAAAAACTGCTGTGTGAGACACAATGTAGATCAGTGCATAAGAAACTTGCCTGTGCTCTCAAGCCTCCTGCAAGGACTAAAACACTATTCATTCAAAGTCCCTTCAGAGACCAACTTCTGTGCAGACTGAAACACAGGACTTGGGCTGAATATTGAAAACTACTGCCATAGGGTGGAAGTACAGCAGAGCAGTTCTTCAAACTTAAGTGACAACAACAAGACATTGGTCCTCTCTAAATATATGTTTGCCACATTGCTGTTCCCCAATGTGGACTTTTCAACATTTCAAGAAAAGGAGAATTTCAGTCTGTGCAAAGTACCAAATCCAAAACAATACTTGAAAAAAAACCAAGCACAAAACTGAAAACATGAAGTACCAAACCAAAATGCACGATACAGGATTGCAAAAGCATGTATCACTGATTTCAAGATCCAATGTCTGAGGTATAGTCCTATTCATAAAAATGATATGGCTCCATCTAACACCAAATTGAGGTTGTTTCACTGCCCTGGGCAGAAGAGTGTTTCCATAGATCTGCAAATTGCATAACACCATGTGGTAGAACCATGCTGGAAAGTGACCCGAGAATTGCACAGCTGAGCTTTAAGAGAAAGCCAGTCACTGTGGAGATAGACAGACAAGGCACTACAGGGCAGTAGGACTGAGGACATGATTTGAAAAACTGAGGAGACTGGGAGCTCAGGACAAAACCTCTAGATGTAAAGACACCACAGCCATATTGAAAACTTAAAAGTCTTCAATGACATGTTAGAGAAACTGAGCAACAGCCTGTATATGTCTCTGGAAACAAACATCCTTATTCAGGTAATGAGAGGAAATTCTCAGAGAGAAAACCTCCCTGCAAAACAGCATCAAATGAGATGATGTGTTCTTTTCCTGGGCTAGACTACTGAATTTAGCACAGGAGACAGACTATTACTGCCTCACCTTTATTCACACTTACAACTCCTTTTAACAATTCCAGTGATCAAGGAGATTGTTCAGTTGTTTCCAAGACATATGTTGCACTAAAAAAAGTGGAGGACAAATTTACCCATTTTTACATGCTCTAATCCATCTTTTTACTCCAGGATGCACTTACAAGAACCTGCAAGGATACTTACTCTCTACAGCAACTTCTGTGCATCTACAATTTTATCATCTTCAGATTCCTGAATTGTTTTTGTGCACAAATGTCTTTTTGTGGGAAATCAATTTGCACAGGAAGAGATTTTCAAGGGAACAGTTTGTTGCTTCCACCCCCATAATTTTTTTAATGGTACAGAGTCTGAAAAAAAAGTCATCTTTAAAGGCTCTCCCTAAAATAGCATTTACTACTCTTTTCATTTAGGGCTAGGCACAGAAAGGCTAGGCCCCAGCACACAGTTGCACACTGCAGTTCCTGAGCTCCCCTTTGCAGAGGAGGGCATGACAGCTATGTTACAACTGGCCACTAAAATTTTATCTCCTAAGAGCTGATAATTCAGTTGCAAATTCCGTATCTAGATGGAGGTTCTTTCCTTCCCAGATTGACATGTATTTGATCTCAGAACCATCTGGCTGCTGCTTCCCATCCCCAGCCTGGGGAGAGGTGACATGAGACAACAGCAGTAAAATTTGATCCCTAAAGCAGGAGTGGAAAGACCTTTCTTACCTGGGAATGCATTTATATCAATGACTGCATGCTGCCCAGTCTGATTGTTAATGATGATATCAATTCCGAAGAGGGAAACTCCCAGAGCTTGCCGCAGCGCTTTAGAGATTTCCCGGATGACGTCGTCATTTGGCCGCTCAAATACTCCTTCAATTTTATCCAGCTATAATGGAAAAAGACACATTACTAAGGCACTCTGAAGCAGCCTTTTTAGTGGAAAAACTGATATCCACCAAATCTAGTTGCAGAGAACCAGTGGCATGAAATCAAGAAAGACACCAAAGAGAAACTGCCTTCATAATTCAGAATCCTTCCTATATTGGAAGTTCATCTGCTCTAAAGCATCTAGTTCTTCCTCTTCATACTGGTGCAGCTAGAGAGGCAAAGCAGTGTAGGAATGAATGGAGAATCAGACTCACTTTTAAGTACCAGATCTACACCTTAAAAAACATACATAGGTGGCATGTTTAACCCTGTACTGCAAAAGTTCTGGCTATTGTTATTTCAGTGTAGATCAATGTCTGTGTTAAAGGACAGACTCCTGCTGTTAGTTTAATCTGAGTCATACAATACAACTCAACTGATATCTTAAGGGCAGAGCATACCTTTTATGTGGGTTTTCATGTATAAATTATTTTGTAAGTATTTATTAAAATGAGTGACTCGAGTTACTTATGAGTGGAGGATGCGCTCTTCTTCGCTTTTTAAACATTACACAGCAGAGGTTTGCTGTTAGGCCTAGAGAAGCATGACTGGAATAGGTATGTGTATTAGCGAGATTCAGGTAAACCACAAGAGCACACTCTCTAAATCTGAAAGTAAATTTTTAGTAATGGCTTCTCCCTCAACATAACCACAAAGGGATTTTATGACTAGCACAATTACAGTTTTAATACTTAGCATGGCTACCAGTGTTACACACAAAATTCAAAATCAAATACAAAACTAGTCCCCAGTAGAGCTTGTGAGATAGAAAAGAATCTCAAGACTCAAGAGATTGAAAGGACCCAGTGCTGTAAAGTGACTTTCTCAGTAGCTGAGTGCCCAAGAACTTGTTAGGATTCATATGTGCAAATCTTATTAAAAGGACTGAAACTGTGCAGTGTGCTGGCACTGCTGGTCTTGAAGGACACCCAGAAATGGTCTCATGGTCACAGCTTGCGCATGCTTGTATTGCAGACAAGTACTGGCCCTCTGTGACCTTCTGCCAATTTCTATGCTTGAATTTTCACTGTTTGTCTTTCCTCACAGAACTGAGTCCTAGAAGGATGATTTATGGTTATTAATCTCTCTGGACAGGAAAAAGCCAGTTTGCATTCAGAACCTTCTTCTCCCCTTTGCCTAGATTAGCCCTGGGTAGTTTGGGAAGCAGCACAGCCCTGCTACAAGTTCTTCCTCACCGGAGCTCGGTAAGGAAAACCAGAGTGGGACACAGTCATGCTGGTTCGTGGTACCAAACAGACCTCAGCCTGCAACACAGAAGCAGACAGCTTGTGAAAAAGAGTCACTAGCTACTAACACTTCCTTAAGAAAGGCTTAGATAGGCTTCCAGCTGCACTAGAGGGAAAAAGACCAAGTGTACTTACCGCTGTTAAGACAGATGAGGACTCTGGTTTGGAAACATTGTGGCTGTTGAAAAATATTGATTCTCTGTCTGCAATTAGAAACAGGTTGTAAATAACTTTATATCAGATTTTAATTTCCAAAGGAATGGTGCAAGGAACAGCAGGTGGCAGTGCAGCCTCGGCAATCTCATCCTGGTCTCAACCATCCACCCTACCCACAGGGCCCTCCTGCCTGCTGGCACTTGGCTGCCTGCACAGGCAGGGACCCACAGACAGATCACCCACATAAAATAGAACCACGTACTGGGTAAACAGAAATCGGTTTCTGTTCCTTCACCAGAGCAAATTAACTAAGCTCAGTCACATAATGAAGTTAATTTTTATTGATGTGCTATACTCAAAGTGACAGTTCTGGGGGAAGGTGTGTGACAGAAGGGAGAAGCTGCACTCACTGCAGGTGGTAGGCCAGTAGAACCCAGGGTACACTGAGATCCCTGTGAACCTGGGCATGGCACTGTCACCATGGCAGAAAGCAATACAGTTTGTGGTCAGGACCTGTCCTTCTTTTGGAGGCACCACGGGAATGCAGGAGACACTCTGAGGTGACAGAAGTCACTAACGAACCACAATGGAAACCGTGAGGAGAACTGAACCAGCACCTCCCACCCTGCTCCCTCTGTGCTGGAGGTTTTATGGCTGAAAGAAATCCCCCACCATGTCTCCCTTTAGGATTCCCAGCACAGCAGACTGATGGCATCATAGAGACAACCTTCGCAAGAACACCCAGACCAAAGTCTCAGCACACAGGTGGCACCAGCAAGAGTATTTCTTCTATGCTGGTCTCTGACTAGACATTCAAGAGCAGCTCAGGGCCACATACAATAAAGACAGGAAAGCTGTGAAAAGCAAATCCAAGTCCACTCTAGAGTCTGACCACCAAGCACTCTTGTCTTTCCTCTTGTTTAGAAAGATCTCATACTTTCAGACACTCAGCTCTTTCAGTGTCTCACAGCCACCAGATCTGCTTATCCATCAGATCTGCCAGGTCAGGTGGCTGTGGCACAGCCTCCTCAAACCCTCCTGTTATGGGTAAGAGAGACAGACACTTACCCTAACCTGCCAACAAAACTTATTTTTATGTGGACTTCCAGACAACTTTCAAGTCTTACACTAACAGATGAGACATTAGCCAAGGCATTTTTAGAAAGATGCCTTAAACATTCTCTTCCAGTAAAAGTATAGACCAACTATTGTAATAGTTTATATGAACACAGATTCTGGCCTTAATTTGATCAGGACATAGAGCAGACCTAAATGTGAATACATGCACACATAGCTACAGACAAGAACTTTTACCAGCATCCTACTACACCTATACTACCAAAATACATATCTGTGTGTGTAATGGTGTGGTAAGCATACATGGACATATTAAGATCAGCAGAAAACACTAAGCAAAGGGACAAAAACCTGACATTTGTTCATTCATCTCCTTTAGTTTGATCCCATCCTCACCTCCTGGATTTGTCCAGCTGCTCTAGCAGATCAAGCTCCCATCCATGTGCTGCTAATTTTTTTTATGCTTTTGGTGGGCCACAGAATGCAGCTCTCTGGAAAGGAGCTTTTTTCCATAAAGGAAATCTAAGTAATCTTTAATGAAAACCCTTCAAGTGTTGCTTTCTAGACACACAGAACAATCATTCTCCTCACTGAGAAATCCATTCCTCTTCTCCCCAACACAGCTGATATCTACAAACCAAAGGACACTTCCCACCGAGATTTACAACACTGGGCCTCTCATGAAGAGGGAGGCTCGTTTAGGGGAGAGCAAAAGTGATCTTTAATTTAAACACACATACATATTCGAGGTAAAAATAGGGAGAGGAAGTTCTGAAATGATGGAACCCAGGAAATTCTCTCCAAAGCAGATTTTTAAACAAACTCCAGAACAAATGACATATGAACTTCTGTGAAAGGAGGGAACCTCTCTCCCTATCACCCTTTCCATATGACATAAAACACCGTGTCTAACAGGTAAGACTCAGGTTACCATTACATAAATATTTACTATATGAATGTCATTGGTACGTATTCCAGAGCAGGTGAGTTATCTCCCTTCCTACTGAAAAAATACAGAAGAGGAAGCATGGTTTGCCAGAATCAGCTGACTTCACTTCAGCAGTCTTTTCACAGATATTTTCTTCAGAGATGTCTCCTGACAAGGTTGCAAGAACAGACATTTTTTAAAAATCAGCACAACATACCTGAGATGCCTGCAGAGAAGTTCTTTAAGGATGGTCTTTTCACCACAGTGTAGGATTCCCCGACCACGAAAACCTTATAGAGCACAGCATTATGATTGATGAAGCTCTGAATGACACAAGGGGGGCGAACAGCTTTGAGACCCTCCTGGTTGAAGATGATCGCCATCTGGAAACACACACACAGAGTTGTGCACAAGGCTGGCAATAATTTCATGCTTACCCACACCTGACAAGCAACAAGGCAGAACATCTACTGGTGGATATATATTGACCATGTGTGAATTCCTTCTCAGCTTCTTGTTCTATTTCATTATGTTTCAACTGACACACAGCTCTGCAAACACTATTAGCAGTGAAGCTTTCATTTGAAATCATCATTTTCTTTGCAGTTCTTTGCCATTTCATTTGCTGCCTTTAGTTGGGAAGTTGCTGCAACTGCAGACACAACAAAAGGCTAAAACATCTGACCAACAGAGATGACAAAGTTTGTATTGAAAACAAGCCTGTATCATGAGAACAACAGCTCATGAGAAGGAACAGCTCTGTGCACTAACTCCACAAGTTCTTCCCCACAGCTCTATTCCTCTGATTTGGCTCAGCCCAGTTGCAACAGTAGTTGCAACTACTAGCTTAAGCACCAGGGCTTCACCCACACCATCAGAGAACATTCTCAGACTCTACTAGATCTTACTGGTTAACAAATGCTGGCCTATCAATTTTCCTGGCTTGGTTTCACCCCATTACTCCAAACAGATAGTCCTCTTGAAGGCACTGGAAGAAATATGCTGAAAAGGAAGGCATTTATTGGGCTTTATGAATGATGACCAGCAGCTGCCGTAAACAGCATGAAAGCAAAGTTGGTAGGTGTCCTGAAATACTTTGATGAGACAGCTTATTTTCAGCACATGTTGTTACACTGCTCTTTCCACTGACCTCTCAATTACTGTGCTTACATGCATATATAGTTATTACTATAGTGCTCCGTTTTGCAAGTCTTTTGTTGAAGTATGGATTGTGCCATGGCTCCTATGCAGAACCACCAGCAAGCACCGTTTTTGCACAAGTGATGAAATTATAGATCTGTGTGCCCCTACAAAACACTGAGGATATATTCAGGTTTGGTCTCTATCCTCAGAGCCCTGAAAAAACTCTGCTCTAATTAGCTGAATATTGACTGAACTTTTGCTAACACCTTAGTTTGTTTCTGTAAAAAATACCAAATATAATAGGTTTTGTTCTTCAAAAACATGGCTGTGATAAATGATGTGGTGATTACATATTCATAGTTAAAAGTCTGAGCACATTTTTGTCCTTATTTCTCCTTATCTGGTAGATGACATTAGATCAAATAACTGTCTGTACACATGCACAATAACTCATTAGATTAACATTTTCTGAGTTCAAGTCAATGCATGCATTCAATACCTACTCGCAGCTGATATTCTTGCTGTCTCTATTACACAGCACAGAGTGGATTTGTGAGTGGTAACAACCTGTGCAAGAAATTTCTCTAACAGATAGAATCATCTATCAAGATGACTCACAGCAGCAACATCATAACTCATTTGTCTCTTACTGGTGGCAAGAAACATTGCTCTCTTCCCCCTCCTGTGTGGATTGTTGGCATTATAGTGTCTACAACATCACACTGGCAAGAACTATGCTGTTCCTATAGTGTTCTCTTCCACTATTAGTTAATTGATTCCCACAAACAAACCTAAGATGGACAGGTATTTATCAGCCTATTTTAGAAGTGTGGAAAGCCAGAATTTATCTCTTCAGCACAGCACTGACCTAGACTGCCGGAAGCTAGGTGAAGCCTCTCCTCTCAGCCCTGTGCGGGCAGCCCCACAGACTAGCACACAACCCATATAACTCCCGTGGTGTTGCGCTATGCTGGTTCGCCGCCACGTCTCACGGTTTTTAACATGCATGAATAGAGCTCCAAGAATTTGCTTGCAGGGTGCACTTGCTTTTTGTCATCTAGCACAGACCTGCTGCATGTGGCAGTAACGTGGGAACAATACTTGATATCATAATTTCCAAATAGCATTTCTCATTATAAATGCAGAGTTCTTTTGAAGGCAAAAGAAAACCTTTGCACCAAGAATTTTTACTGACAATGAGCATAAGGAATTCAGTTTCAAAAAAATATAGTGATTTTCTGCCTTTTCCTTCCTGTCTGCTCAAATGGTCAAAAAAAAAGAATTCTGGATACATTTCTTCAGGCTTTGGGTCTCTCAAGACATGTTTACCAGAGGTTAGTTATGTTCTGACCTGCTGGCAGCCAGGAAGCACTACTTTCAGCCATCATCTGTGTTCAAGTTTAACAAATGGTGCAGGCAAACTGGGGGTCAAGTGCTGAGCTGCTGAGGCCACTGCTAGTGCAGAGGCCATGTACAACTGGAGACATCACAGGAAGGCTGACACCGCCTCACCTTAACAACAGCATGTGCTCACATGAGAAAAGTGGAATCTGCCAGTCTCACATGGCAAACTCACATACCAAACCCAAACTCACAAGACAAACTTAAACTCAAGCCTGCACCTTCAGCTGTCCTTGTTAGCCAGTACTTGAACTTTCTTAACAGCCATCTTATGAAGAAAAGCAGGTTTCTGGTCAGTGCTCTAGTTTCAGTGTCAGCTCTGCATTGGAAATATATCCACAAAAAATTAAGTAATTTACCAAAAGCCAGACAGCGAGTCATTAATAAAAGAGACAACATTTTCTTCCTAGACCTATGCTCCACCTTTTAGACAGACTGTATTGTAAGCAGGTATTTATCCTATGCTTCCTTTGTAATTATTGACCATAAGCAATTACAAAACAGTTCCACTCTGATCAAAAATATAGTTTTGGATCACTCCTGAGAACTCAGCAACTCTGAAAGTGACAACTACTACTACTACTACTATGTAAAATACTATGCAAGACTTCAGGCTTTTTTCCAGGGCTCCTCCTAAGCTCTAGTCATAAGTTCCTATGATAAAGTGCAGACTGTGGCTGTATTTTAGTCTAATTTTTGCTCTGGCAGGAGGCTTAGCTGTGTCTGCACTGTATGAAAGAAGATCAAAGAAAGATTCACCAGGGAAATAAAGTCAAAGCCTAACTGGACAAATACTGAGATATTCATGCATTTCAGTTTGCAATTGGAGAGGAAATCCTGACAGAAATATCAGCAGGAAAATCTGAGTCTTAAATTCATTAACAAACCAGTCCCCAAGTGTTCTCAGGAATGACAGCAAAAATTTATAGCAGCTGCTCCAGCAAACTAACAGGACTGTCTGTTGGCTTGTGAAATAAGCCGAGGTAAGGCCTGCCTGAAAAATCTCACTGCATTTTTAAAATAAAGTGCTGGTCAGTCAAGATTTCAGCCACAGCCATTCTGCTGATTTAGATTTACAATTTACTTCAGGGCCTTCAGCTCTCAGAGATATTGCAGCAATGTCTAGTAGTGCATGTTTCAAGAGCATCTGGGAAATCTGGACTCATGACCACGTGGTTAACAAAGGAAGCCAGGAGTTAATGGAGCCAGAAGCAAGGGCTAGATTCTCAAAACTGATCTGCAGTAAGCAGGAAGGCAGGAAGCACAAATGGAAAAGAATTAAAACAGGACTCAACTCACTTAAATTTAGAGGAAGCTAGTCTCATAGGTAATGCACTCCTTCCAGGAATACATAACCATTTTAGCTGCAATTGCCTTACAGGAAGGCAGATAAGTTCTACCAGTCCTGTTCTCCCCACAGATCCCACTGTGTTATTACAACTGCACATGCTTGGAAACCATTTTTATTTGTTATTCCCTTCCTCTCAAGGAAAGCAGCCAGCTGCTCCATCTGAAGCACAAACCCACTTCTCATCTGTACCACATACATATTAGAAAAGTAACTTTCCGGGATGGAAACTTTATTTAGTGACCTCTTACCAAAGGAGAGACTGAAGGAGATTTCTTGCAGACAAAGCTGACGGGAGACTACAAACTGCTAGAAGCAACAATATTATAGAAGCTAGAAGCTGCTAAAAATAACTTCCATGTCAGGAAGTTCAAGTTATATTTAACTTCATTTCAGATTTCTAAAAAATAATGGTGCAATTAAACATGAGGGAGAGGTGGGAAAGAAAAGTTGTTTGGGCACAGCCCTCATTCTACTCATTACAGGCTTGGAAATCACCAGCCATACCACCACAGGGGGATTGGGGGACAGGACATGACTGGAAACAGAGGGATAATATTGCAAAGTTTTTTAACTCACCTCATGAGAGTTGGTTCCATGGGCCACTCTGGTTTTACAAACTGGGTAAATAAAAAAGAAAAAACAATTCACCACTGAAACACTGAAACAACCCCTTTATAATCCTGTTCCCACCCACACATGCAAACACTGGAGTCCACCAGACGAAAGCATTGATTGTAACAGACACCAGTGACAATCTTTGCTTGAAAAGTGTCTTCAATCACTGCAAAGCTTGGCTTGCTCCAAGCTCTACTCTCTCAATTCCTCCCTGTAACTAAGGTGCAAGCACAGACCATTATTAGGACTAGAGAGAGTTGCAAAGCATCAGCTAAGAAGTTAGTACTAGTACTGGGATTGCCACCCTTTTTACTCAGAGAGTATTTTTACAGCTATGCAATTTGTGTTCTGAGGCTAGAGCTACTTTACAGGTACCACAAAACACCACTGTCCTTAAAACAAAGGAACTGGGACACAGTGGAAACCAACTTATTTTCTACCTCCCTGTTTTCAGGGAAGAGCAGGAAATGTAATGGACTGAACCAAACTAAGATATAACTTATTTTTCACAGGCAACCATAGAGGGGGACAAAAATGGCAGAGAGCCTAGCAGTTTTTCTTCCTCTTTCACATTTCTTATCTGTTCTGTATATCCTGTTTCTCACCTCCATCCTGATTAAGAGGAGGAGAAAAACTAGTAAGTGGAAAGAAACAACATGCTCCTTCTACTATAAGACCAGAGAAGAACTGAAGACCCTAGGAACCACACAATGACTAGAGCTGATATTACTTATGTGTTAAGCAGAGGAGATGAAAACTTGCAAGTAGTGAGGGGGTGGATAGGACAAGGCTTCTTTGCAGTTTGTTGGAAGAATCAAATTGCCAGGCAAGAAAACAGGCAGCTATGAAAGGCAGATAACCTGCACTAGAATCCAATATAAGTTGGTAACTTGAAATTTTGGGAAGTGGTTTATGATGTCTCACAGACAGATGCTCTGGTGAACTGGAGCATTTTTAAGAAAAAAATAAAAATAGAGACAGGAAAATGAAAAAACACTCCCAGAATACCAAGGTGTATTATTTTTCAGTGCTATTTTGTAATTTCATTGTCATTTAGTGGGGTTGATTCAGACCTCCTGAATATACGCTGCTGACTACTGAGGACTAGTCAGTCTGTATTGAGAGCACAATGTAAAGAGAAGGGCAAAGCTGTTCAGTGGGATTTGAAGTTACTGCTTCACAATGTAGCTTCAGGAGACCTGCCTCATTTGGGAGAGCGATGGCAGGGGGTCAAAACATGCTTTTTCCACGCGACTTTACCTCTGAACCTTACAAATGAGGCAAACACCAAGGGAACAAACACCGACTAACGATCCTGCTCACTTTATACTGCAAGGAATCAAATAAAGGAACGAATTAAAGTACAAGCCCCACAATGAAACTTGCTGCAAAGCACAAAGAGTTCATAGTAGCTGTTTGAGCTGTGGGCTCTTGGAGTCTGTTATCTGTGGTAACCCTCCTTCTTTTACCCTCTAAGATTATATGTGTTCCCTGGACCAGTGAAAGGGAGAGGTGGGTGAAAAAAGAGGGCAGTCAGCCAAGGCAGTGATTTTCTCAAGAAAAATAATAAATGCAGCTGGCAGGAGAAACATCTTGCACAAGTTCAGGGCAAGAGGCTAACTTTGTTAGAACTATTAGCATTTCCCAGGAATGCATGTTTACTGTAGCAAGGTGTTTAAAGTAAGGAACATCAATAAAAGGCAAAGTAAAAGCTGATAGGGAGGGTTTTTTTCCCACATTCCAAGCAGACTGCCTCAGAGCATTTGTTTCAGAAAGATTTTAATATCCTTGACACTTTTTGCATTGAAACCCACATTCCTACAATGTTGGCTGTGTTTTGGGGGGTGCATGTGCAGTATTTAGAACCTACTAGAAGCAACGAAGAAAAGCCCATGTACATACTGAATGGGAATGCCAGTCCATTCTTCTCTATAAGCTGCAAGGTATCTTCTCCACAGGCACTTGTCAGCTCCATAAAGGGTGGTGAACAGATCCTCTCATCTGCAAGAGAAAATAAAAAGACTCAAATGAAGATGAGGAGTTTAGCTCCTTGGCTGCACCATTACCAGCTCTCTCCATACTAACTGCTTCTTGATGGTCAGTTTATACTAAAGCACCCAGAAGAATTGTAAGACAGGCCCGAATTTGGAGTTCTGGAAACATTTCAGAAGATGAAAGGCCAAATTTTCAGCTAATCTAAATGGAAATATAAAGCCAATATTTTCACAGGCAGCAAAAATGATCATTTGGTTAGGTACAGATAGCTGCACAAGACTTAGCAAGTGAGATTAAAAGCAATTGGGATCTTAGCTGTTAACTTTATGCCTTCGAGCATAGTTTTCTAAAGCATCTTACAAAAAACCAGAATGGTCTGCAAATTTGACTAGAGATGGCAGTCTCACAAAGTCATCTCTCCTGTAGGACTCCTCAGGTGGCAGATTCCATTTTGTATTTACTTCAGACAAGGTGCCAGAACTTTCTGCTGTTCACTGGTATGGCTCTGCCATGAAAGCAGTGTTCATTTGGTCTGGCAAAGCCAACCAGAGCACAGCTGAGACCACCACCATGTCAAAACTGCGCAGCAAGCTCCAGTTAAAGAGAAGAATCATGGGAACCATGGTAAAATTAACGGAGCAGATCTGCTCCAGAGTGTTCCTGACGATGTTTTGCTTGTTCACATGGGCTTGTGGGAAGGCTTGAGTCAAGAACCTCTTACTGACTCAGTAAGTTGTCTTGCTCTAGGATTCGCTTCCTGTTCACTAAAGGAGAACTGAGATTTCTCTGGGAATGCAGCAGGAAAGGCAGAAACCACTGTAGGATTCATAGGACTTGAGCATAAATAGCCTAAGAGAGCTGGGTTGCAACTTCAAGTGTACAGAGAACCTTGGCTTCAGCCATAGCTCTGACACAGGTCAGCAGGCCCACAGGTTTTCAGACAAAAACTGTGTGCATATGTCTGACAATATTGACAAAGTCAAATCAAGGACATGATCAAGTATGAACTACTATTCAAATTACAGCCTTACAAATGTACTACTTTCATGGAGTTTGAGCTGTGGCCAGGTTAACTTTGGAGCCGCAAATGCTTTGAGTTAGCTGCACAGTACTGAACACAATTCAGAATGTGTCTGCCAAGACTCGCTTTTCAGACTTATTTCAAGAGAAACAGCATGACACCTTCCTCCAAGAAGCAACTGGAGACAAGCACAAATGGTGGGAGCAAACTGTATCTGGCAAACTCAAGTCACAGGCTTATATCAACCAGCAACTTGTCTTGAAAATAAGCAAAACATGGCTGAATCCAAACAGGTGGAGGCCATGCTGTGCAGATGGTGCAGAAACTGAAAAGTACATATGAACTAAAACCCCAGAAAAGCTAACCATAACTCTGGGACAGCCATGCATTCAGAAATCACTTTATAAACATTGTTTAGATTAATACTTTTCACTTCATTGTAAGTATATATATAAAGAAAACTGAATCACTGAAAATAATAGAGATGCAAAACTCTGTATTTTGGTACACATATCTCAATACATCCCCAAGCTTTGAAAATATCCGAGAACTCCTTTCATTAGCAGTGCTGTCACTACAAGAAGTTTTCTGAGAAAAGGCTATTTTCATACATTCTAAAAGGAGCAGAAAGATTGATGCTTTGAGGTCAACCTCTACAAAACTAAACAAAACATCCCAGATTTCAAAGCTTTCAATTTGCTGCTATGAAAACAGAAAGCAGTATCCAAAAGTGACAGGTACTGTAATATTTACAAGCCTTTGCCAGAGTGAAAGTTCCTTAGTTGGATGAATTTAGGGAATAAGATTTAGTTTACAGATAGTTGGGAACAACTTTGGCTTGGCAGCTCTCCCACCCACATGCTTAAGACTCACAAATAACTTTGCCTTCAGAGTGCAGATGCAGAGGAACGTATGGTTCCATCTCACTTCCCTCTGTTTCTCTCTCATGCAAGCAGGAATGGGAGACAGGGAGGATTCAGTGTTCCTGCTGACTACATGACACTTGCATGGGGAGATGAAGGAAGGGGCAAACAGTAATTTCTTTGACTTTGTACTTAGAAAAGACCACCTGGATCAACAAAAAGTAGCAAAGAAGACTCTTAACATCTCAAAGTGCTCCTGCTGAGTTTGCACAGCACTGGCATTTTCTCTACCAAGAATAGTGACAGGAGCAATTCTAGCCCACTGAAACCTCTAAAACAAACCATTAATTCACAGCGAGACCTGAGGACAAACAAATCCTCACTCAACACAAGATTTCAGTGGAGCCTACAGCTAGGAAACTGCTGCTCTGAGTTTAATTGCACATGCTGAAATTCTAAAGATAGCTGTAGGTTTAAAAAAAAAGTCCTCCAGCTGCCAGCAATCATCCTCTCCTCCTTCCCAGAGTGGCAAACACATGCTAAAGCTTTCTGTCATCACCAGGCTCCCACTAGCAGAGTGACAGCAGTCTCTGCACACCTTTTCTGCACCGAGGTACAGGACAGACCTCACTCAACAACTGAGAGTCAATTCAATACTGATTTACATCAGCTTGGAGCTACACCATGCGACCCACATAGTGCAAATGACCTTCAGTGGTACACTGAACCTTCCCCTCCCCGCCTGCCGAGTAAGCTGCTTTAGTGTGAACTTACTGACTGTGGTCAGGTGCTGGACCCTTGGCCCTGTCACCGCTTCTTTGCAAACCAGCAGTGACAAGACACCATGGGAAACCATTGCCAAAAAGAACAACAGTAAATATACACAAACAAGTAAACGTAACAGTCTAGACATGAGAAAGGCGTCATGATTCTGGCTCCACTGCTGACCCTTTGTATTGATGCTACAGCCTAACCCTCCAGTCTAAAACCAAGCAATATTCTCATTTGCACCTGAGAGCCCAGTGTGGACAAAGCACTTTAATGAAGCAGTCTGAGAACAGCTGAGGCCTGTCACCCCTCCTGTGCAGCTGCACTGGCCTTACACCGCTAGCAGAAGTGACTGTCAGCACACAGACCTGATACAACCCAGACTCTGTGCAAGGAGCTGATGCTGTTCCTTTTCTACCATCAGTACTCAGCTCTGGGCTGTGCACTAAGATGCTGCTGAGTGGAAGAGTCTTCTTCCAAAACATCAAGTTTGGAAAAGACTCCACCTCATCTTCCATCCTTGGCTATGTACAAGTGACCTTAAATCCCAAGAGATTACTACATATGCAATTTCTAATTTTTTCACATTGGATCTGAAACTAAAACTCAGGCACTTCCCTCCTCCCTTTGGGTGCATACACTGCATCGCACAATAAGCAGATGACCACAATTATTAACCCTATCTTCCTTCATGTAGCCTGTGTTGAACTGAAGATATCAGCAGGAAAAATCTGTCCTTAAGTCTACAGACTGCTGTGAATTCAGATTCTGTATATTGCTGCAGTGCACACTTAGAGAATGGCATTTCTTTATTTTCTGGTAGTGTCTGAGAGTCCTGGCTTTGAAATATGGCCAGGACTTCAGGTGAACCTTGTCAGGTCCAGAACTGCCGACCTAACAGCAAAAGGAAAGATTCTTCAGATCAAAGTGTTCAGCTTTCACTTCAGACAAGTACCCAAAGTATCTGTAGCACTTTTGTTGTTAAAAACAACATATTATGATTAAATTTAAAAGTCAAAATTCTGTCACTTTGTTCCTCCCCCATCTTTGTCCTCATTTTTATTGCATGTCTTAGCACAAACTTTGTGGTATCTCTTTTCCATATTTTTCTTTAAATATTCCCCCTTTTCTTCAAGATTATTTGATCTCAGAGGGAGTTTCTCTCTCTCTCTCTCTCCTCTTTCTCACTTTTCTGTATTTTTTCTCACTCCCATCCCCATCTCTCATCTATGCTGTTCATTTTTTCAACTGTTATTTCTGTTCTTTCAATGCTACCTACACTTTATCCCTCCATCACCTCTGAGTGGAGCTCATGGCTGGAGGGATCATGTTCATTGCAAGCACAGGGGGACTGTTTGCAGTGGCACCTGAGGACAGCAAGGAAGCTGGCACTAAGAGGTCACGGGTGACAGGCAGCAATACAGCACCAAGGCAGTCAGCCTGGCACACCCTGCTGTGGGGTGAGCTTTGTCAGAGCATTGTTCCTTTCCCATGGAGCAACAGCATTATTATGAGGGCTTGGCTGATGAAGGCCAGTTTACAGGATGAGTAACACAGCTAACCAACAACAGAGAGGTGAAAGAGCACTCAAACCAGGGTGTCAGTGCCAGGAGGGATTATTCCAGATGAAGTTCAACAATAGTGACAGGAGCAATGGGATGTGAAGATGGGGCAGATGCAGATTAAAAACTGGCTGGGGAAAAGAGTTTTCTGGCAGTGAGAATTAGTGGAATTCTTTGTGTTCAGGACTTGCTTTAGTAAGAGATGCTGAGTAATGCTTCTCAGGGCACCCTGGTGGCCTGCAGACAGCCTGCCAAACAGTCACAGGATACCCAAACCTCCAGAAGAAAGTACAAGAAGCCAAACACTCAACACACACTCCCATTCAGCAGCCAGGCGAAACAGATAAGAGGAAAAATAAGAGTCATACATGGCTGTTCCCATGTGAACCAAATCTTAATAATAAATGGAAACCACTGTGACAGGGCTGTACAAGACAGTCCCAGGATGGTTGATGAGGGTAAAAAGTCCCTGTGCTATAAAAGTTTGAGAAGTACCAACACAGAGGGCAGCTGTGGATGACTGGGGTAAAAAAAAAACATAAGAGAAGAAGAACCTATTTGGATTTCTTTGGTCCTTATGATTTTGGACAGGTAAGAAAACAAATAACAGATTGTGGATCCAATGCTCTGCATTCGTAGATCAACAAACTGTATTTCCTTGTCTTTAGAAAATGAGTTTAAAGAGAATTTATGGTCATGTGAGACTAGCTCAAAACCTGTGTCTAGAAAAGAAATACAGTGAGAAAGCCACTTCAGCCTATTAAACTTCAGATTTAGTGTTTAAACATGTTTCCCTACCTCATAGTTCACCATCCTTCACTACCTAGCCTAAGGATTGGGAAGCGCAGCAGAAAGGCTGAAAAAAGAGTATTTCTTCTCAGCACCACCAACCTCTTGCCACAATGCCATGATGCAGTCACCAAGCACAGTCTAACTCTCAGCTTCCATTTATGAAATGGGGAGAAGGCTTCACCTCCTCTTGGCCAGGCAGGGCTTTTTGGCTCTAGTTTAAGGAGTTCCAGGAAAAAGACTTTTTGATGCTACTAGGTCATTACAGTAGCTGAACAAACTACCTGTTTGAAGCTTCAGTCTGAGCATTATCAACCAAAATCCTGAGAGTGTTACTGGAAAAACATAAACCAGAAGGTGTTTACTGAAGAATATCATATCTTTTTCCCAGGCTCAATACTCATCATTAGCAGTACCTTCTTTGTTTAAACACAGAAGGTAAAAGAAGCACCAAATGAGGGGTGTGCTGAGGACAAGGAAAAGGTAAAAGAAGTTGGTACAGTGAATTTGTGGAACAGGTGGAAGGAAAATGCAGTTTGTCAAAAGAGCACAAGAGGAGGCCTGGAGTCCTCCAGGTGTGTAACAGAGCTGGCACACCTAGATCCCCTAATTCTGCTTAGCAATTCCATGGAGCACAGCTGTGCCTGAGTTTCTCTCTGTGCCTGGAAAGGTTGTCAGGATTATTCCTAAAAAGACTGGGTATGTTACCTCCACATCACACAATGCATTATGCAGAAAAATGACAAAGATGCTTTGAAAAGTGCTGGTCTCTGGTGTAAACACCCTTAAGATAAGCACATCCAAGCACAAAACCATCCATGTCAAAATCAGGACTGGCTCAGGCTGTTCATCATCCAACACTCATGGAGCAAATGTTAAGCCTTAAACTATCAGAAAGATTTACAGCAGATGGTAACAAACTCTAAACTACCTCCTTTGTTGAAAAAAGCCACTCTTTAATGGAACAGTTTGCACTATGATTTGAAAACATCTAAAACTCCATAAAAATAAACATATTTTCAGTAAACTGTGCTTCACTGTATCTTCCACCAGCTTGTGGCCCTCTGCTCCTTTGGGAATAGAGAGGATACACAGCCAGGGCAATATCTTTTTCTCCTAATACAACAAGGGGAGGAAATATGAACTTCCAGCTCACTCCTGCCTACTGAGTTCATTTTCAACCAAAAAACCCAACCACACAGAGAAGCTGGCAAGGTTTTTTTTAAGCATGCAGATAAATCTTATCTCAAAGTTATCGTAAACCACTACATGACAGAGTGTCTTGCCTTCTGAATCCCTTTAATGACTGTACACTTACAGCTTTGGACTGTAACTTCTGCTAAGTTGTTACATCAAGGAGTCAGTCAAGCTAAGCCAACCCCAACCTCAGAGCAGCTCAGTCCCTATGAACTGAAGAACCCCTTCTTCACTCCTCCCTCTAGTAGATAATTTTTCCGCTGAAGCTTCATAAACCTAAAACCTTTATTCATAAACCCCACAAGTTTAACAGGTTTATTTCAGCACTCTTGAGCTGTATTAAAAATACTCTCAAGTTGTTTTCCCTTCCCCTCAGAAATGCATGTGCATGAGGAATATTGGCAGAACAGATTTAGTTCAAACATATGTTGATCTATACTTATCACTGAAAAATCAATGCATAAATGAATATCCAAGTGATTGCATCTTACTCTTTAAGTCTGTGAGGGGAGAATTCCAGTTCTCAGGATAAAGCAGCTGTATCTGGGGAGCATTTGGCAACACATTCCAAAGACACAAGAGGGCAGAGCAGACTCAGCTTTGAGGGCACAATTTCAAGCTTACCCTAGCTTGACATACAAGGAACTGCACACTAAATATGTGTTAAATGGAACATCTGCCGAACAACAGCCTTGGTTTTTAAAACAGTATTGATTTTGAATTATCTGGGCAGTGAGTGAGGAAATGTCACAACTAAATATAAATACAAAACTACTCAAAAAAATTCACAATAACTTGTTGTTGCCATGCAATTTAGAGTGCTAATTATGAGTTTTGAACATGATGAAATCAGCTTAGACTGAAGAGAAAGTATAAACCATAAAGAAGAAATAAAGGCAAAGGTCATAGTAAAGTCAGCCTGATGGAATTTCTTCTCCCAGATGAACTCTTCAGAGACAACCATTTCACAAAGCTGTGGTCTGTATCAGATCCTCCTTTACTTTTAAGATCTAGACTTTCCTCTTATGCCCACTTTCCTTAGTGAGCAGAATCTTTCTCATTCCTGAGAAAGGAATTCATGTCATCCTTTGGGTGCTCAGGCTGAATGAGGCAGGTTTTGCAGACAAACGTTCTGCTCACTTGCAGTGATGGAGCCTCAGAGGCACCTGACAGTACAGTAGCACAGCTACAGACATGCCTTCAGTTAAAACAGACCTGTGGTGAAACACAGGTGTTGATACAGCCCGCTAAAGTGAGCTCATGACCATGCAACAGTTTAAGTGGTGAAAAATTACCTCATTCAGGAGACAGAGTAAAGGCTGGGAGATGGGTGATCATCATCAAATAGCCTAATTTTTCAGCAGGTAAAAGTGGTTACCCACCACCTTGCAAATGCAAGGGACAGGAAGCTTTGCAATTGAATTTAAAAATCGAGCACACCTCAGCACAGAAAAAGGAAGCAAATGAACAAGCTGTCCAGGAGAAAGAAATAAACCTTCTGGTGCTTCTTAGACTCTTTGTAGATAAGAATGTTAGGCAAAACTCTCTTATAAGTAATGAAGAATGGTGGAGAAAACTTGCTAGAACAGCTTTTGTTGAAACAGTAACATTTAATCCTTAGAGCATTTAAGCAGTACCAAATCTTGGGGACTCATTTTACAGGCAGGAGTGTTTCCAACGTTACAGGAAGAATGAAAGCAATTTTCCTCATCAAGGAAAAAAATGAAAGGGATTGTTTGACAAACTCAAAGAACAATTTTCTGCATTTTTATAGCAATAATGTTCCACTCAGAACACTGGCATTGAAAGTATTGGTATCTGCAAACCCCAAAGGCTTTTCAAGACAGACTATGCAAAATATATTCTGCATGTCTGCTCTACATTAAAATGCAAATGTCAGATTCATTGTGAATACCTAGACCCCAATTAAAACCAACTCAACTGTCTCTAAACAGTAATTTGTATCTGCTGTTTCAGATGGTTACCTATGTATGTAGAATACAGGACTTATACTTAGTGTTGCCATTTTCAAGAGACAAAAGTCCCCAGTTTTAGTATTCTTACCAACATGGACAACCCCATTATGTAGAATGATAAAGGAGTCTAAAACCAAGAGTCAGTGGTCCAAACATGACTCTTTCCCATGAAATACAGAAGGTATATAATGGCCCAAATGCAAGATTTTTTATGCTTCCTCTCCCAAATACTGAGCTAAGACATTACTTAGACTAGCACAAAACAATTTCCAAGCTAAGCTTCTACTTGCAAACTACACAGCTCCAGGACAGGAGTCAGTGGGATGTCAGTTTGCATCCCCCTGGCCTAGATGGTGGATAGGAACAGATAGTGGTGTGCATTTCCCTGTACACACCCACAGAGCTTGAATATAGCCAAGGACCATCAGAATTGGAGCAAATATACTGCTACATACTATGTGCTGGAGTTTGAGTGAAAGATGCGAACACCAGGGCCCTCTTACTTAAACAGATACATAGCTCCAAGGTTCCTCATAACCACCTGATTCACTGAAAAACTGAGGGTAGAGAGAGTACCAGTTTGCTCCATAAAATGAGATGCTCATCATTCCCAGGAATCTAAGGTAAGCTGTGAAGACATAATGCTGAACTCCTTACTGAATTTATTTGTATATAACTCTACTCACTTAAACCAGTTAGTTCTTCTCAGTTGAAGAATCAGTCTTTTCTTCTATTTTACAGAGTACATTGTCTAATAAAATAGCAAATGCATTCATGCAAGGGGCATGATTACAGACATGAGGTAGGCAGCTTTTTCTTTTCTGTGATGGAGTCCATTTGAAAATATTACAGTATCCAGATGAGTAGAGTCCACTGAAGCTCTTTATATCTCTAATCTAAGAGGGTTGATGGCCCTTAACCAGATCAGTTTAATGAGCTTTTGGAAGATAAATCCTGAGAGATACTATACAATGCATGTCCCAGGCTTTCAGCAAACATTTCCAATCTACACATGCTGTGTCAGAGGCAAAACAGCAGCCCACAAGGAGCGCAAAATAGTGACAAAACTCCCTCCGAGGTAGAGAGGTATCCCAGGGACACACTGGAAGGGGCTCTGACAGTATCATTCACTGCTTAGATCAAGCCCCCATGGTTTAGCAGAACATGAGCTGCAGCTTGAGCCAGAGAGGAACATGGCCTTTGGTTTCTGTTCCAAGCCATAGCAGCGATGACAAAGGAAATCTGAATAAATACCTGCCTTTTATTACTTTACCAACTCGCATGTATGTGAATGCAAAGTAAATGCAAGAGTTTACATACAGATCTAGAATACACAGCAAGATCCTGGGATAACACTGAGTAACAGGAGAGGCACTTCACTGCTAGTGCACAGCTGAGCAGGGCTGACAGCCAGCCCTGTGGCTGGGCTCCTCCAGTCACCTGTGTTGGGAAGGTCATCTCTGTGCTGTGAGGCCAAACAGATTTGCCAGAGATTTGGTGACCACTGATTTCACCGGAGTTCCTTTAAGTAAAGCATCCACTCAGAACACAACTCGACAACTGCAATGCACTTCTTCCTGTGCCATGGGTGAAATGTAAGCATGTGACATTTCAATAACAACAGTGGAAAAGAACTGTTTGCAGATACCTACGCAGAGACTTAACTATCAACTCAACAACACGAGCCAATGATCATGGTCCCAAGTTTTTAAGTAACATGGGAGACAAGAAGCTACTGTCCTGCCCAAACACTGTCCTTGCGTATGTTAGCAAACTTCTCTAATGTATGTGGGACTTTGACCTTCTACACTGCTCACCATTCAGAGCTTGCACTCTGTGCCATGGAAGGAACAAACTCAAATCAACAGGGTTTTTATGCAGAAACATTTTTTATTTTCAACTGAAGATCATATAGACAATCCTGAAGCACTTAGGAAAAATGTAACTGAAACACTGGTTCTGACCTTTAAGGATTCCAATCTGCACTTGTGTGCAATGCTTTAACTGGAGTAGGGCACGCCAACCCAGGCTGCTGCCTACTACAGAGACTGGCACAACTTGATGATTTTTCCCAAGTGAGGTGGACTGGGCCCACTCCAAATCAATGAGAAAAAATAACCCTTGAGACAATCAAGCTATGAGTATTTTAAACATCAGAAAGAAAAATACCTATCTACATGGGAAAGCTTTGTTAGTGTATATTTTTCTGTTCTAATTATGTTAGTATAACTATAGCAAAGGAATGCACACACACAATGTTGTTTACATTGGATTAGTTTCTGTTGCTGAAAAGTTTTCAGACAGCCCTGTAAATATTAAGCTATTAGAGAGTGCCCAAAGGAGGGCAGTGAGGATGGTGAAAGGCCTTGAGGGGAAGCCATATGAGGAGTGGCTGAGGGCACTTGGTCTGTTTAGCCTGGTGGAGATTGAGGGGAGACATAATTGCAGTCTACAACTTCCTCGTGAGGGGAAGAGCAGGGACATCGATCTCTTCTCTTGTGACCAGTGACAGGTCTGAGGGAATGGACTAAAGTTGTGTTGGGGGAAGTTTAGGCTGGATATTAGGAAAAGGTTTTCACCCAGTGTGGCTGAGCACTGGAACGGACTCCCCAGGGCAGTGGTCACAGCACCAAGCCGGAGAGAATTCAATAAGTATTTGGACAATGCTCTCAAGCACATGGTGTGATTCTTGGGGATTGTGCTGTGGCAGTGAGTTGGACTCAATGATCCTTCTGGGTCCCTTCCAACTCAGCATATTCTGTGATCTCTTTTCATAAACAAATGCAAAGCACTCTGGGTAGATACCCCATGGAACAGCTTTCCCACACCAGATCCCAACACTCATCAAAACCCTTTGCAGTACCTGTGAGAAACTATTGGGAGGCAAGGAACCGCAGTCCTTACCTACTATCCTGAAACCCATGTTGGTGTAGGAAGCTAACACTATTGCCATACTGCTGACAGGCTGCAAGGACAAAATCCTGGGCTGCATGATTCTCTCTGGCATCATGGAGAAGAGGTAGTGGCTGCTGAATTGGAAGGGGCATGGGCCCAAGCTTGGTACTTTTATGGATGTCATCTGCTAAGATGCCAGACTTCCAGCAGAATCCAGGACAAAGTAGTTTCTCTTTCAATTTTCTCTCTCTAGGTCTTTGGCTGGATCTTTGGTGCAATCAATGCCTGTGTCCCTGGTTTGACACTGGGCATGTCAAGCAGCCAGCAGCAGCCAGAAGACACTTATTCCATGAAAACCTCAGCGCTTCAAAGCAGCAAGTTCAGCACTTGATCTCTTTCAATAACACCTGGGCAGGAGGGAGATGGCAATAAAAAGGCAGAGGGAGGAAAGACAACTCCACCAGAATAGAGTCCTTCTGTGCCAGCACACATGGCAGCAACAAGGAGCTTCCTGAGCCCGGCTGTGAGCTCCCAAAAGCTGTGTGCCAGTAAATAATTGTGACAGAAAAGGGAATTCATCTCACATGGCTCCAGCCAACTTGTTTCTGGAAGCTGTGTACCAGCAAAGCCAATGGACATAGGCACATTTGACCAGTGATTTTACGTTATACATTAGGCAGTTTAAAACTAGTAACTTCTGGACTTATCTATCTCTACCCACTGTTTCTAAACTCCTAGTAGTGCATACACATGCATGATAGTGTGAAGTGCAATGACCTGCCCTTTACTGCCAGACAATTACCTTCATGAGAACTGTTGCTGCAAAGTAATCTTCTTGTTTTTCTGAAACGTGCATTCCTGTCTTGCAGGGAACAATGTTGACCTGTATAGTCTGAATAGACAAAGAAATACCTATCATTTTCTGGCTTCAGTTGCTACACTGACTCCTGATTCACAAACTTGCTACCATCTCCTGTCAAGTATACCAGCAAGGGTGGAGGAGATGTCCACATGCAGAAACACCCAGCAAGGAAGTCCAGAAAAGACAGAGAACTTATGGCTGATTTCACAGAATCACAGAATGGCTTGGGTTGGAAGAGGTCTTAAAGATCATCTTGTTTCAATCCCTCTGCCATTAGCAGGGACACCTTTCACTAGACCAGGTTGCTCAAAGCCCCATCCCACCTGGCTTTGAACACTTCCAGAGATGAGGCATTCCATAACTTCTCTGGGCAACCTGTTCCAGTGCTTCACCACCCTCACAGTGAAGAATTTCTTCCTAATATCTAATCTAAACTTACTTTCTTTCAGTTCTAAGCCATTCCCCCTTGACCTATCACCACACGCCCTTTAAAAAGTTTCCTTAGTTTATAAGTAGCAACACTGGCCAGGACAAATCCTGAATCATATTCTCCACTCTGGCAAACATTAGCTCCCAAATAAACTTTCTAGTGTAATTTTACTTGTTTAAAATGGAGTGCAAATATTGCCCTAGACCACCTGACTGTAGGTGTGTTTCTGGTTTTGTCTTGCAGCAAAAAAACTTGTCTTCTGGTTTTGTCCTCAGCACAGGCTTGCTGCTGCTTTCTGAATCGTAGGCTTGTAACAACTTATGAGCCCTGGATTATATCTCCTGCTCTCTCCTAACTACCTAGTATGGAGTTCCCCTCATGCAGTGAGGGGAATC
>VZTN01004319.1:149125-181937 GCA_013400515.1 Erpornis zantholeuca | reverse complement strand
ATGCAGTGAGGGGAATCTTTTTTCAGTTTATCTCTTTGTACTGCACTGGGCTGGAGAAGTTGTACCTGCCTCTGCGTGTAGTTCCCATCTGCTGACATAAGGACCAGTTGCACTGAAGTATATTTTTTTTTCCCCCACTGGTTTATCTCTTTAAGACTTGATATAACAGCTATCTCCAGTTAGTCAGGATTTAAGGCACATGGGAGGTGCTTTCCCTGAAAGTTAAAGCATTCTAAAATTCTACATGCTTTCTACATATAACGACCATGTCTCCATTTCTCTCTTCTTCATCCCCTCACTTTGATACAGCAAAACATTCATTGTCTAGGCCCTCACATCCTGGGGAGTCCTTTAGTTGGGAGACAGCCCACAAGTCTTCTAACACATTGCTTGTTGTCCATTTGTCCACCACTGCGTCCCACCTCCTCTTCTAACTCCACTGTGTTACCATCCCTGACCTTCCTATTTGCACCTACACACTGCCATCTTGTCACCAGCTTTCTCAAGGATAAACTCCTTTAGTGACATGTCTAAAACCAGGTCCTTCCTCAAGTCTCCTTTGCCAAAACTCAAACTTATACAGGTTTCTTCCTTTCCCCTGGTGGCTGGATCCATTTTACATCTCTCCTTATTAACCAATCTAATGAATGAATGTTGTAAAGAAATGTGTCACATTAATAGTTTTCTCAGTGAAGTATATATGAAAAAGCCAAGTAATAGCTCAGGAGGAAGAAGCCTCAAATATCATGGATGGATTGAAGAAAACTGAGGTACAGCAGAACTGCAGACTGGATCATTTAGAAAACAGGAGCTCTGTGAGTGTCGGCAGCTGTATAGGAACCTCTTCAAAATTCTGGTCAACTGTCCCCAGCTCCCAAGATGTGGTGCACCTACACCAAAAAATACAAGGGATGCCAACTCCTAGAAGGTCAGACTATATGATATCCCCCCCTTAGGTGTCCAACAGCTGTGAGCCCTGTAAGTTGGTAAAACAAGGATTTTCCCTTTCACAACAGCCAGTGAAAGGACACATGACAGTGACTCAGAGACAGAAGATGCCTTGAGCCACACAGACACATCCATGTAAAAAACAACATCACAATTTGTGGCTGAGAGTATCTGTGAGATCAGTGAAGAGCAAAGTTCCCCATGTGTTCAGTGTCAATTCCCAGGATTCAACAGATCCTTTCTCAAAGGAAAAGGAACGTCCCTTGTCTTCAGAAAATGCACTTCCTAGAGAAGTAAATAGTTGCAAAGACTTGCTTTGTACCTGCTGTCTTCCAGCCCACTTTTTGGTGGTTGTCAATGCTACAAAGATATGTCAAAATCCTATGCTCTACAATATATGTCCTGCACAAAAGAATGTAACTAACAGGGTAAGTAAAGTCACAGGCTAAACTCTATTCATAATCATGTTGTAATCAAAGAAGTTTTACAGACTACCAGTCAGAAAAATGCCAGATTCATACCATACCAGTTGCAGTATCTGAACTCTGCTCTGTAGGTGGATTAGAAAGTTATGGAAAGAGCTAAATTCTTGGCTACATTTCAAGAAGAGAAACATTGCTAAGCTCAACAAGTTAGACAGCTCTCAGCATGACCCATCATGGTTTGTATAAAACATCTCTGATTTAGTAGACATGCTATTTCCTTTTGTCTGATCTATTTAATGACCTTTTTCCAGGCTTTGGGAATCTGGGTACTAATTTTCTTTTGGACAGACTGAAAATGCTGTAACAAAGTCAGGGCAACAGAAGACATTGAGAGATACAGCACTTTCAAAACGAGGAACATACCTGTAGGTCTGGGAAAGCTAAATACTTCAAGGACAATTAGGAGATTTCTGAGAGATGTGGTCATGTCTTTCAGTCAAAAACTAATCTGCTTATTACTAGGTGAAAATAATTAGCTTGTATTTGCAAAGATTAAAAAAAAATAAAATGCAGAATATATACTAAGATTAGACTTCTCAACTAGGTAAATGCAGATGAAAGAATGCTCATTAAAAATCCATGCTACTATCATTGATGTACATTTTATTTATATAAATCTCTTCAAATACATCAAGTTCCATATGCATCAAATATTCTTCCTTCATAGCAGTTTCATTTTACTGCAAGGGAAGATGATGCTGACTCTCAGTGAACTGACCAAAGCAACAGTGGTTTTGGTGGTAGGCTCACTCAGGACATACCTGCCATTGTCTCTGGCTCTCATGCAGCACTTCTTGTTTGGAGATCTTTCCCTTTTTACAAAGGCAGGACTCATCACTGATCCATTTTACAGCAGTGAAAGCTAGAGTAAAAACCTAGAAGGGCTCATCAAGAGACAGCCTGTGGGCAGGGGTGGAAATCCTCATCTTCTGTGCCTGACTCCATCTGAACCAGTAACTTAACCAGTTCTGGGTCTGCTCTGAATCACCAGCTACTTGCAACAGCTGAGTGTTTGTTGAAGCATTTAAATATAGAGAAAGGAAACAAAGATGCAAAAGTATTGAAGTAAAAAAATGCAGTGGAATAGTTTATAAATCTTTGAACATCACACAGAGAATAAGCATTTTAGTTTATTCCAAGAATGTAGATTGTGATCCCAAATAACATTAGGATTTGCAAAGATACATAACACAGACACATAGCTGAAGCTTTTCCTCATGTGTCTGGAAGCTCATATCCCTGACCATTTGCTGGGTTTCAACTTCATGCTCTTGCATTGCTGTGATGATTAGTGATTGCATATTTTGGTCCTTTTGGCCATGGATGATTTTATGTAAGTGTAAGCTGTGCCACCAGCCCCATACAGGTGTCCAAATGTGCTCATTTTTGTAGGGCCTCTCGAACACAAGGATCTGCACATCAGTACTCAAAGCACTTCAGAAACGAGCAGGACACAGGCTGTACAAACACATCAGTCCTCTGAGGACAGGCTGTTGAATTCACTTTTGGAGAACATGAAATTATGCAGAGGACTTCTGAGACCACAAATGTGCCCTGACAAGAACATTCCAGCTCTCTTTCCTCTTCCCCAAGGCCAGCACTGGCACCATTTGTTAGAAAAAAACCTGAGTACCACATATTAGGCAGCAAAGCAGTGCACGTACATCTTTTCTGGATAATTTACTCACGTTAACAGAGAAAAGGGCAACAGAAGACGTTAGGCCACTGCCTACCTTTACAGAAAAGGTGCTGTAAAATTCAACACATGTTAAAATGGAGGAATGATGTACCTTTGGTCTCTTAGGGAACAGCCTTCAAAACCTGACCTCAGCAGCTTCTCTCTGAGATGACTGTGGAGGAGGATGCTGTTATTTCTCAGTGCTGCTGAGTTCAGCTCATCAAGAAGGGGGAAGCACTCAGGAAGGAATGCTCTGTTTTGCCAAACAAGGACACGTTAGCACCCTACCGGGACACCAACCAAGGCAGTACCAGCACTTGTTTTGTTCCAGTAAGTCTGACTATTAGTCACATCTACGTACTGTCTGCAGCAACCAAATGCTGTAGTGAGACATAGGAGACTTGTACAGGCAATTCCAGAAACACATTCATCCTGTGCCAAAATACAATATGCTGCCAGTTAAAGAAGGGGATTCTCACTCCAAGAGCAGGGGCAACATTTTGTCTCCAAAAATGTACCAGGAGTCAGAGGCAACATAGGACCTGAAAACAGTCAGGAATGTACCACGGCTCAGTCTTACAACATGCTTGTCCTTGAAAACCCTTAGTTTTAGCAGAATAAGAGGAGGAAATGCCCCGAGGTCTCCTTGCAACATCTCCACAGGAAGAGATGTTGCAAGTATCAGTTATACTGTGTAACTGAAAAAATAGGGAAAAACCTAAGTGTGTTCAAAACTAGAAAATCACAGCAGGTGTCAATATTTTCCAGTCTTCAGGCATGTAACATCAACATTTCAAGCTTCTCCATCAAGTGTTTAATTATAGTCTCCTTAGCTTCCTTAGAAATTGTCTGTACAGCATACAACAGAGTACAAAAGCAGGAAACTATTGATAGATTTGCTGCTTTACTAAAAGGGGAAGCAGAGAACATGCCAAGTTTCTTGTGAAAAAAGATGATCATGTCTTGTGTAATGCTGTGAAGGGATGGCTGTGACCCTGACAGTGGTTAGGCTATAACAGCTTTTGAAAGTGCCAGGGAGCCACATCCAACATGACAGGATAGCACCAAAGAGCATGTGACAGTAAGCCTATCTCGCTCATGCAAAAATATGTCACTATCGCTATTTGATTTTGCAGACCACTTTCATACAAATACACAGAAGAGGGAGGCATCCTGCCCAACAGTTCAAGCTTCCAGGCAGGAACAGACAGTTGTGAACAGAGAGGAAATGAAGTCTAACAGAACTCAACCCTGCCGAACTCACAGCTTGCTGCTCCTCCTGAACAAGAGATTGAGGACACGACTTTGGTTCACAGCACTTAATACTGTCACTATGGACTTTAGGGGCTGCTCTAACTACATGAACCCTTGTGGAACCAAACTCTTTCGTTTCCTTCCAATAGCCCTGTTCGGGGCACACAGACACGGGTTTTACACTCCAGCAGACTCATGGAAGGTATCATTCCAAGACTGACCAATGAGGAAACCACAAAACCAGAAATGCCCCTTCTTTCCCAACAAACCCTCATGATTCACCTGCATTTTTCTAGGGGGAGGCTGGTGAAGAAGCACCCTCCCACAGTTCAGGGCCCAAAAGAATGCTTGTGACATTCACACTAATTCAGCAATAAGCAAGCCATGACAGTACAGCAATTAGCATGTGGATGTGCCACTGGAACAATCAGTGGGAAAGCAATGCAACCATGGTGCTGGAGGAGCTGGAAGCTTAATCTTCCTGTGGCATCAGGACTGAATCCTATTGTAAAGGAAAGCAGAGGAAGGCCTTCTTCCTAGGTGGATTCAACCTTGTGGCCATGGAAGGCAAACAGAGTGAGAACTCAAGGAGGATGGCACTGCCACAGCCTCTGCTAGCTGAAACAAAGCAGAAGACATGTCTGAGCCAGGCATGCTCAGGACACAGAGCTGATATCTCAGCATCTTTTGAAACTGTAACTCTTCTACACTATGTACTTAATTCAGTTCACACTCCTCACCATGAGGCTGAGCTAGATGCTTATTTGAATTTGCTTTCATATCTGCAGGATGACCCCTGCCCTGTATACCATGAAACAGTAATTATGTTAATTTTGGCAGTAGTTATTGGTCTGTGACTGAAATAAATACCCTGTCTTCAATGCCTGTTTCTTAAGTCTGCTCGAGTAAGAGAATATAAACATATCCTTGCCAATGAACCAATACATTCATGTTTTTTTTTTTCCCTAATACTGATATACTTTCATAGCTTTTCCACATAAATATTTTGCAAGTTTATCTCAGACAAGAAATTAATTTTCTGTATGAAAGGCAAATAGCAGGACAGATGTTCATGCAGCACAGTGAAAAATGAAGCATTTCAAACACGTAGCTGCCAACTGGGAAATTATTGGTTCTTCATTAGTAAGAATTTGACTTAGGTATGAATGAAATTACCAACCTTTCCTCTCCTCTTTCTGTTTATCCTACTAAGCAGGAAATCCCAGAGACCACATTTAATAATGTGTCTTTCTAAGAAGTGACTTTGTACCTCTACAGGATTTTCATTTATTACAGTTCAGGATCACTTCCACAAGTTCCTCTACTCATTTTACTTCAGCTTCTCTCAAAAAATACCAAAGGATTTTAATTTTGTTTCATTTTTAACCTTTGCATTTCATTTCAAAAGCACTTATATTCTCCAGCATGAGCCTAATCATTATGGAAGGTACAGCTTTACACAGAATCCTGCCAAAATCCAGGGTTAAACTGCAGTCAGCCAAAGTTCAGACCACTTTTTCAGGAGCACATAGCCCAGGACTGGCTCAAAAGTTGCTCCTCAGCACAAGGTGGGATCCCCACAGGCAGCATCCCACCTCACCCAGCAGGTACAACCTGCAAAACACCAGTACCAACACTTTTAAAGTAATTTAACATGTATTTCATTCCAGCTTCTCATCAGACAAGCCTGGAAAAATATCAGCTGTCTTTTTACTTGAATGCCCATCTGACTGCAATATGACCAACAGAGGGAAAGACAGCAGATAGGACTTAAACACTCTGTCAAACAAACCAGCTTTAGGTTTGCTAGTCTTTTTAAGAGACCAAAAGAATTCATCCAACCAAGATCAGGAAGGTGTTTTTGTTCCCCAGGATAAGACTAATCTTTTGCATTATCAGGTTTGTGGAGCCCTGTGGTGTTTCCAGACTCAGATGTGTATTTGTAGTGATGGGGTACATGTTCACACTCTCCCATTAAAACTGTTCCAAGTATTCACTTTGTTTCTCTGTGTTTTATTTTTCCTTTAGGATCCTCCCCCTCCCTTTTCTTTTGGTCTTCACCAAGGAGATCTTCAGCATCCTTTACTGAAGGGGACTTTTTTCCAGCATCAGGACAATGCCAGATCATAATGGCACAAACAGCAGAGAGAAAGGCTAGTGGCAGGTGTCCAGCAAATAGTACAAAACCACAAAAGCTTAGAAGGATGTTGTCCCTGTCATAGCCCCTTGCAGCAGCCTTTAGGCTTGTACTTCTTCAGGAAAGTAAAGGGTTTATCTGCTCTCAACAGGTTTTTCTGACATCAATCTCGTTGCTTTTTGAATGCACACAAATTAACATTCACAGTACTCTGTGGCACTGAATTTCGTTGTTTAGCTATGCAGTAGGATAGTTGAAAAAGTTGGGGTTTTTTTCAAGCTTACCACCTACTACTTTCATATTTACCAGAAGAAACAACACATTGCTGTTCCCATTCATCATCAGCATGCTGCTCCCGATTCACACAGGCCTCCATTGTGCTCCCTCCCCTCTCAGCTGCTTCAAGAAGTTCTGAACTCTGCATTTCAGTTTGATTATATCCTTTGCCAGTGAAGCTGCTGTACTGGGGATGGAAAAGAAAGAGTCTGGCCACTATAATGAAGCATTTCAGTAACACAGTGCAAGTTTCTGTCAAAAAATCTTAGACTTTTGCCTGCAAAGACTTGTGCTGAGTCTATAGTAGAGATTCTTTACAGCACAGGCAATCAATTTTATATTCAATGTGGAAGATTTGGAGAAAAAACAAAAACCATACTTCTGTAAGCTTGCTTTGGGACTTTAGGCTATTTAGGTTGTATTTCTATGTACCAGGTTATTATGCAGTCTTTGTGAGGTTAAAACAGACACTTCCTGAAACAAAACGAGATACTTGATTGGAAGAGGTCAGTGATATGCAAGAGAATATTATGCCTGTAGATGTAGGTCAGATTTTGAACACAGTCTCCTACACAAAGTCCCTACCTCTCATATTAAAGTGCCCTAAACCAAAACATCTAGTCATTAAGAACTAGAAACTGCTCTAAAAAGAATATGAAATAATTAAAAAAAAGCTCTTAATTTAAATTGTCTTAGATCGGAAGGGAATGCATTTCAGCAGAGTTATAATGAAGCTGGCAAAATGTGCTTATGCAGTTACAGAACATTAAACATACCACAGACATTTTGTGTGACTTGAGAAACTAATCAGAGGCCATCGTCAAAGAGATATGATGTGATATCTATGCAGTTAAGTCAGGCTGTAAATCCTCCCACCCTTGTGTTCAGAAGGAGGGCGAAGAGTCTTGCTCCAACACAACCACTGCAGGCCCAACTCAGAATTTGGTAGTGCTGGTCAGACTCTGACTTTCATCCGCAATTGCATCTAGATATGAATTTGCAAAGACTAGCATGCAGGTAGGTAGGGCACAATATCCAAGTGAGATGCCTGGAGGGAATCTGCGTGCTTAACGCCATCCCCATCCAAATACACCATATATATACCCTTACCCCCACAAAAAACCATATACCTACTTTAAATTTAAAAATGCCATATTATACATGTTTTGTTCATTCTCAGATTGAGAATACAGAAAATAACATATAGCTGTAATTAAGCTTTAACATTAGGTTAACTTTAAATCAAGAATCAGATTTTGTAGCTGGATTAGGTTGGGGGTTTTGTATTTGCTTTGTAGCAGTAGATGTATCTGGTGTAGGGCTCAGCTCAAAGAGTTAAGAAAGATGCTAAGATGTTGGTTTTGAATCCAGAAAACACCATACAACATTCACCCTCCCAGAAGAGATGTCTCTGTGATACACAGGCATCTCTAGTCCCTGTAGTGTGAAAGGAATCTGATCTGAGTAGCACCCTTCCATAGTCTATCTTCTTCCTTTTAAACTGAAAAGGAGTAAATTCAAAGGCTGCTATGATTCTGAGCTAGCACACACTTGTCAATGAGGGCTACCCCATTACTGGGAAAAGATACAGTCTGGAAGACAAGTATGCTTCTCCTGCAGGATGCAACGCCTGTGGCTAGATACAAGTGTGACACAGAAATAACCTGTTTCCTGCAAAGCAACACGCTGCACGCTCTGCACACTGAGCAGAGGCAACTACTGCTGCTTTAGGCGTTGCTGGCTCCAGCCGAGCACGGTATTTCAGGGCACCGTGAGACTGAAAATCAAAGCAAACAGATGTCTCTAATCTCAGTAATAGCACTTGAACTAGTAATTACATCAGAGGTTCTCAGGAGTGTCGTTCACAGGATGATGGTGAGAATTTGGTTGATAGGCATTTTCCCCATTAAGAAAAATCCTTCAGTAAGGACATCATCATTATGTACCATAAAGGTCAGTTTTGGAAAAAGACACTTCAGGAAGTCCTGTGACAAATGGCAGACTTGTCCCAATATTAATCTTACCCAGCCATCAGCTACAGATGTCTCAAATAGTAAATGTAATAGAAAAAATAACAAATAAATCCCATTTTAGGAACAGCAGTTCTCTGGTCAACTCAAGTCTACCAAAGTTTAGCTGCAGCCCTTCACAGACACGTCTATTAAGTTAATTAAAATACAAATATACAGTCTGGTTTACTTGAGCTCCATTTGGTGTCAGCCCATGGAGTTTTACTCCCCTACATCAAACTCTGACTTTAGCATATGTAATACTTCATTTTGAGCAAACAAGTCTCCCTACAGGATAAGGATCACTACATTAAAATATCATTAATTTTAATTACCATGATATCTCAACCCTGGATATGCTGCCCAGTCCCAAAGACATGTTTTGTTTCAAACTACAAAGCAGTGTCACTCTTCTGTACTGTGTTTAAAAGCCATGACATTTATTTAACCCTTATGACAATCAGTATAAAGCAGAAAGTTAAATCATATCACTGAAATGGTAAACACCAAGTTCCCAGCAGTGTTAATCTTTCTCTGATCCCTTCTTCCAAGAGGCTGCTCCTTACAATCTGATCAAACTTGAAAGCCCACAACTACTTTTGGTCATTAGCTGGTGAAGCAGAAAAGAGGAGTTAAGGTGGACAGTGAGTGCAAGAAAAGTGTTCAATTGTACAAATTTCTTCACACTCAATCCCTGTGGCTCTTCTTATTAAATGTATTCTATATGACTTGAATGACTACCTATACCAAACTTCCATAACCCCTCTTCAGTCAACTAAAGCCCAGCACTGACACTCGCCTTAATTTAAGACAAAGAAAACAGAAGATGGAGGAAAATAGGTAGCCAAGGGTCCCACCAGATCTCTTGGACCATTTACACCATATAAAACACTTGAGATTTTTACTTCACTTGAGGCAAATTGAATAGTGAAGGGCTCCAGAGAGAAATGAATAGGACACTGCAATTTTTGAGATGTTGACAGATGAGGAGAGGGAAAAAAATTCCTGGTTCAAGTTCCAGATACTTCTGGATACATTATGATCTGAAGCCTAAATATTACTTCTTTTCATTGTTCTTGCTTGTCAGAAGTATTCTGCATCAGTGAGAAAAATATCTCTGTCTGAATTACTAAAAATCAAAAGCCCAGGCATTAGACCAGGCCTAATACAGTGCTACAGAGTAAGTGCAGATCTCCTGCTGGAACGGAGGGACATATGCATGTTGTGTATTTACTCTGATAAAAGCCTTACCCCAGACAACCTGAACACAGAAATCTGTGGTTAGGTACGTCGACTCAGGTACACTCCACTTACTTTCTGTTAAGACACAGATCAGAACTAAGCCCCAAAATTTTATTAAACACTATCAGTCCATCAAGGCTTGTGCTATAATGCTCACAATGCTTTTAAACTGGCAAACTGAGCAGGTCAGAAATCCTCCCCTGTGGGGGCCCTGGCATCATTATGAGTTAATAAAATGGGAAGGGAAAAATGAGGACACATTTCCAGACGCTTAGAAGACAAACAGTACCTGTCAAGCTCCACACCCAGATTTAGCACGTGGATAAGGCAACTGCATTCACATATTGGAACATTTTGTTGGGTATTTTTCCTGAGAATAAGCATTCTCCAGTGGAATTCATGCTCTAGTCTTGAACATGTGTAAAACCTAAAATTAAGTGGCCTTAGGTTCCTTGCAAATAACCTTGTTTGATGTTTGCACCCACTGAACTAGAGCAGATATTCTCTGATCATGTTTTTCTTCTCACTAGGTGAGAAGAGAGCTGCAGTATGAGAAGAGCTGCTTCCAGCACTGGAACTGAAGATAAACAATCTTAAACTGCTTCATCTGCTCTTGGTATCCTCTTTTAGCATGTTATTTGTTAGAGATAATGGATGGATAGAGAAAGCAGATTTTTTTTTAAAAATCATTTTCACTGTTTATTCTCCTAAAAGTCTAACTCCTTCCTGTCGTGTCCTGGCAGGAAAATTCTCATGTTTCCATATCTGTTCTCTCAATACTTTGTAATAACTTTTGTTAAGTTATAGCAAATACTCTGTAGAATAAGTTTTAAATAGTCCCACAAAAAAAAAAACAAAAACAACCAAACGCCCTAAATATTAGTTACTGACTTCTTTTGCAATATCCTTTTCAAAACCAGTGTAATTTATTCTCATGGTTATTAATGCAACCCCACTACACTGCTTCAATTTCCTATTCTTCTCAATCTGCCTTCTCTCACTCATGGTCCCTGTCTGGAAACAGAGGAGTATCCTCCTGGAAAAGATCCCTGCTCAATCTTACATTCATAGATCATGTAGCCAGCATGAAGAAAGGGAGGCAGAGAAATGAGAAAACAACAGAAGGTCAGAAAACTGAAATTCTTTTGCAACAACATTCTACATCAAAAGGCAGTGAACTAGCAGATCTGATCCACAAATGTTAATTAGAATCAAAGCAGCTGGATGAGAACTGCTGGAGGTAAACCAGGATGACCTGAATAATTCCATTCATCTTCCACTTGCAACACAACAAATTACCTCTCCTGCATCCAGAACAGGGGTAACTCAAAGCAGAGCTAAGCACAATTCTCACCTCATGTAGAGAAACGAGACCTGGGACCCACAAAAAAAGAAGATGATTTCAAAGTGAACACTACAGTCCATCTGCTGCTTAAAATCTCTCCATGTTCCTTCCCACTCCAGGGCTCTAGCATAACAAATGCTCTGCAGGGGTCCCAGGGAGCAGGCAGGCTGGCCTTCCCATGGACAGAAGGAGCTGGGCACCAAAAACCATCCACTCTTCATGGGAGACAGATCTCTCTCCCCTAGAGCAGTCTGAGCATTCTGCCTTGCTGTTCCATACACTGTAATTTTCTTCACTTTCAAGGTTTATTTTGAGGTCTGAATTAGGTTCTACAGAGTTTGGCTGTTCCTAATAGGTCTAACAAACTGCAATTTTGTTTCTTTGCAGAAACAAATTTCACAGCAGTTCCTAGTACATTGATTTTATAATCTTATTTTTCAACTTGAAGCAGGATGTGCAGGAATAAACTAGAAGGCATGAAGGCAAAGGATCGGGAGGAGGGACTGGTAGGCTAGGCACCAATGACATCCATCACTTGACAGAAGAACCTAAGGCAAAAGTGGGATTCATGCGAGTAGGGCTTGCTCATTTTTGAGAATTAAGTCAAAATATTTTCTTCCTAATTAAATCAATCCTGAGATTCCAGTAAGAATTTCTGACATATGCTTGCTACTTACACTCTTTCAGAGCTCAACTGCACCACTCGCTCGCATCTCAGATTTCACTTCAGTTTGCTTAGTACAAGCTTGCACTTTCACTAATGTTTTGATCTCTGCTTTGCTATACTAATACCTGCAAGTTATATGTGATATCCTAGGAGGTGCTTTTCCTAACTGCCACCTGTACAAATAACCCCCCTCCAGCACCAACCTTTTTTCATGGAATCACAGAATGCTTTAGGTTGGAGGGGATAAAGATCATCTAGTTCCAATGCCCCTGTCATGGGCAGGGATGCCTTCCACTACTCCAAGATACTCAGAGCCCCATCCAGCCTGGTCTTGAATATTTCCAAGGATAGGGAGTCCACAACCTCTCTGGACAGCCTGTTCCAGCACTTCACCATGCTCACAGTGAAAAGTTTCTTCCTATTATCTAATCTAAACCTGCTCTCCCTCAGCTTAAGGCCATTCTTATCCTATCACAACATGCCATTATGAAAAGTCCATCTCTAGCCTTCTTGGAAGCCCCCTTTACATACTGAAAGGCTCCTATAAGGTCTTTCTTTTTTTTTAAGTTCAAAAACTTTTGTTTGCCAGGCTGAAGAATGCTGCCTTGTGTACCATCAGTTCATCTATGCTTTTTCCCCTCCTATTTATAAAATATACTTTCTTCCAATAACTGCCAACAACCAGGACTTTGATACTACTCAGAGTTTTAGTTTTATAGTCTCAAACATTTCTACAAAATAACTGTGAAAACCAGCATTCCACCCTATGCTTCTACTCATGTAACAATGTCAGACTATTAAGATATTTAACTTAAAACTTTTCAAGATGAGCAATTGTAAAGGTGCAGTACCAGCCCTTCACATTTCACAGCTGACTGTGCCCTTAGTGCTCCTCAGCTTTGTCTAGATATTGGAAAAATTACAAACTAGGCTATGAAATGATTGAAATGATGCTATAAAAGAAGGATCTAAATAAGTCTAGGAACTCTCATTCTAATCTGTGTTTTTCTACTCAATTTTGGTTTGCTCTGAGCAAATCCCTTATGAACTGCATGTCGAGACATTTCTATAATGGTCAAATGAACAAGTATTATTTATGGCAAGATTTATATAACTATGTACATGTGGGAAGCTCAGTACAGAGTATTTTTAGCATCAGATACTGAAGGCTTCAAAATAATGACAAAACCTGAACGTTTAAAGAAACCAGGTCATAGCTCAGAATTTAGTTTCCACTAAATGCAGTTTCAAAGGGTTCCCTCTGCATACAGTTACAATTAAAAGCTACATGGACACCATGGAAGCCTTACCATCTTCACCTAACATTGTAGGATCATTTGTACTACAGTGGCATTGCAACACCAGTACTTTGAGCACTGTGCAAAACACACAATAATAGGTGGTGCCCCCCTCAGAGAAATTTCAAAGCCAATAGGACTGATGAAGGACAGGGGTATGAAATGAAGCAACAAGGAGGTGGAGAGATTAATACCTACGCAGGCACCATCACTGAGTCTTGAAACAGGATCAAGCCTTCAAGTCCCAGCACAATGCAGCTCTTCAACAAGATTTAACAACTTCAGTGTCTCTCTGTACCTTCTGGCTGACACAATACCTTTGCTTTAATTAGGATAATGATAGTGCTGTTCCTAGATTAATACTATGTGCCCTACAGCCACTAAAACCACACATCAACACTTTAGTCTTTAGAAGTTGCAGTAGGTGGTGTATATAGCAAAAAAAATTTACACAACCAGAGCACAAAATAGAAAATGTTTTGAAAGATCAGTTGTTTTTCTCAAGTCAAAAAATAAGAGGAAGCCTCCTTACATTTTAGCTTTCAAAGAAAAAAAATCTTTCCTGTAAACCTGAACAAACATTCAATTCATGTAGATCTACCTTTACAAAAGGAAAAAATAGTTTTCCTATAAAGGCTAAGTATGGAAAGTTATTAAAAGAAATTCTTTTGGACAAAGTGATATAAAAAACAAAGACTGAATGAGAGCGCAAAAGGGAAATGGATCAAAACTATCTGCATGTCATGATACACATTACATTCAGTATGAAATATGTTTGTTTTACTGTTCAGTTCCAGGCAGGCTTTGACTTTCATTGCAACTAAACAAACACTAATGAATCAATGCAATTCACTAACGTAAAAGGTCAATAATGTGCCTAAAATTTGGTATATTTTTATTTAGGAGATAAATTTTGTTTAAGGATTCCTTTCTATTCCTAAATCAGAAGCGAAAAAACCCCACCCTGATCGTAGAATTAGATAGAGAACTAGGACACTTTTTTCCCCTTAAGATAAAATTCTTGTGGAAAATCTGATATACAAGTAGGGAAGATAAGACAAGCACTGCTAGCTTCAGAGACGTGTGTGCACATCTAGATGTGGTTCTCATGCAGTAAACATCTATTGTGCTTTGAACCCAGCTCTGTCTCAATATGAGCTGGTTTTCTTTGTGCACATATTCAGGCTGCAACAAATTGTAAAACAGCCAATATAGCCAGAAATATGTGTTGTTACTTCTTTTTGTGGGTAAACCTGTAAACCTGGACTTGAAATTAGAAGGGATTCTCAGCTGTTTAAGTACCCAGGCTCTTGAGTGACCTACCAGCTGAAAGACAGGGACAGGGAGAAGAATAAAGCCTCTTTTATCCCAGGGAAAATGGTCATCAACCTGCTGCACCACTTACAACACACACAAGTATATGGGGCTGGATGGAGTCCACCCAAGGGCACAGCAGGAGTTGGAAGAGCTCACCAAACCACTTTCAATCATTTATCAGCAGTTCTGGCTCACCAGGGAGGTCCCAGACCAATGGAGGCTAGCAAATAGGCTATCCATCTACAGGAAGGGCCAGAAGGAAGATCCAGGGAGCTACAGGTCTGTCAGCCTGACCTGGATGCTGGGGAAAATCACAGAGCTGATAATTTTGGAAATTTACTAGGTAAGAAACTGGCTGGACAGCCAGACCCAGAAACTGATGGTGAATGGTACTGCATCCCGTTGGCATCTAGTCACTACTGGGGTCCCCCAGGGATCAGTACTGGACAAAGTCCTATCCAATATGTTTATTGATGACCTGGACACAGGAGTTGAGTGTACTTTTAGTAAATTCATGGCCAATATCAAGTTGGGTGGGAATGTTAATCTCCTGAAGAGCAGGAAGGCTCTGCAGGGGGATCTAGACAGGCTGGATCCATGGGCCGAGACTAGCTGTATGAGGACAACAAAGCTCAGGTGTCAGGTCCTGCACTGGGGTCACAACAACCCACAGAACACAACAGGCTGGGGGCAGAGTGGCTGGAAAGCTGCCCAGCAGAAAAGAACGTGGGGGTGCCATCTGACAGCAGCTGAATATGAGCCAGCTGCACTCAGGTGGCCAAGAAGGCCAATGGCATCCTGGCCTGTGTCAGCAATAGTGTGGCCAGCAGGACCAGGGCAGGGATTGTCCCCCTGTACTCAGCTCTGGTGAGGCCACACCTCGAATCCTGTGCTCAGTTCTGGGCCCCTCATGACAAGAAAGACACTGAGGGGCTGGAGCATGTCCAGAGAAGAGCAACAGAGCTGGGGAAGGGTCTGGAAAATGGTTCTGATGAGGAGCTGCTGAGGGAGCAGGGGGTGTTTAGGCTGGAGAAAAGGAAGCTCAGGGGGAAATTTATTGCCCTCTACAACCACGTGAAAGGAGGCTGTAGCCAGGTGGGGGTTGGTCTCTTATCCAAGTAGCAACTCATAGGTCAAGAGGCCTCAAATTGCAACAGGGGAGATTTATATTGAATATTAGGAAAAATTTAATCAATGAAAGGCTTGCCAAACACTGGAACAGCCAGTGCCCAGGGAAGTGGTGGAGTCACCAATGCTTGAGTTATTTAACTGACATACAGACATGGTACTTAGGGTCATGGTTTAGTGGTGGGCCTGACAGTGCTGGGTTAATGGACTCAGTTGTAAGGGTCCTTCCCATCTTTCTAACCAGGTGGGGAGAAGGAGAAAACCTGGCTAATCTTTTCACTGGCTCACCCTGGGTTTCTGGAATAGGCTGGATGATAAAATGCTAAGAACAGGCAGGCCAGGACTGGATAATCTTGGCTGTGTTGCTTATGTTGTTGAAAAGCCTGGATACTGAACGAACACAGGAAGTACCATTTCCTTGCAGGAAGAACAAAAAAAAGGCAGGTTTGGTGTGCACAACCAGTCTGTCTGTTTCACTCTCTTTTTTCTGTTCTGGGGGAGAAAGACAGCGTCACAGGCACAAATGTAGCACCTGTTGAATCTATTGTACTGTTGTAGCAGCTGTTTCTCAGCTCTTCCTTTTTTTTCCCTCTCACCTCTGCAATACATCAGGTGGCTACTACTGCTGCATCCAGTGCATTAATCCAATCAAAGGCAGACAAACCTTCACAAACCAACTGTGTAAGGTCTTCCACCCATACCTGCCTCTAGAGACCAACATATGCCTGTGTTTGGCATATGTTCCACTACAGTTTCAGCTATTTGGTTACATAATTTTAAAAGCTTTTCTAACCAGTTAAATGATGGCAGTTATACATGCTGTACATCTTCAGCCTGTTTCTTAAAGAATTTCTCCTAATTCACAACAGTGACTTTGAAAATAATCACTCTAAAGGAGTAAGGCAAGAGGGAAGAGGCAAAACATCTTCAACAGGTGTGCTCTTGCAAAGAGCTGCATTCATGGAGAAGTTACTGCCAGAGGTGCAATTGCCATCTGGAATGGTAACCCTGCCCCAACAACTGCACGGATGTAGTTATTCAGACTATAAAGGTGCTTTCTTCTGGGACTGTTCATCCCTCCTCCCACGCAGGAAATTGTGTAAGAGCATCCGCATCAGAGCTGTCATTCACTGGAAGGAATGAAAAGCAACACACCTAATGAAGACAAGCCCACAGAATCTCCTAATGGGACTCTCTTGTAAATCCAGACTCCCACTGCTGTGAGCAGCTTGTGTTTTACTTTTATATATAACTAGTTTACAGCTATACTAGTCCTTAATGTTAAATTCAAAACAATTGGATGGGCCAAACTATCTGCAAGCAGCTGCACTTTTATCAAGGTATTAAGATGCTTTTCAGTGAAACATAAAGCAAAGCTTCTTTACTTTCACTTCAAATAAAGTGTCCAAAAGAACAAGTCACCTTTCTTCCTGGGACCTTTGGGCCAGTGAGCTGTGGAGTAAGAATGGGAGAGGAAGGGGAGGAAAAGAGCTATTTTCTTCTCTTCTTCTCCAGATTCTGAAATCTCAAAATTAACTCTCTCCATAGCCCCTTTTAGGTTCATTATAAATGATCATTTCATCAGTGAAAATAAAATGGGTATTTTCAGATCTCTTCTAGAATTATTTTCTTTCAAATACTGAAAACCAAAAGCAATTACAATCAGTTCTAGCATCTAGGACATTCACTTTCCCACAGTGCAGGACCTCAAGGGGAAGCATCACACTCAGAGAACTGCCTGTATTTTGTTAACAGCTCATAAAACAGAAGGTATATAAACATTGTGGGGCAGTGTTGGAAGATACAATACTCAGAGTGACTACAAAACCTGACAAATATAGAGCTCTACACTCCCCTAAGCACTTCTACTACCTAGGTGAACACATTTTAAGATTTATCAGTTTAACTAACTGGCAGCCTAAGAGCTGATTAGATACTCACGATAATCCCAATAAAATACCTGCATAAATTTTACGCCAAAAATCATATCAAACTCTGGGTTGCAAAGGCAGCAAAAATCAACCAAAGCCCCCTAATCTGCAATCTGGTGCACCTGCATGGCAACCTAGGATAGAACTATGAAATGCCAAAGAATTTATAGCAGAATTCACTTTGCTGCAGCAAAACAGGAATGTGCAATTGAACTTTCTTGGTGGGAATATCCCTCCCAAACTGCATTTGCCTCCCTGTCAAAAATAGCAAGTTTTTAAAAAATCTTGTCTTAAAAAGGAACTAAAAAACTATCCCCAAGAGCAACAATGAAATCACCAAATTACACAGTACAAGAAATCAGTTGGTGTGATACACTTCTCTCCTTTTAAAAAACCAACACTAATTGCCCAATACTGAGGTAACTGCAGTTTATCTCCTAGCAAATGCTTTTGAGGCTTCCCAAATCAGCAATTAGCGTCTGTCCCATTGTGCTTCTCTGTCTAATATCTTATGCAAATTATACAATTTATAGCTTTAGATTTAATGTGCGGTTGCTGAAGAACGCCCAAGGCAAGAGGAGCATGCTGATTCAGGAAGGCATCGTTCAACTGCCTCACCCTTGTGAAGCAAGTGACAAACTCACTCCACGGACTTCTCCAGCAAGGAGGAAATGCTTGTTCTTGTGGCATCACATCCATACGAACAGGTGCAGCCAGCCCACTGCTCCTCTCTTGGCATCCGTAAAAAACACAATGAAGCCAGCCAGCCAGAGTAACAGGACTGTGTCCAGGTGAAACATGTTGGTTTTTCTATGGGAGCACAGCCTATCATACCTAAGCCTGGCTGCACTGACCCATGAAAACTTCGCCTCAGTGGAAGCCAAAGACTTCTCAAACTGCTTAACTCTTAGATCCCTGGCTCAGACTATCAGTAGTTGATGGTTTTCATTCTGAAGGACAATCAACATCAGGAAGTACTGGTCTGGGAAGGCTACCAGGTTACTTACCCCAGTCCCATTGCATTCTGAGAAGATGAAATGCTCATAACACCAACCAAGCAGATGTTTGCCTATCCAGTCTGCTCCCAAAGCCTCCAGTATAGAAGATTCGTAACTACCCCATTAGTTTGCCTCAGCACTACAGCAGCCTTGCAAGTAAAAATCTTACCCATACTTACCCCTTCTACCAGTGTTTAAACTGCACATTCACAGGCTTCCCAAGTGCTGACTAATCCTCAAAAGGTTCCTCTGAGGGAGCAGGGAGGTTTGGCTGACATTTTAGAGATCAAGAGAGTAAGCAGGGCTGTTGTCAAAGCCCTGAATCTCAACAATTAAGATGTTAGAATATTAGGAAGAAATGCTTCACTGTGAGGGTGGTGAGACACTGGAACAGGTTGCACAGAGAAGTGGTGGATGCCCTATCCTTGGTAATGTTCAGGTCAGGTTGGCCAGGGCTTTGAGTAGCCTGGTCTAGTGGAAGGTGCCTCTGCAGGCACCTCCTGTTCTTGCCCACCTCATGGCAGAGAGGTTGGAACTAAGTGATCTTTAAGGGCCCTTATAACCCAAAGCATTCTGTGATTACAGATCCTTTGAATCTCAGAGACTATGCCTTGCCCATGGTGCTGCATACAGATTAATTGTATTACATGCAAACCAGAACTCAGCACAGAATGGGGCTCATGTTCAGTGTCCCTGCTACCTACCTGGGTAGGTTTCTTATCAACACACCACTGCCGTAGTAAGGTGATGTGATAGAATAAACTCTCAGTTTTAAGTGAAGAAATTACTTCAGTGAAGCTCAACTGTCCCACACAACCAGGATCTCAGTAGACCCTCAAACACTAAAAAAATACAGATCAAGAAAAGATAAAGCTCTTCCTGAATGTTAACATTCTCCATCACCTTCATGGTATGTTCAGCGTCACTTCTCAAAAAAAGGACCACATTCAGAACATTCATTTGTCAGCAGATGGGTAGTGGGTACATGTCTGCAAGACTGACTTTGCAACTCTGCAGGAAAGATTTCACTGCTGGCTGCTCACTGGCACTCAATCAGAGGCAGAGCAAACACCCACGTGGCATCTTCAAGCTGATTAAGAAGGACCTGGGATATGAACACTCCCTTGCGTAGGAAACCTGATGCCACATCTAAAGTTAACACTCAGTAACAGCTGAGAGTTCCCTTCCCTCCTTGCCCCAGCAGACACCACAGAATCTGGCAGCTGCGCTGTGGCAAGGGAAAAGCTGCAGTTATTCTGATCATGGAGTAGGCTTGTTAGGGTGGGCAGGTGGGTGAGACTGTGAAACATTATCTGTTCATTCATTTTCATAATTACATAGGACATAATTTTTGCAATTGGTCAGTCTTCCTCATGATTTTGCCAGGCAGCAAGAGAGGAAATGAAACAAAATGTTTTAAAAGTTGAAAAGTCCCAGTGTGTTAAGTAACACCCTGTCCCAGACAATGCACCAGTGTGATCTGGAGGGTGACCTCCTTGATCCTCTACTAGAATAAAACCTGATAGAAAAACTTCTTCAAGGGTGTTCAGTACTGTTCCCTCCCTGTCATGTATTACAAGGGCCTGTCCCACAATGCCTCAGTCCTGTCCCCTCATGAACAGACTTCTTTGTCTAGCTCTATAGGGTCTTAATACAGCAGAAGAGAGAGCTATCAAAGAAAAAAGTTATAATCACATCATCCAGCCATATTTCTGAAAGAATAACAGTTTTATCACATTTGGCTCTATTTGAGTTCTCATTTAACATGCTGAGTGCTCATAATGATTTATATTAAATACCAAGACTTTATAGTCAGAGGACAGTAAAAACACTAAAGCCTTACTACTCACACAAGGTTTAAAAGTTATGGAGTAGAGAAAGTGCTTTAAATCCTCGCTGCACTGTCAGGCAATCTTGCTTCCCTGCAGATGAGAAATGAGAACTGGAATTATCAAACCAAATGAGAACACAGTTCAGCTGATATTGTGTCATCTCCATCTTTTCAATGGCACTGGGTTTCAAATGGAAGAAAGGGAATGTACATTGCCCCCAGCATATCCCAATTTATGGAGTTCAGAGTTCATCATGGAGTGGTTTTTTAACACCCACCAGACAGTACTATATACACCACCAACCACAGTGGTTTGTACACCTTTCGAACCTAGTGGTGAATGTGTCCTACCTCTTTCAGTCCAGCTATGATCTTAGCTGACGTTTTATAGCAACTTAGCAGGTATTCAAAGGAACTCTAACTCAGGGGAATATTTCTCCATTTATTCGTGTTTTGTTTCACCTTTGCAAGCCTGATTTTACTCTTCATTTGTGTGGTTGTCTCTTGGCATTGACCATGTCCCTTTTCTCCAGGATTCCTTTAACTTCTAATGCACATTTTTAAATTCAGGAAAGCAGAACTGAAAACAGTCTTTGGGAAAAAGAAAGTGCTTTATTTACACAACTGCATGCTCAGTGTCTTCAATGCTGTTTTTGGCCACCATAATATTTTTGTTTGATTCTGTTGGCATGTTCTCTTTTGACTACTGAGGCTGAGGGGGCAGAAGTTTCCAGTGAGCTACCCAGTGTGACGCTGAGGTCTTTCCTGAGTAGTGAGTCAATGTAGAAGTTAATGCATGTCCATATTGTTTTTTATAGACCCAAGAGACTACAATAAAGTGAATCTATCATTATGCTTCACCGTCTTTTGGTAAACCTGTCTGATACTGCTCTCTCCCTTCGTCAGGAAAAAACTAAACAATTTGGACTTATCTAAAAAATTTAGTGTCCTGTGTTCATCCACCTTTTCCAGTGTTAATAACAAAAGTCCTGAAATGCCACTAGTATGGGTAGTATGGGATGCTTCACTTGCCACACTGAAAGGAGTTTATTCATCTTCTCCATGTCTTTGGCCTCTGTCAAGCACATTATGATGCTTCAGTTTACCTAAGATCTGCCCTCTGAGGAGTGACTATTTTTTTAAAGTTATTTCAATATACTGACTTGTGTTCAGCTATCCAATTTCTAGCTGACAGTTTCCAAGAATTCTAATAGGCCAGAAGGCCTGGAGGCAACTAGAGCAACATGGACAGTGCCATTTGAGGGATATACAATTTTTATTATTTAGACTATTTTAACCCAATTTAACAAGCAGTGGTTCACTCTCAGTGTACAGAACTAAACAGATTGCATATTTCCCTACAAATGCCAGGAGTTCTGAAACATGCTCCATATACACCTTGGGCACCAAACAGGGTATGAAGGGATGCAACGCATGACTGTGACAGTACTGCTTTTTCTTCTCAGCATAGTATCTTTTTTGTTTTCATGAAGCAAAGCTGTATCCTGCTGAATCAGTTTGGTTTCCTTCACACAAATGCAGTGACCTGAACCACAGTTACTGACACTCCAGAGGTGCTGACTGTCTCCATACAGCCACATGAGCCCATGAATACATTGGGATTGCTATTTCCACCCCATATGCAGCATTTGCACATCAGAAAAGCAAAATATCAGCACTTTCCAAGCACTACTGTAGAAAGGGTACCTCAACAGAGAGAAAAGCAAGATTTTAGTGGTGTAGTGTATCAAATGACAACGACAAGTAAATGACCTTGTCTAGGAAGACTATCAAGCAACTACCCATAGAGGTTTGGTTCCACTCAGTCATAAACTATACAAGAAATTCATACCATTTCAAGTCCCTCTCATCAACCTTTATACTTTCAGCCTCATCCACTCTAACATCTGAAAGCCATTTGGAAAATTCATGAGACAGACCTAGTTACTGATGTCAAGAACAAGAAATGCACTCAAGCTTTCATGATTTTCTTTACTGATACACTCAGCAGGAACAGTTGCACAAAGCCAGCAGATAAGTGAAATGGGAGACAACCGTGATTTTAGATGGGATGTTAGTGGCCCTAGTGGTAAAGGAAAGCATTCTCTTCATGGATCTCCCAGGCAGTGTTACCATCAGCTGATTCCATACAACCCTGATACAGCCTTAAGGTCCTGCTGGACTCTACATGAGGAGAGATTAGAATCTAACAAGGCATATCATATGTTGGCTAGATACTTACCTCAGAAAATGTAAGGATGCTACTTCTCTTGTCCACACCAGAATAAACTGCTTCTTCAGCAGCAAAAGTGAAACAAACACATTTCACCACAACTAGAGTAATATTCTATCAGCCAAGTCGTGGTTTCCAACTCAGATGAAAGGTCCTATTTTTCAAGACTTATTTCTTAACCTTTGATCTTGTGACAATATGAGTAGAAACACTGGGAAAAGCCACTTACTGCAAAAAGTATTCCCAGTTAAATTTTAATTGATACTTTGAGCAATTTGTCTTTCAATGCTCCTTCATTATTTTTTCTACTGCAGCACCCAGATACTTGGGAAATTTGGATGTCAGCCAAGGAAATTTCTGCTCAAGAGGATCAGAGTAAGTTGAAACACAACCATGCTGGAATTTAAAACATCTTGTTTATTCAGTGAAGATTTCATCATGACAAGAAGAATCCCTACTCCTTTTTTCCCGATTCTAGAGAGACAATAATCCTCAAGAATTAATCCATGTTCTGTTCATAAAACCCAAACTGGAGATGTCTTAGGAATGCCTCATGACCACAGAGTACAGTCATGGCTTATATCTTTACCCCATAAAATCCAAATTCAGCCATTCTTCAGATCCACCCAAGCCTCTAACACAAAATTCATAGAAGCTCTCATTTAAATAGATATAAACTTTTCCACTTTTTCAGCTTTATCAAGTAGAAAAATGCTTTGAAATCATGCATGTAGATGTACAAGTTTCCAACACTGGTATTCAAGAAATGGATAAAAGGTCCAGTCTTATTTCTTTTCAGATTCAGATAAACAAAAGAGAGTGAAAGTGGGGTGCAGGTTCCCCACATCTGATCAAAAAAGCACATAAGAGTTAAAGATTAAACCTAAGTGCACCCAAAAATAACATCTGAACTTTACAGGCAGGCTTATTTTGAAAGCTCAGTGGCCATTAAGGCTACTAGGATCCAAGATGAAGATGGTTTGTTGGTTCAAGAAGTTCTGACTGGCACACTGTGAGACAAAACAATAAAAATGTTTTCTGTATTATTCTCTGGGCTTTGTGCCTGTTGGCCTGCAGAGTCCCTTGAACAGTCCCAAGCTGATGGATCTCAGGAGGCCAGTGGCAGTGGGCCAGCAGGCTGCCACTCCTGGCTGGGAGAACAGGGACTGTGCCCATCATATCCACAGAGGCCCCCAGCTCCCTCCTACCTGTGCTGGGACAGAGATCACAGCTCAAAATAATGCACATCTGAAGGGGGAGAGGAGAGGTGGGATGGGAATGGAGAGCCTGCTCTGATTATGAAATGGCTAACTTTCAATATTCTTACCTTGGAAGATCCTTTTGCAAACTACTTTAACAAGAGCAAGACATGGTACAAGACAGAAGATTCCAGGTTCCTTTTGGGGTTCCCACTTTCTTTTCCTGCCACCTCTCTCAGGACAGGATTAGTCCTTTAGAAGCAGCTGTATACTTTAAATTTCAAAGCCAGGGCCTGTTATCATAACACCAACATGCTGATGTCCCTTTATTATCCTCCTCCTAGATGAATGAATGAGCTTTTATGAGAAAGTTGTCAGGTGACACTTCCCTGGGGCAAAAGTCCCAGTGTGTTTCCAGTTTCACAGAGCAGGACTGAGACCTACCAAGTGCTGGCAGCCACGTATAGAGGACTGCCACGTGCAACACTGCGGGGAGCTGAGGCACTCTGGACAAGCTGCTCACAGTCACAGAGAATATAAATTCCATTCCAACGCCTTCCTTTCACACAGGTGTACTGTTTTTCAGACAGAAATTAAAATCCAATGAGTGAACATGCACCACACATTTTAAGTGAGGTAATAAGACATCTGTCTGCATGTGTTCTTGCTGGAAAGAGAACACACAGTCAAGAAGGGCAACTTTGGCACCCAAAAACTGGTGTGGTTATTCACCGTAGCCAATACCAGCCCTCTAACTAAAGATACTTTACTGATATGTCCCTCCATGAAGAAGTGAGTCCCGGGTGGGTGATTAAGAGGCTTTAAATTGAAGCCAGATTTTTCTTTTCACTTTAATAGGAGCTTCAAATAAAAATCAGAGGTGTCTGAAGTTGACCTGTGTGAGTGTTCTTCTCTCCCCTCTGACCAAAACTGCCCTGAAAAATAGGCCACAGAGAGAAGACACTACAGTTTCAAAAGGTGAATGCCTAAAGCTGTGTATAAACAGCTATTTTCATGCACTTTTAACTGGGTGGCCTGATTTTGAGAAGTTCTAAGTATGCCCTGCTCCAGCAATGTACACGCTCCGTAACGCCCAAAAATCCCACCCCTGACTATCTGCTTTGGTGTTGAATTGTAGACACAGTTTTCTACTCAGCAAGAGGCCCACACTTTCTGGTTAAACAATACCTCCACAGCTTGCTTGGCACAGACACTTGCTGTATGGGAGTGCATGTTTGTATACCTGGAAAAGAGTTCCTGCCCAAAACACTGTGGCATCTTGACAGGCAGATGAGTGTCAGGAAAAGAAAGAGATGCACCAGGGTGACATGCTACGTCCAAAATCACGCAGCAACACAGAACCAGCACCAAGCAGAAAACCCTGAGCCCCAAATCAAATGCCTTACCCATTACATCATACTGAACTTCCCTCCCAGCAGCAAAAGATACAGGCAGCTGTGTGAGGAGTATTTCTAAGGCAGACAGAATCTGATAAAAAGAAATCCATGTGACAGAGAAGGATATCATGACCTATTCTGTAATATCCCCCAAAATGAGAAAGGAGCACACACAGCAGCAACTGCATCTCATATAATAGTAGCCAATGAAACAGAAATGACTTTGATTACATGCCAGGATGAAAATATCAAAGCTAAAAGGGTATATACCATTTAGAGTGTCCTGAGGAAATACCTCTCATACTCCAAAGACGACTGCTACAAAGAGAGAAATTAAGTAGTTGCAGCTTGGCTCATGCAGAAGTTCTCTCTCCTAGGGGAGCTCCACAAAGACTACTGTCTGCACAATTTTTAGATTTGGAGTTAAATTTAAGAACAACAAAATTTTTAAACTATGAAAGAAAAAGCCAGGAGCAAGTGGTTGAAGAAATGAACTTCAGGGTCTGCAAGTTCAAACATTATCAGAGAAACCAGTAAGTCACTTGAGACAGCAGAGGAAGCTGAGCAGCAGATGGGAACACTAACTAGTAGACAGCACATTGAGTGAGTAGCATGTTGTCTCCAGTTTTGGTTTAAGTTCCTTCAGTTTGGATTATTACTTGTAAGACAGGCAGTGAATTTCAAAAGCTTTTAATCTTTAAACAAAGAACGTAATATGAAAAGCTTAGTTAGTGTTCAGTCACAGTGCTCATCCATTACCATCTTAAGCATGATTTTAAGTGCCAGATTTTGAATTTCAAACCTGAAGGATCACAAGTTTTCAACACAACATCAGAAAATTTAGTTATTTTCATTAGGTTGGAGCTTTAAAAAGGCTGACACAGTTCCAACCATACAATACCCTGTTAAAAATGAAATTTGCATTTACATAATGCTCCTAATCTTTCACCAAACATCACCAAAACTGATCAAGAGCACTTTTATATAAGAAGCAATTCTTCACAGAGAAGTAAACAAAACAATGCAATTGCTGAGAGAACAACTGTGACACCACAAAAATCTATTCAGTGATTTATTTCAACATAGACCTGACAGCTATATAGGATACTAGCTGGGAATACAACCTTTATTTTTTCAAATATTTTTTAAAAAATATTCAGATGCATAGGTTGCAAGAATAACTAGCTCTTTTAGAGCTTGCACTCAAAATAACAGAGACCTGGAAAAAGAGGAAGCCACAGCCCCAGCCAGACTACTGATTCCAAAATAGAATCCATTAAAATCAATGTTAAAATATCTCTTAAAGCTTTTTTTTTTTTTTTCCAGAAGAGAGTTCTACTTCCTCTCAAGGGAAATAACACTATCTATACTGAATAAAGCAACAATCTGCAAATCACCTCAGCACTGCTAGTAGCATGCTAGCACACCAAGTTCAAGGTGAATCTTGGAGCACGTAGCTCAGAGAGGTTATGCAGTCTCCATCTGCGGAGAAACACAAAAACTACCAGACATGGACCTGAGGAACCTGCTCCAGAGATTCTGCTTTGAGCAGGGAGTTGGACTGTATATTCCCAAGAGGCCTTTTCCAACTTCAGTGATTAGGCAAGTCTGTGAACCTTCTATTTCCACAAGGACTGAGCAGTTACTGTGTCAGACTAGGACATGGAAAGTCCAGGTTCAACCCTGTGGTTTCCCTCAGAGTACTGGTACAACTCTGGCCTAGCTACTAGTCTTCCTCCACCTCGGTTCCTTTAGTGGCCACAGGCTGGTAGCAGACACAAGGAGTGTCTCAGCAACCCATTCTCAGGAGGCTGGATCAAAGTACTTATCACTCAGACACTTGACTCCAGAAAGAGCATGATACGGGACTCCTAGAAAGCCTAACAATGTCCACATGCCCAGTTTAGACACATCAAACAGGGATTCCCTTTTTCAGGAAGCATGGAGAATTCTCTGTCAAAAGGACAGTGACCTGGACATCTGAAAAATAATTAGAGTTAAAATCAAGCTGTTTATAGGCCATGGGGCCCTACTGCTGCAGAACGCAGTCACCGCAGCAGAGCATGTGGTCACCTTCTCTTTAACCCAACCAGTGCAAATCTTCAGTTACACAGGTATTGTAAGGTCTACAGGGTTGAAATAAAGTGTAAACTGAGGATCATAAATGAAGATTATACTTCATTTATAGTTACTTTAAAACATAATTCAAATAGAGGCAATGATCACCGAAATACAAAACTGGTCTGTAAATAAAAACTGAATTTTCTTTTGAAAGACTTTGAATAGCAGAAGGCTTCTCCTTACATATACAATCAAACCCTCCTAAGTTTACAGCACTCCTTTGGAAGAGATAATCCCTTGCACTGAACTTCACCCATCACATTAATTTTGTATCCTGTGATGAAAAGGGCTCTCTAGTTACAGCTAAAGACTAAGATATTATTTTCTTACTAGTTACTTCCATAATGAAAGTCCAGAACAATAAAGATGTGGCTCCTAAGAGTTCATGCTATTCACAGATGTGTTACTTCTTGTTTGAGTTTTCTAAGTGCTCACGGCCTTGGGATATGATACAGCAGTCTCAACAGAGAAAACATAACTTAGCAGGTGAAAACAAGGAAGAGGGGCAAAACCCACAGCACTGTCTAGAGTGGTGATGATCTTACTGCAGATCATCAGGTGTGGGAATACAGAGGCTGATCTACTTAGGCCAGAACAAGAAGACAATTATTCATCTCTCCTGAGATTTCCCCTGCTAAATACAGAGTTGGTTCAAGGTCTTGGTCATGGTATTTCTGATTATGAGACAGAAATAAGATGAGTCTGGGGAGGAAAGTGCTGGGGGGAGGGGGACACAGGGTCAGAGGAAATATGGTCACCAAACACTGCAGCAGCCAGTGCCAATAGCTAACACCATTTCTTACTTCATTCCTCAACTTCTTTCAAAATTGTCAGTTTTACCTGAATACAATTTTCCTTTTTCTTTTTCCTCCTTAAGCATTTACTGCTTTTTCTCATCAGTTTGACCAAAGGAGGCTGAAATATGTGTAAGACAAACTACTTGCAAAAACTGGATGCTCTCCCAAACATTGTTCTCATAGGGATAACAATAGTACTGATAGCAATTTAAGTAAAAAAGAACAAAACCAAACCCTTCTGAATCTTTCTGCTTTTAGAACAAATCCTGACCACTCCCTCATAGCACAAGTTTCCCCTCAGCATCTTTCTCCCACTCACAAACAGCAATAACCACTCAAAAAAAAATCCTTCTAAACCTATTGAGCATTTTCTCCCTAAGAGATTCCAAAATACAAGGGAGAGTGCTGTGAATTATTAGTCTTATTTTTACATAAAGACAGTGCCAATGGGGCCAGGAAGGTTTTATGCGAATAATAACTCCATAAATCCACAACTACAAAAATACAAATTGATGAGCTTCTTACCTGCCCATCAAGAGAGTGATAACACAATCTCAGTGTATTTCCAGTAACACCCCATTAGATCATAGTTCAGAAATGCAATTTCCCCCATTACAGTCATCTAACATATGAAACAGTTACTTCAGACCTATTTCAGATTTAAATTCAAAAGCCAATACATGTTTCAAGAGCATGACAACAGTACAACTTAGACTAACTTAACCCAACAGTTAAAATGGTTAAAACGAGAAGGTAGTAGAATTATTCAGGTTGAAAAGGCATGACTTCTAAACATGGGAATATAACTCAAATGATACCAATTAAGGGCACTAGTTTATGTCAGGTAACAAGCCAGCACCAGAAGTGCATTTACGTTCCTCCTAGCAATTAGCTTGTGCAATAGGCTTCCAGTACTTCTCAGAGATCGTAGCTCTATTTACACTTTAATTTCTTTTGGTCCTTTCCAAAAACCATTTTTCTTCTTCTCCCTCCATTTCAGACCTCACGATTCTTACTACAAGCTGCTGAGTTTGTACAGTCATTTCAATTTACCAGCACACACAAGAAGACACTGTTTTCTGGAAGATTTCTGAGAGTGCTCACTGTGGTAAATATGCTCCCTATTAAATCCACATCGTATTTTTAATCAGATACAAACCTCCTTTGTGTATATGGAAAAAGAAGAGCACAGAATTCCAGAGGCCAGTCCTGTGACACAGGAATGCTTCAGTGTTTTTGCTCCCATGGAGAGACAATGCAAGGGGTCCAAAACCACTACTTCAAATTTCATAACCAGCCTCCAGAAGGAAGCTGCTTCCTTGTCTAGTCACAATAAAAGCCTCCAGGGAGAGCAGATATTGGCCTACCTTGCATGTATGCCTCTATTTGCCGAATTAGCTCATAAGACTTGGATCGGTCCAGAAGTGTACGAATAGCCGGGAGAGGATCTAGGATAATGGTTTCTGGATGAGCATCAATATACTCCTGAAAAACAATATATAGAAAAAAAATGGCATTAGGTTGGCTGAAGACCATAGAAAAATAATGTGAAGAGAAAATAATGGGGAAGAGAATAGATAAATGTTAAAAACCTCAAAGTTCAGCTTCTCTTCAAGGGGAGCCAAATGGACTTTGGCAACACAGAAAGTCACCAGACAGTCACAACACTGACACTTGAACTAAACACAAATGTGACAGCTAACTGGTTTAGATGGAAAATCCATCCTGTAGACACTATCAGTAGCAAAACCTAATGTGCTGTAACCACATTAGCTAACAATGGTGCCAGTGGCAAAGTGCCATAGTAAGAGCTGAGAGCAGGGCTGAGAAAAGCCATTAGGAGAAGAAAGATGGCACACAGCTATCTTGGGGTCAACCTTGCATTCAATTACTGCATGCGAACACCACAACTATATGAACTAGGCTAAGAAATACATCTGGGTTCTTTTATGTTGTTTTTATTGCTGTCCTCTAGCTAGGCTGAAGACAGTGTTAAGGGTTTGGATGAACAGGGCTGAAATTTTTTTTGGCAGCTGAAGAGATTGCTGCTTCACTGTGTCTTCATTGCTTGCTACTTCTCTATGTTCATACTCTCCTTTTCTGACTACAAGAACAAAGCAAAGTTAATGATCTCATGGATCTTCATCTTGGGAACCCAATTCCCCATTCACTGAGGTCATAACCGCACTACTGCATCTTGGCCATGAACACAGACACAGCTGCCAGGTATTGGCTTTGCAAACTCTACAAAACTTCCTTCTGTTTCTTAGAACAGAAGCTGAGTTTCTTCATCACTGCTCCAACCTGTCTCTATAAAATCAATGGGAAACACGCATCCATCTTACTCTGTTCAAAATCAAATATATCCAAAGTCAGCATCTCTCTTTGTTTTATCCAACTTCCCAAAGCCATCCTAATATTTATTTCTTTAAATATCTATTCATACAAATGCTTCTGCAATTAATGGACTTCCACAAAGTTCTACTTCATTTAAATTGACTATTTCAAAGAAGAAAACATACTACAAAAGATACTTTGGAGTATGACGAGGTGGCCTCAGCAGATGCACTTTGCTGGAGAGAAAAGAATGGCATAGTCTATTCCCAGAAAGCGCTTTTGCTCCAGATACTAACTGGGGATTAGTTAGACTTCTCCACCTCAGCACTGGCAAACTGTTGCTTTCTGGTGACTACATAGTCTGAACTGATGACCACTAAAAGGAGATAATTCATTTGAGGTTAAGAGGACCCAGCATTGGGGTTTAAAGAACCCACTGCATCATCCACAAGACACAAGCAGCTGTCTTTTACAGGGCATGAGGCACCCCTCAGTGCATATTTAGTAATCCCTGCAGAAAACAAAGAACGAATTCCCCAAAAATATATCCAACCTTGCTGCCTCATGGGAAAAGTAAGGGACAGTGTTTTGCACAGTTGGTCATCAAGACTGTCAGACCCAGCTGTTGTCTCAACCTTGCAGTACAGCAGCCTGGACAAAATGCCTCAACAGCTCAGTGGAGCAGAAGCTGAGTTCATTTCCAGTCTCTAAACCCCAGAACATACAGTTTTCATGGGTCTCCTGCCCCTAGTACTTCCAGAGTCTTAAGCAGAGCAATCAGCTTTCAAACAGTATCATATTACCAAATGCCTCTTAAACACCCACACATGTCCATGCATACGTACCCTGTACGCAGCAGCACCTAAAAGACATCTTGTGGAGCTAGCATGATCCAGTGATTACAGCATTAGCTTGAACTTGCTGGGAGTGAAACTGCACTTGAGTATCTCAACATCTCCAGAGTGTAACAAGACAGTTCTTTTAGTCCCTCTGTGCCTCCATTTAAAAGACAGGGAGCTACCACACTCTTCTATGTGAACACTGTGTCTTCCCCAGTGCACTGAGAGGATGAGGTCCCTACAGACAGCCCATACCCTGATGGGGCAGCAGACAAGCACAGCTTCCAGCCTCAACACGTCACAGCTCTGAAATGTGGCCTCAGCAGAGCTTCAGCAGCAAGTGTCCTGCAGCACTTCTGATGTGTGTACAAGCTCTTCCTTTTACACTGTGGTGAACACTCAGCCGCCTCCACCAGTCTCTGGTTCCGCCTTGACTTCAAGCTCCCCAGACTTCCATCCTGGCCCAGCCCCTACTCCACACAAACTAATCCTTCCCCTCACACATACATTCCTCCTGTCTATGGACTGCACTGCCTTTACCGCCCTCCAAGAAGGGAATGATTTTTCCATATCTTAGCTCCTTGTATACCTTCCTGAATTTTCCTGATGCTCACCTCAGCATTGACAACTATCCTCGCTTCCCCAGGATTAATGAATTCTACTTGTTAATTTGGCTCACATTACTCTAAGCATTTCCAGACAGAACCTGGCTTTTTTATGCTTTCTGTAGGGAACAGTGCTTTGTTTCTAATGATAATAGCTCTAAACTGTATTAAAAGATCATCCAAGCCCTAAGGTTGCCACAGCATAACAAAGTTTAACAGGAATAAAGGCACAAACTCAAGGCCATTCTACACCAGTCAACACGTCAAGAGAAATGAGCATCTAAGGTGACTTTCCAGTAACTGATTTCTCATCCTGTTGCCTTAAGGAGCCTCGAAAAAGCTAGGTAAGGCAAACATGAAATAACTGATGAAGATGAAGGAGGTGGGAGCTGTTTTCCAAAAGCCATTTAGATTCTGGAGGACTTTAAGAAACTACTCTAATGTCAAGAAGAACTGCACTGAGTACAAGGCGACAGCCCCTTCAAACATACACAAAGGCTTTTGAGCTTTGAGCAAATTAGCTTTCTTTACAAACCAAGGAATTTTCTCAGCATTAAATCTGTGTCAGGTACTATTCTCCAACTCTTCTCCATTTGCAGGCCTAGGCACTCAGACAGCCAGAGAGCACAGGAATGGCAAAACAGAAGGAGGGGAGGGATGGGAAAGGAAAGGAAAGGAAAGGAAAGGAAAGGAAAGGAAAGGAAAGGAAAGGAAAGGAAAGGAAAGGAAAGGAAAGGAAA
>VZTN01004319.1:71808-149084 GCA_013400515.1 Erpornis zantholeuca | reverse complement strand
GAGGGGAAAGGAGGGGAAAGGAGGGGAAAGGAGGGGAAAGGAGGGGAAAGGAAAAGGGAAATACTCAAACCTGAAGTGTCTCCTAGAGCTAATCTGGGGACAGACCACACATCTCTACTTTTAACTGAATCCAGAAACAGCTTCTCCTTTGAAGCACAGGACTCTAAATGCAGAACAAAGTCAGTGTATTTGTATGTGTCTTTTCTGTTTGAACACAGCTTGAGATTAACTGCTGAAGCTGTGCAGGAGATGGGAGCATCAAAATGCACTCAAGTCCTCAGAACACTGCTTCTCTTCTCACATGCTGTTCCTTGCTTGGATTTCCATCACAAAGCATTAACTCTGCACTCAAAACCAAACTCATCCAGTTGTACCAGGATCCCCACAGCAAATTATCCAGCTTCCCCTTGGGCCTGTAGGCTGCCAGCACTTTCCCAGTTTTCCATACCTCTCATCAGTACATCAGCAGCACATGCAAAAGAAAGTTTCAATAACCATGCATGGAAAACTACTTTGAATAAGTAATTTAAAAATCTGAACCTTAAACTGATTCCCTACAACAGGAAATTACAATAAGAAAAGTCAATTTTGTTAGTTTCACAGGAGCAATTACAGTAGCTGACATGAAACCTTCCATAAACTTTGATTCTTTACTAGAAACTGCTCCACACTCAGACATCATGTATTACAAACATATTCAGTTTTCAAAGGCGTATGCTTTGTCTAGAAGGCAGGAACTGGGGTAGTTGGTTTTCTTTCTTACCAAGAAGGCAGAACAGTAGCACTGATAAGTGACCTGTGAAGATCACTGAACAGACTGGAAAACCCTTGATGTAGCCTAAGTAACAGCACTCTAATGGCACAGAAGGACTCCACTACCAGAAATATAGATCTGGATAAACATGAAGAGTTTCTGCCTAATTATTTTTAAAGCAGATGAATGACTATAGACATGAACTTGAAAATGAAGCAGTTGAAGAAGGAAAAGAGAAACACTGAAGCCAAGAGACAACTTTCAGTACAGCACAACCTTTCAATTTTGAACGTTCAAATCTTCTCTCGTCCTTCTAGCAAAACAACTCTGCTCTCTACTTCAGTGGATTTACTGAAGACTGATATCCAACAGCAAACTCCAACTACTCAGCAACAACGTGGAAGATATTTAGGCTTTCCAACAAAAGATTGGAAGGGCTCTGTCCTTGGGCTGCAGTTCAGCTTGACCCAGACAACATCTATGTTTTTCTCTTTCTAATCTTTGACATAATAAAAGCAAACAAGAAGAAACAAGCTCTTTTAGTAGATCCTCCTCTGTTTGTATTCCAGGCCTGATGCTGTCATGCTTTGTACCAGCTCCATTACTGGCAGAAGGCCAGCAATGAAACTTGAAATCATAAAGAGACCAAATATTTCATGTTCCCTATTAAACACCTCTGGATATAACCCAGCAATTTAAAAAAAAAAACAACTTTCCTTGAAAAGCCTGTGTATAGATGAGAATGGAGCTGCTTGTCGTTTTACCCACGAAAGGTAGCTAATGATTTTTTTCTAATATTTTAACAGAAAGTTGATACAGTATCTACTGCAAATAATAAGTTATTAGACAATAAGAGAGACTCACTGATTCATTGACTTGCTTTTATCACTAAGTAATAAAACTTATACAATCTTTTGTTTAATATTAAACAAAGTTCCATAAAAAATATTTCAAAAGAAAACAAGTAAGCAAAACAAACAATAACACCATTTGGATTTGTGTTTTCCCACATACAGAAACACGACAATGACCACTTGTAAAAACAGGACATCATCTTCCAAGGGAGAAACAGATGTAAAGTCAAGCCTGTCTAAAGAGTTTGCATCAGATTCAGACTTTAATAGTTTTGTTGTCCTAGGCTGTGACAGTCTCTTTCCACAGACACTTCCAAAAGGAAAGTGAAGGCATATTGGGTCTTCAACAAACACTCACCTCAAAATTGTTTGTCTCTAAATCTAAACGAGATTTCTGCAGTGGTTGGGAGGATGAGGAGTGTGTTAAGGGGGAGGGGGAACTGATCTTCTCTGTTACATTTCTATTCTCTGTACATGTCAGAGCAACATTCTGAGTACTCAGCAGGCCTCTTTAGCCTTCAGAAGTCCACTGCTGCTTCATGTTGCAAATACCTACCCACAGGAAACTATCCTAACACCTAGAACTTAAATGACTAATTTTTAGTTAATTTTGCTGTTTATGAGCCTCTTCCAACAAATATAAGACATTATTTTTCAAATGGGCAAAACACAGGTATCAGCCTGTGAATGCAGGTGCAAATAGACCATTTCAATTTTGAATTAACCGGTCCCCCCAATTAGAAAAGAATTACTAAGGCATAATAGTTTTCTTTGGTTTTTTGCTTGCTTTTTCTCAGTGGAGAAGTGCCCTAACTCCTTCCCTTCCAAAATATCTCCCTAATTTTCCTTCCTCTCGGTCCCAAATCCTTCTAAGAAAGCTTCTCAATCAGGATTAGAAGAGCCCGTCCAGGACAACTCCAGAGTGAGAGTCTAGAGTTGAAGTGCAGCAGGGGAGGAAACATTTTAAATTTTCATCAACCTGATAGCAGAAGACTAGGAATAAAATCTGCGTCTGATCTGTATTTTTTAAGTGGGCTAATGCAAAGAGAACCTGTTCAGAGAAAGTTCTGAAAGACGAATTAATAACCCTATTGATTTTCCATCACTTAAGCCATCATTTTGAATGCAATATGAAGCTGCAATGAATGAAGCTACTCACAGCTGCTCAAAGAGCATTTTGCTCTAATGAAAGCAAAGCAAAGATTCCCCAATGTCTTACATGAGCCAAAACAGACTCAGTTTTCAAAGCCATAGACTTTGTCTAGAAGGCAGGAACTGGGGTAGTTGGTTTTCTTTCTTACCAAGAAGGCAGAACTGTAGCACCGTAAGTTAAAGGCACCCTGGGGACTCTGCCTCTTCACCTGACTTCCCTCCATGTACCTCTGGTCAAGAAGGAACCACCGAGGACTATAACCAATTTTTACAGTTAACTAATTACCTGTGTTCAATCATTCCAGCCCTGTGTTACAGTGGGTAGGAAGGGAGACTGACCATCATCTCTAGAAATAATCATTGTTCCCAAAATAAGGATTTAAGTGTCCTAGAAAGCAAACAGAAATATTTCTCCACTTTTCATCTCATGCACTACACTAGGTGCTGCATGCAGTCTTTGTTTTGGCTTTGAATGAGATCACCAAGCACTTATCACTGATTTTCAGAGCAGTGGAGAACAGTTTGCACCCACCAATATTCTCCTGAGAAACTACAGTCCATACCACATCCAACTAGCACAAAGACCTCAGAAAGCTCAGACCTAAAGGTCTTCTGGAGCTAAAAATCCCACTGTCAACAGGCAACTCCTCCATACCATTTTTGCTCTCCTGTAATGTTTTTTTGCCAAGGCAATTGAAAACAGTCATAAAATGGCACGCCAAGAGGCTTCCTGTTCTATTAGCACTCTCTGCCAGACCCTACAGGGGCTCATCACAGACTCCAGAAAGCAGGGACACAGAGTCATGTAAATATGAAGCCAGTTTCCTCCTTAGCTTTTTGCAGGTTAGATGGTCAAGGCCTCTATAACAGATCTGAGAAAAAGCCATTCTTAAAAAGGTCATAAATGTAGTCTGGCAGAGCATTCCTCCTCCTGTGGTCAAGGATCTGTTGCTCTCTGCTTCCTGGAAGACTGCTTTATGGAGCCAACAGTAAGACTGCTGCCAGGTATCATCTTGCTGTCACATTTATATTCAATAGCAGGAAAAAAGCATAATGAATTTTGCACTGTTTGGTCTGGTTAAGATCATCAGAACTTTTTCAGTCAACTTAAACAACAATAAGGGAACAACATTATTTCCACTTGTGTGTAGGTGCCAGAAATACCACAGTGCTTATATAACACCTCACTCATACAAATAGCTTTCTTGCAAAGGGTCATTTTACATTTTCTAGGTTGTTCATTGATTTTAGTTTTAAAAACCCAAAACAACAACCCTATCCCACAAAGTATTCTTGCAATTTCTTTTTCTTAGGGAATATGCTTCTCTTAATTTCTAATGATTTTCAGTATCTTAAAAATAATACAGGACAGATAGAGACAGGCAGCAATTTCCAGATAGTTTCTGACCTGGGTACAAAATTATATGAGAGTACACTCTAAAAACACATTTTGGCATGTAATTCAACACAGAAAGGCCTGTGCTCTGCCTCACTGGTTCCTGGTTATATGTTTTACTACTGTGGAATCTTCTTGCATGCCAGTGATGTGGCACAATTTGGTCTCCTGCAGAAGCGGAAGCTTAAGACCTTAATTTATCGGAGTGAGGATATCATTCAGATGCCTGCTCACAGGGGCCCTACCCTCTATCTTCCAAAACAGAAAAGTTTGGGAAGCACTGGGAGAGAATCTTTTTCTAATGAATGAGTTTTGAAGACACTTTTTCTTTGGGAAAACATTTCTCTGTACCACTACACCCTGAGTATTTCTGACCTTCAGTATAAACCTGAGAGAAAAAAAAATAATAAAACAGGATTTTCAGCACTAGAGGACAGAGTCTCTCAGTAATCTTGATGTTACAGAAATTAGCATTCCAGCAACTGGGAAGACTAGACAGAACTGGGCCAAATTAATTCAGTGGCTTCTGTCATGGAGAGATGCACATAAAGCGCTCTGCAAACACCTGTTCCTCTTTGTGAGCAACACTAAGATTCTTGAAATGACATAAGAACATTTTGTGGGAAACCAGTTCTAACTAACCTTACTGATAAAACAAAAAACCTTCCTGAGGTGCAATCCCATTTTAAACTGACAAAACTACTTTAGCTGGGCTATCAGTAGCAAGGCAGCAGTGTGCCAGACAGCTCTTTTCATCAAACCCCTACAAACTGCATAGTAATCAGACTGAATTTGCTGCACCAAAATCATCCTCTTGCTTGAAATGCAGAAAGAACAACTTACCTGGAACCTCTGAACCAACTCCAGTGACTGGCTGTCATTCTGGTCTGCTTCAAGGATTACATCTGTCAGTTTATGTATGATCACATCCAAAGGGCCCTGATCTTCAATGGGTTTGGTGAGGTCAAGCTGAAGAAACCAGAGAGAAACATTTTATTAATATATGAGGGATCCTAGCTCTTGTCCCTGCCCCCATCCAAGGTGTTGCTCCCACACAGAAGACATTTTCTTTACACAGTGTCTGTGTAAAATCCCTGAGAATCCAAAATCCCTGAGATCCAAATCCCTGAGAATCTACACTTCACTGAATGTTAGAAAACTTTACTCAAGACACTTATGTCTCAGCAGTGTAGCTCTAATTCCATGAAAAAGCAGTGAAGTCACCAGCAAGTATCCTCCATCCAAACACCTTCCTGTTCTTCTCGGCCCTAAGCCAACATAGCCTCCTCAGCTCACTTTCCCAGTATGTTCACATAGTTTCCTGATACATTCCTGTATGCATTCACATACATGCAAAAGGAAAGAGCCAACAAAGATTAACACCATTAATAAAAGGAAGGTCTGACGTGCCCTTTGCCCACTGGGATTGCACAGAACAGCATCCAGGACAGGAATAAAGGTAACACAAAAGCCAGTGACTCAGGATCTGTGGAAATTCACCTGCTACCGAGACAGCTATTTAGCTGGTAAGAAGGGGTGCAATTCCCAGACAACTCCCAATAGCAGAATGTGGCGGTTAGCTGGGTAGGAGGCAAACATTTGGGGTCAGGTGTGCAGAAAGTCTGCTCCACACAGCACAGCACGGCATGAAAATGGTGGTAATGTGTTGGAGGGCTTGGTTCTAGTACCAAAACAGGGTTCGAGAGCAGAGGAACGACCTGCACCTACAACAGGATTGAGGAATTTTCTCTTGATGAAATATTAATGCAAAGAAGCCTATGGACCTGATGGGATACATGCAAAGGATCCTAAGGGAGCTGGCCAGTGTGAGGGCTTGGATTTATCAGAACATAAATCAAAACTATGGAGATTCCAACTAAATCAGGAAAAAATATCTACTGCAAGGGCAGTCTGGTTACTGCAGAGTGCCACAGAGGTGGCAGGATCTCCATTCTTCAAGGTTTTCAACACCTGACTAGGCAAAGCCCTAAGCAACTTAGTCTAAATTTAATCTTCATCTGCTTTGATGAAGATGATGCATTGCAGACCCTAAGATGCTCATGAAACTTAACGATCCCATGAAGCTACTTACCAGATTTAACATTAATTCAGTGTAAGTGCCAGAACTGGCTGATGTTCTAGCCAACATACCAGGTGGCTCACAGCACAAAAGCTGTGAGATTCAATTCAACCAATTGTGAGACCTGCTGCATCAATGTCAACTTAACCTTGTAAACGTCAAACTAGGAATATCTTTGAGAGGAAAGATGGATGCTCACTAAACTAATGTTAGTATCTGATCTTACCTGCATGATCCTTTCTATTCCTGCTTTCTTTTTTATTCAACTCTGGTAAAGAAGGATGTGGGGGGCACAGGAGGGAGAGGAAGAGGCTGGGCAGAAGAGGCTGCTGCTGATGCTGTTTTCCATCCTATTAGCTTGAGTTTTGTCCAACTAAAATTTCCCACCCTACAGAAATGGCCCTGCTTTGAATTAAGGAATGAGTGCCTTAAAGAAGGTAAAGATAAGACAAGATAAAACCAATAAAACTAAACCAGCAGAGATCTATCAGCCTTATATTAATTTGCTAGTTGCTAATGTAACTGATCCAAGGAGCTGAATTGCTTTTCTTGTGTAGGCTCTCTTATCTGGACCAGGCTTCCCTGAGCAGAGTAACTCATAATAACCTGTGGCACAAAAGCAAATTGAAAGACTGCCATTTCCTCCCTCAGAGACCACCTTTGCTTGCCCATTACTATATGCTCCAACTAACGGTTATGGGTTGGGGCCCTTTGAAGTCCTTGTGCAGATTCCAATACAACTGAAAAACACAGTGTGCGTCTCTCTTCCGAGGAGATAAACAGAGGCACCTCTCACAGGTGGGCAGCCACTCCCTACAAGCCGTGGTAGAGGCCAACAGGACAGTCTTGGCATGGATGCTCAGGGATGGGTAAGCTGTGGCCAGGTGAGGCAGTCCACAGAAGGTCTGGCTGTCTTGACATATTTTTACTCTCACTAGTAGTGCAGCACAAAGGCTAAAGGACAGCCTAAGTGTGTGCAGAATGAAGGGAACTGCAGCTTGGCTACAGGACACGGAAGGACATAATTAACTTCTGTAACTGAGCTCCAGAAAAATCAGTTAATATCCTTAAAAGAAATCTCAGATGACCACACTGCTGCTTCTGATTTTTTTCCATCTGCCTATCACATCTGGAAGGAAACAGCAAAACAAAGGGTCCATTTAACTAGGTCAGAAAGTTCCGGGTTGCCGAGGTACAAAATTCTGAATTAATCAATTTTCAGGACTTGCAGTTTAAAAAACAGTAAGAAGCAAGTAAGTACTTGAGATTGGTTACCCCTATACATTCTTCCTGAACTTTCAGTTCAATCTGCACAGAAATACTCAGAAAACAAGAAAACAGTCCTCCCTTTCAGCCTCGACCCAAGAACAGAAGTAAGCCTTTAAGGCATATCCAGGCATTTCCAGCACAGTGTTTTCCAGAAGTATAAGACATCTGGGCAAGATAACTTCTTCAAACATTGTGCCAGCTAAACGGCATGGGCATATTTTGAGAATGAAACCAAATGCATCTACTTTGCACACTGGAAAGCATTAAAAAGGCTCCCCCTGAACAGTGTTTTGCTGCCCGTAACCGGTAAAGAAAGCAATGTAAAAAACGACAGCATGATAAAGCAGCTTCTCTGGAAGGAAGTTCAGTGACCACTTCAATTGCCTCAACAAGGGCAGCAGGTACATTTCAGCAACAAAAACCTTCCAAACTTCATCCAGTATTTTGTGGCTTGGAGGATCAAACCATTTGCAAAAATACATTCTCTGTGTTTAGAGCCATGCTGCAGAAAGCAAATATTCCAGGGCTGTGTGGAATTTGGAAGAGATCCACCTTCCTTTTATGCACTCAGGAAAAAAAAAAGTAAAAGTAGAAGGAAAAAAGGTATTTGAGAAGGTAAAAAAAGTCTTTTCAAGTGGGGTATCAGACCCAAAAAAAAGTCAGTGAAAGCAAAGTGCAAAATTTCTGATGCCCCTCTGCTGAGACAAACACTGATTCATTGTTTGTCATCAGCTGGAATTTGAGCCCTCCTACTTCCCTTCCCTTTCAGCATCTCTCTCTCTGAATGATCTCTGCATTTGACATGATCACCCAAAGGTTTGTTATTGCAAAGAACTAACACCATAGCAACAGAAGTGAGAGAAAAGATTTATTAGCAACAGCTTGAAACACCAGAGATACCAGAGTCTGTGGTGCCTTTTCTTCTGTGAGGTAGGCTATAGCCTGCAGCATACTCTGCTTGCCCTTTCTTATGTTAAAAAAAACAAACCCAACCAGGTATTGGTTTCACGGCATTATCACTTACCACCAAAATCCAGCCAAAGTCAGGTGCAGGACATAGAAGAGAGTGTCAAAGCCATACACAGTAAATATGCAAAGCATAGATGTGACATGGATGGGTGCACTGTATCTGGGTAAAAAACTGTCAAGATGGCCAGGCCCAGAGAGTGGTGGTGAATGGAGTTAAATCCAGTGGGCAACTGGTCATACCTGGTGTTTACCAGGGCTCAGCATTGGGGTCAGTGCTGTTCAAAGTCTTTATCAATGATCTGAACAAGGAAATTGAGTGAACCCTCAGTCAGTTTGCAATTCAAGCCAAGCTTGGCAGGAGTGTTGATCTGCTGGAGGGCAGGAAGGCTCTGCAGGGGGATCTGGACAGGCTGGATCCATGGGCCGAGACTAGCTGTATGAGGTCAACAAAGCTCAGGTGTCAGGTCCTGCACTGGGGTCACAACAACCCCACAACATGACAGGCTGGGGGCAGAGTGCCTGGAAAGCTGCCCAGCAGAAAAGAACCTGGGGGTGTCATTTGACAGCAGCTGAACATGAGCCAGCTGTGCCCAGGTAGCCAAGAAGGCCAATGGCATCCTGGCCTGTGTCAGCAACCGTGTGGCCAGCAGGACCAGGGCAGGGATTGTCCCCCTGTACTCAGCTCTGGTGAGGCCACACCTCGAATCCTATGTTCAGTTCTGGGCCCCTCATGACAAGAAAGACACTGAGGGGCTGGAGCATGTCCAGAGAAGGGCAACAGAGCTGGGGAAGGGTCTGGAACATGGTTCTGATGAGGAGCTGCTGAGGGAGCAGGCGGTGTGGTGCTTAGGCTGGAGAAAAGGAGGCTGAGGAGGGACCATATTGCCCTCTACAACCACGTGAAAGGAGGCTGTAGCCAGGTGGAGGTTGGTCTCTTATCCCAAGTAACAAGTGATAAGACAACAGGGAACGTCCTAAAATTGCAACAGGGGAGATTTAGACTGGATATTAAGAAAAAATTCTTCACTGAAAGAAGTCAATCATTAGAACAGGTTGCCCAGGGAAGTGGTGGAATCACCATCGCTGGAGGTATTTAAAAGAAATGAAGATGTGACACTTGGACACGTGGTTTATTGGTGGCCTTGGCAGTGCTGGATTAACAGCTGGACTTGATTTTAAGGGTCTTTTCCAACCTACATGATTATATGGTTCTGTATGCCTTTCCTGGTCTTTCAAATCCATATATGGAAGAAACCAACCAGTAGATATAATGCCCTTATCATAGCTGGCTGCAGCCAGCCTGCCCACCTTTTAATAGAAGGATAGGCTGAAAGTTACAAAACGCTCCAAGCTTAGAAATGACAATCTCTCCCACAGGCTTCCCAGAGAATCCACTGGAGAGCAAGTTACAGGCACGCAGAGCTCCGTCTCTGCCCTCCTCTCCCCTTCCCCCTTCCTCAGTCCTCCAGAAACACACAGCCAGCACATTATCCAAATCATTATAGAGAACGGCAAAAAATGTTTATTTCCGTTAAGCATAATTTGTTTAAAGTTTTGGGGTTGTTTTTCTCCAGAACCCTGGCAATCCATCTGTATTGCAGGGACAGGGCGAGTGCCTGGCAGAGTGCCATGGCTCTCCACTGGTCCCAACTGCTATCCCACACAAATGCATTTCTGGAAGCCGTGTTTAAAAATAAAACTATGTCCAAGTGGAGAAAATCTGGATTTGTTCACTCAGGGGAAAAAAACCAAGCCAAACAACTACAAATGCTGGATTTAGGAAAAAGAAATATCATTTATAATAATGATTAAAAATAGTTATGTGTTTTTTGTTTTATTCAGTGTTTCCAGTCCATGGTATAATCAGCTGTATTTCAGAATCTGTCTGATTAGGATTTATGATTTTGATTTTTTTTTTTGTAAAGCTCTTCTTCCAAAATAGTTTTTGGATTATCATTCACATGAAATGAAGTTTTAATACCAACCTGTTATTTTATCTGAACCAAAGAGACCTATGTCCGCTGCTTTATCCCTGAGGAATGTAGAGTCAATCTCTACAGTTCTATTTATCCTCACTTTTCTCTTATTACATTTTCATTAAAAATAAAAATACTCATACAGCTATTCTTCAAATATTTTGCTCCCATTCTCCAGTCCACTAAAAAACTCCACTCACCAGGATGCTGCTCTAAGTTCTTGCTATGTCTGTTGCTATGTTTCCATTTGATGTGCTGCTAGGAACAGCAGAACAGGAGTGCATGTCCCTTCACAGCAGCCTGTCATGCTGCAGGTGGAAAACGTTACGAAACTTTCAGCCAAGGAAGGTAAATGAAGGCAGAAGACAAATCAGAAATCTAAACCTTCTTACTAGGCAGACAGCACCAAATCATCAGACATTAACTCAAGTGCTAGAAAACTTAATAAAATACCACAAAAAGGAAAGAATCCATTCAACTTTTCAGTAGGGACCTGTCAATGCCCTGCTACACATTTCACAAAATCATGATCCAAAAGTCCCTTTGTGGTAATTTAACCACTCTCCTCTCTGTGAACTGGACATACAACTTCAGCCTGACCTGACTTCTCTGCTCCTTGACTCCTGAGACTGTATACAGAATTTTCTACACCAGTCTGTTGCATTCTGCTACTCAGTCTATTGCATTCAGATACTCAGTTAAATATGGTATTGATCCCAATTTGTGTGGTGTTTATTTCAATCTTAATTCAAGTTCTTAAACTCCACTGCATGAAAACATTCAGGATTTTAGCCCTCATCTTCCACTCCTGGGGCTATTTTCTACCCTGTATTTTCATCACATACATTTATACCAAAAGGCTTGTAAAGTAAAGATTATCAAATTCTTCTCCCAACCAGTGTTTACATGTGCTGTGCATCAATGCTGAGGAAGTCAAAATGAAAAAAAGTCACAAGCTCCAGATCAGAAAGCCAAGTCTTCACAAAGCTGAAACCCGACAACTGATCTATTGGTGGACACTGTTCTCTCCCAAAAGGCTCAAAGAAAGCATCTAAAAATATCTTAAGCACTTGGGAGAGGGAAGGGAAGCAGCAAAAATCAGCAGTGTCAAGTTCACTGTAAAATGTTTACCATACTGTAAAAAATAAACAAAAATACAGATCATATTCTAATTACAGGAGAGAATGTGTTTGCTTTTGAAAGAAAGTAGGGAAATTTCCTGAAAGAAATCAGGACAACAGTTGAGCTTGTTCATCCATACTTATAAAACCTACTTGTACACAGTAGCAGTGACAGAACAGAATGGCACAGAAGCCTGACTGCTCTTGGGACAAACCAAGGGAAATTCATTGTCAAAGTAAGACCAGCACATGCTTCTTTCACAAACTGAGGAGCAGTCCACTCCTGCCCCATCCCTGCACCAGGACTTAACACTCACAAAAGCAGCTGTCACGTCTGTGCAAGCACAAAACTGACACAAATGATTCTCTGCCAAACCCCATGGAAGGTAATAAAGTATATATCACTAAACATTTCCTCATGAGGAAAGACATTATGCTACCTGGCATTTTCAGTGGTATACAGGCTCTCTCTAGCTCCAAAAATACCCATGTATTTTAAGAGACTTCCTCCTCATCTCTCTGAGAAAGTTATCTGGGCTTTCATCGCCCCCACATAATGCAAGTATTCAGTACTTGGCTACTGCTGCTAATAGGGCCAAAGGATACCAAAGGAGGACATGAACTCCCCTAGGTAACAAATACCAGCTCTGTCCCATTGCAAAGGGCAAACAGGGATACTGACCATCAAAGACCGTAAAGAAAGAGCAAAAAATACACCGAGGTGCTGGTTCGTCTCTGAACGCCCCCCTTGCCCCGCTCCGCATTAACCTGCACTTCCTGTTGCAGCACCGGCAGTCTGAGAAAGGAAATCCGCTGTGGTGAGGGGAGCTCCCCCCGACGCCGACGAGAGGAGAGGGCACCGCAGCAGCATCACTAACAGCTGCCACCTCACATGGGAACTCCTTCCCAAGCAGGAAGGAAACTCCTCGAAAATACCCTACCTTCTTCCTCGGCTTTTTGAAACCACGGAAGTTAAAGACCGACCAAAGAGCTTACCTTTCTGCTACTGCAGAACACTAGAGGTTATCTGCTGTTGTTCTGCCCAGCTTAGTTTAACAGAACCACCAAAGGACAAGGAAAGTAAGTCCCACACTGTGATATGTCACACAAAATCTCCGGCAAATATCAGTGACATCCCAGGCATCATGTCATGCCTAAAGGTGAGGAGCAGCACAACATAGCCTATGAAGCTCTGCTGGGTTCCCATTTTCCCAGACAACGGAACTTCAACACCAGAGGAGAAGATTCTGGGTTTAACAGATGGTTTCTTTGTGTTTTCTTGCATTCTTGTATTTACTTTGCATTCTGCTGGGCACAAGTTGCCAGAGAGTATGTGTGAGCACTTTGCACATTTTCAGGAGTTGCACACAGCTGCTCCTCTGGAAGCCTGCTATGATGTCTGAAACATCTGTGAAGTTCTCACTTCTAGCTATATTCTAGATAAAATGAAGGAAAAGGAAGCTCATAGGGGCTCATATGCTAAGACACACAGACACCATCTATGGATCACTTCCCCAACTCCTACACAAACTGACTAGTCCTTGTACACTCGAGGCTTGTCCCCAGGTGATGCAACCCCCCCAGGACCCTGGTGAGTATCACCTCCCCACAGCCTCCTCTGCCCCCTTCCACAGAAGCAAAGAGTGAGCCAGCACTGCTCTCACCTGTGCACTAACACTGGGCTAAGTTACTGCATCCCAGTTACTCAATCCTCTCCCACTGCTCCCCTCACTTTCCTCCTCACTCCTCTGACCCTGGTATACATATTTCCACTGAGCATCATTCTCCTGTTTGCACTAAGTTTTGCCCCTTCACTTCTTTGAAAGCAAGACAAGAAATCCCATCTTTGGGCTGTGGCTAAAGTTCTTCACAGAAACAATTTTCAGATTTTCTATTTTACCCAGGACTGGAACATTGTTACTGGAACTTTGTTTTTTACTTACAGCCCAACACATACACAAAAATAAATCCTGGCAATTAAAGTTTAACAGTTTGTTAAATAAAGCTGTACAATATTTTGGCAGTTGCAGAAAGTTCTTTGCAGAACTTGCCAAAATAAGGGAATGGCTATTTCTGAGCGTGATATTAAACTGAGAGCTCATGTCCCATCAGGAGTGGACTGCAGTGAGCAGGTTTTGGTAGGCAAACGGTTAAGCAGCTCAGTCTTATTCAGGGATGGTTTGAAAGGCAATTGCTGATTTTCAGCAGTGCAGGAGAAATAATCAATGTTACCCAAATCCAGAAAAGCCTCTTGCCAAGGGTGTCTCCTGAGGTCACCAAGGCTCCTGTGGATTAAGAAGGGCAGCAGAACAAATCCAGAGATTAGCAGAGGAGAAAAATTGAACAGAAAATGTGTGACAAGGGAGGATTAGTGCCCCAAAGAATGAAAGCAAGTTATAGAAAAACAAGAACAGAGGAAAATGAGAATTCAGCATAACCTGCCTTGCTTTACTTCTTGGAACTGTCAAAAAGGCAATGTTCAGTGCACCAGATTAAAAGGCTATAGAGGAAATCTCAGTTGTAAAAGGTATGGGAAAATTACTAAGTGGTTCACAAAACCTTTGGCTCACTTCTGGAATGGGCAAATCAGACCCAGAAACCCTTCTTCTTAGACTTCACCTGGCAGAATTTTAATGGGTTTTTGGGCGAGCTGGGTCAGCTGTAGCCCAGTTATTGAACTGACAGCTCAGTCAACTCCGTAGGAGGGCAGAAAGCAGAGGAGGAGTGGAATGGAGAAACTATCCATGGAGAACACTCTAGCTAATCCAAAATACAGATATACTGCAGGCACTACAGCCAGTACAGCCCAGGTAAGCAGAGGGAGGGGCACAAGAGTGGTGAACTTTACTTCACTAAAGTTTTAAACTCTTAATTATATCACCATATATGGAATCAAAATATCAAGACTTTACAGTACTACAAATACTTTGGGTTTTTTTAATATCTACTGGATAAAGAGAAAGTTAAGATGAAGGAAGCACATTCTGAAAGTTTCTCTGGAAGAAACACAAACATAGATTGCCTAACTTCCTTCCTTTTGATCATGGGATTAGATAAAGTAGAAAAGCTGATACATAAGAAACATCCCCCAGAAAGCATGGCTACTACCCTTTATCCTAAGGGCTGACAAACCTCAGCTCTGGACTTAACACCACACAGCTCAGGCTCAGCTTTTGGGTAATTCTTCAGCAGCACCTGTCAAACATCAAGAGCAGTCAGAGCTCCTGTGTGTGCAGCTTTACTTCCCATGAAATTGCCAATGTCTCTGCTGTAATTCGGCCTTCTACAAAGCTTCCCATCTGGCAAAGCCAGGCTGCCAGCACCCTCTTCACTTCCGTTAGCTACAAGCCCCTAGAGAGCTGTATTTCTAGGTGCATTTCCCTTTCTCAGGAGTCTCTGGATGATGACAAGTTGTAAGCAAATGTAGGTAGCACCCAAAGCACATTTAAACCAGTCTGCTCATCACTTTGCTGAATTTATGTGCTCTTTATTGCATACTAAGAAATTTAAATACATGTGGAGGGAGCAATAGCTGTCTGAGTAGAAAGTTTTTATGGTCTTTATTCACCCCCGCCTAAACTAATTAGGATCCCTTCTGAGAAACAAACCAAAACTGAAACAGACTTCTCCTAAAAAAACCCACAAACCTTCCTTCATCCAAATGCATTTTTAAGGTGCTGCTCATGAACACTGGATAGCTAGTAATGCTTGTGCAACTGCAAAGGATAAAGGAGAAGGAGCAGAGAGAAGTACACTGGAACAAGACAAGGAAGAAACACAAAAGCTTTAGAAGACTTAGCCTAAAGGGAAAATAAAAATGGGTACGGTTGCTCTTAAACATAGAGAAGGCCATGCTTGGGCTGATCTATATCATATCCCTACACTACATGAGCCGAAATCAGAAGAGAGATCATGAAGAGATTGAAGAAACTGTGCCATTCCTTTCCATTCTGTTCCAGCAAGTATTATTTATGGAAGAATGAAGTCGCCCTTCAATTACAAAGCATTACTTCAGCTTGAAACCACTGCTCCCAGTGAGACAAAATGATTAAATCGTCCCTTCCAAGGGTGAATTTAAAGGCATTTGAAATGGTCTGAAATGAACACAGGTGCAAAAGTGAAAAAGCTCCTCATTTCCCAGAGGAAGAAGGGCATAGGAGGAGATTACAATCATCCCTCACTGGTGCTGCACGGCTAGAAGGTATCAGAGAAAGGAGCAGAAAGTAAAGTCAAAAGAAGGTGGCTGGGACACAGGCAAGGCTCTAACTGGAGTCTCAGTTGGTCTGACGCATTCCATCAGCAAATACCCTGGCACAGAAGTGGTGATCAATAGTTAATGGCCAACAGTTTGTTTTGCAACAACTGCAAAATAGATTTGCTTTTTGCTTTCTGCTATGTCTGATAGTCTTCACAAGTGGTCCATGGCTCAGCCACACATCAAATGTTTTTTCCCATCCAGGTGAAGTCTTCTAATGCAGCACCTGCCTGACACATATGGAGACCAGTGGCCCAGGCAGAAAATTTCAAGTAAAATTTCTTTTAAACAAGAATGATAAAAGGTCTTGCTTTTGCTTGCTAAGATCGTCTGACAATCCTTCTGAGGCTACAGCCCAGCTATTCTGAAACAGGAAAACTAACATAAAATTTAGTAATACGAAGAATACCACATCAAGCTATGTTAGTTAAAATTACAGGATAGAATGGTGTACAATTCAAGCAGATTTGTGACTTCAGGATGACAAATGTATAAAGAAAGTAATTAGTAAAGACTGCTGAGTTGTGAAAAGCTCCAGGATTTGATAATAAAGGATGCTTAGCATTTTTTGCCAGCATGCCAAAGAGTGAAACATATTTTGGGAATACTTAAAAAAGAAGAAAAAATCAGATCTCTGTGTAGCAAGCACAGGCTTAATATTAAAGATAATACAGGAATAGCCGCAAATTTTACACAAATGTTTGGCTTCAGCTTTCAACAAGAAGAAAGAGGCCAGGTGTGGGGGCAAGGCAAGTTGGTGAACAGAGATGGTTACAGATATATCAATGGGTACCAGCAGCCAAAGCCAGAACTCATAGAGTGAGATTCACAGGAGTGAATAACTACACCAATTTCAGGCTTCTTCCTGCAGTCAGAGAGAAATTAATAAACACCTTGACATTTCAAATTCATTTAGCCTATCTTTCATGTTCTAGAATAAGAGGAATCACACCTGAAATATGCCTGATCAGAAGGAGCCTAGTGCAGTGGCACAGATGTCAGATGACTCTTCAGAGTTTAATGTGCTGAGGTGAATGAAGGGAAACTGTCTCTCTCCTATAACTAGATACTTTAAAAGAAAAAAAAATCCAAAAAGCACCCCTCTCCCCATCTCTAGAAAATAAAATTCAATTAAACAAAACATACATTTCATAGGAGATCTGAGGATGGTGATACAAGGGTTCTGCATAACTGTATCCTTTATACAGTGCTTCCAAAGAATAAAAAAAAAAAATTAAAAAAGGCAACTGTATCAGGGAAAGATAACAGCTACATACTGTTCATCTGACCTAGCAGTATAAAAGTATTTCAGTACATTTGAAGATGCCAAAAAATAATCAGATCTTGAGGCGTAAATAAAAAAAATGTAGTAAAATGTGACATGATGCTCAAAAAGACAGACCAAACCCATCTAATTGGCTGTATGATTCTCCAGACAGAGAAAATGCAGCAAAGCTATTTTCTTTTTTTTTTCTTTCTCAGTAAAGCATGCAGGCAGGTGGAACTGGAGAAATGCAAGGACCCACAGAAGCACAGCAGGTGAATGAAGAGTTAAATAAAAGAGAAGCTGACAATGGCTTGCATGCTAAAAGCAGTAGTGGCAAACCAGAGAGGCTGTGCTAGCAGCATTCCTCAGGCACTGGTTTTGTGACCATTCTATTTAATATCTTCATTAGTGGTCTTAGCACAGTAAGTAGATTACTGATAGATCTTAGTATCTACACAGTCTAACTGGCTCCACCACTTAGAAGTATCATGGAGAAGGGAGAATCAGAAATAGAACAACACTGAGTAAATACAAAATGAAAATGATGCATACTTTTCTATGCTCAGAGAAGTATGCTGTTATGGCAGCTTAAGCACAGCTATCACAAAAATAAACTCAGTTTCACCAGGATCAAGATATTTTGCCTGAGGTTTTTTATGAGTTAAACTAGTGAGAGCACTGTGGAACAGCTTCAGCCAGTTAGGGCATCCATAGCTACAAACACAAAATCAAAATTTAAAAAAAGGCTTAAGAATTCGACTAAACTTTCTAAGTTACAGGCTCAAGAACCTAGAAAATACCTTCCACACATTCCATGGTCACAGATCCTTATAAGCTATGAATAGGAGCATTTGGCCCAATGCAGATTCTTAGAGTGTTAACCATTTTCTGGCAAGAAATACCTTACCATACTGTTGCTGCACTGGAATACTGACTGATTTGATGCTATAAATGGGCATTCTGGGGTGTACAGCACAAACTGAAATCTGCTACCCAGGAACACATATGTTCCTGGAGCTCCCTAAATATTCTCAGAGGAACAAAAGAACTGGGAGGTACAGCAATGGAAATCAGTGGAAGAATCTCAGGTTTCAGATTATTCAAACTTGCATTCCACTTTATAAACAGAGCACTAAGTGAGCAGCACAGAGACAAGATTAAAAAAAGACCATCAAAAACATCACTCAGGAAGAAGCAGGCAAAGCAGCACTTTGTCATTGACCTGTAAATCAAGTCTGGCACACTCCCTAGTTCTGGTGTCTTCCCTCATGCACTTGACTGACAAGCCACCCTCACCAGATGGAGAAGGAACCTGTAGCTCAGGCAGCGAGGCCACACTGGACTTCTGCAAGGATCCTGCAGATACCTTGTCTCAATGAGATGCCTGTGCTGATTTACAGGAATATCAGTAACACAAAGTAGGTCAAAACTTCATTTTAACTGGTTAATAATAGTTTCAGATTTTGTCTCACAAGCCTACCATCTGACTGTTGGGGCTTTAAAATGACATAACCCGCCCCTCACTACTCATTTTCTTTTCCTTTTTACTGGGTGAACAGGAAAATTACTTCCTACTCAGGGAAGATGTTGAATGCTGGGGTAATTAAATGAGCTAGAAAAAGAACAGATAAAATTGCAGTTCTTATTCATTCCTCACTCAACTCTGTTTACAGGAATCTCAAGCTTTCCTGTCACAGCAACAGGTAAAACATCCTAAGAAAATGGAGTCTATAAATTGCTGGTATGCCCTCCACAGACACCAAATCCCATCTTCATACTCATTTTAACAGGCAAAGATGGGAAGGGGGCAAAATAGTTATAATACAAGGACACAGCTAGAGTGTGAAAAGCCTGTCTGTGTAGCTTATAACCTCGGGACAGACAGTGCCAGACACACTCCTAAGAAGGTCTCATGCTATATAACCTAGTTTTCAAACTGTGATTGCACACACTCTTCCCTGAGCTCTGATTCCAAGGCACTCATCTTAACTGTCACCCAACTGTCTAAGAAAATGCCCTATGCTGCTTCTCATCCGTCAGCACAGATGATGCTTCATTTGCTCTCTTCTTCTCCAATCTTCTGCATGGGGGTAGCTCCAAACTCTTTCCAAATTTCACCATGGCATCACTTCTCCACTTCTTTCACCTGGCAAGACCCATTCTGTCAACAGCCAGGGAGGGCTGATCCCAGCTCCTGTCTGCCACCAGGCCCCTGCTCCAGCAGACATTCCCAGCAGCCTCAGTTTGACACTTTGGTCTTCCTCCCCTCAGCTGTTTTTCATTGTAACCAGACCTCCAGTTCATAATTCTGGTTTCTACTTTTCTACCTTTGGCTCTTACCTCAAACTCTGCTCTTGCTCCTGTCCCAGCTAGCTCTTTAAGCTCCCCTCTTACATCAGTCTCTATGAACACGAACACCAAACTACCGGGCCTGCTATTTAGAAGTCATCATCGGTTCTCTCAAACTCTCTCCTTCTTGGAATCCAGACCTTCGAGATTCCTTGTATCTCACCATACCACCCTTCTTTTGGATCAGAGGGAAGCCCTCCCCTATTTATCTTCAAAATTCTTGAGCTTATTCTCTCCCATCTCCACCCACAAAGCCAACTTCCATGGCACACTTCAAAAATCCAACCAGCACCTTAGCATTTTCTTGCATCCTTCTGCTTCCACTTCAAAAAGCTTGCCATAAACACATACAGCTCTGTCACTGCAGGACTTCACATCCCTTTTTCCAATTCCTGTTTTGCTGGAGTGACATAAAGTCACTTCTGAAATGGCCAAATGCTCAGAAATCTCCTGCCTTTTCTCCGAAGGTCTATTTGACTCCATCTACCAGCTTGACCACACCTAGATTTAGAGAAGCAAGAGTATGGGTGTGGCACTGCACCTAAACATGGCTACCTGGCTTTAAGCAAGGATACACTGAACTACTAAGGACAGAATAACATGCACAGAGACCAGCTGAGCACAGAGGCATCTCAGATGAAATTAGAGCCTTGACCACTAAGAAAGTTGTTCACAAAAAAAATTTAACATACATATTTATATATGGTAAACACATTTATATATTTTCTTTTACATATATATTCCTACCTCTCCAAGAGTCCTTGTTGGAGAAGATGTACATACACCTGCTCTTCCTCCCTTTTGCTTCTAACTAGTTAACTTCCACTTAGGACATGGCAGAGAAGAAACCACCACACTGCCACTCTGAGCCATCTTCTGAAACCAAGAACTTACGATGAGCTTCTGCACGTTTCCCTGTAGTCATTTGTCACCACTGGAGTATTTAAAATCCTACATTTCAGGGAGAAAAGGGGGCTTGAAACCACTACATTGCATTTCAGTGACATCACTTGATAATTAGAAGTACTCTCTGACATTAGTCCTTAAAACTATGATGTGAACACAAACTCTGTCCCTAGCCTGTTCCACTTGGAAGCCAAGCACCTCACCATTACCAGTCAGCTTCACATTCTCTGAGCAGGAAAAACTGAAATCACCTTTCATTGCTGGCACAGCTTTTATACCCAGAAGTTTTCACATACAACCCATAAAAAGGGCCTGTTTGCTGACAAAACCCCTTCCACATGCTTCCTGAATGTCTGGTCTTCACTGCTAGGCTAAGCAAAATATCTTTAAACCTTTTGGGCACAAGCACACTTGAAACTTTCAGGATAAATCTATATTTCCAAATGAAACTCCTTTTCCTTATTGAAAACAAAATATGTGAACAAACTTTCCATTTTAATTTATGGCATCAGTCACATAAGAATCATCTGCAAATAACTTCAGGGAAAACTTCTATTTAATGAGGATTTTAATAGACCATGCTGAAAAACAGCAGAATTTTCACCCTTTTAGTCAGAATTTTCACCTGACTTATTGTACTTGTTCAACCCACTGGAACTGAAAAGCTGACTTAAAAACCTCAGACAACTGGCAAAAAGAGTTCCTGCAGATTAAGTTCACCCTGCACAGCACAGCAGGGTGAAAAAATTATTTCCCAGCAGGAGCTGGTAAGGCAATTTCCAAAGGCTGCTTCCTTTAAGCTGTGTTGCAGTATGAGTACAGATGCCTTCAGCAGTGGACCCCCAACAGGAGGCAGGTGATCCAGAGCTGTCCAATTCCCAATTCTCACCTTACCAGAGACATTAAAAAGTGTTTCTGACCATGACTTCCTTCTCCACGTTGCATGTCTCTACAAGCCTCCCTTATTTCCCTCCATCCCTGGCAGCTGAGGATGACTGCTGAACTGGCATCTCCCTCCTCTGCAGTCAGTTCCCATCAGTTCAGTCAGGCCACCACCCCCTGTCAGCAGCCCAACAGGGCCATCCATCGCTGCTGTTTGCAGACAGGAAAGAAAAGGTATGTGACCCAGCTGGCCCCTACTAAAGACAAAGTTATCACAGCTCCAACTGTTCCTATCTACATCTGCTGGTTGTCTGAGCTGGAGCAGAGGATGTTAGAGAACTGTGAATCAGAAAGCTGCTTGTGTCAGGAAACTTCTGTCATATATTGCATTAAAAAGGGTATCTTATCCATAACTGTGTAGTTAACTTACCATTATTTCTCCCTCTTTCTCCCTGTTTACATGGAAACAAGACACAAGGTGTAGAGGAGGTGATGTAGAGAAAGGCAGAGATCTTTCTGTAAAACCAGAGATAAACCTTCCCAGTGCCTTGTGCACAACTGCAGCCACATGCAATGTCTAACGCATACAAGAGCTACACTGCACTGAAAGCACAACTGCTGGCAAACAGGAAGCATTGCAAGATCTGCATGCATGCCCTGAAGTGCTGAACTCTAAGCCAAGACCTCAGAAATATACTTAGATTGAAAACCAATGGAGGCATCCTCCATACCAGCTTCCCACTGACCCACAGCTGTGGGGCCAGTTTGGTCCTGGATGTAGGTCCTGGGGAGTGCCCATCAGTGCTGACCTTCAAGGATTTTTAATTTTTCACAGCAGCTTTTCAGAAGAAAAATACAAGGATTACAGCTTGTACTGCAATGTTTAAACTAAAATACAATACACTATCCTCCAAGGTATCAGAGTCACTTTGAGAAAGCTTGGTTTCTGTCTCTTAATAAGCTTTAGCAGACTGACTTCCTTCAAGCTGGAGTGCTTGCTGTGCTCTCACACCTGAAAGTTCACCATCCAGGAGGTCATTTAAGCCCTTTCAATTTATTTCCTCCACCATGCATTTTTATCATTTGCCCATTTTATTCTGTCTTTAAAAACTGGATCAGGACATCAGAGACATGCTTATGAAGCTACAGCAGCTGCGAGCCCTACAAGAACAGAACTGACACCCACTTTCTTCTATTATATTTCAACTCGAGCTTTTCAGGTCTCTGCAACGTAAGCCAAAGTCAAGGATCCTGCAGCTTGATACAGTGGTGTGTTTACCACAGCTTCTTTATTCCACTTTTGCAGCTAGCCAGGAGCAGAGTCTGTTACTACTTCCTAACTTCAGGGCAATGAAGCTCCTAGGGTATGCTGAAGGCTCTGGAGCTGCTTCTCTGTAACAAAGTTCGTCAAAGTTCCTAGAGCTACTGAATAGTCTTTCTTTTGCAAGAGAGCAAGAACTGATCTCTGAACAAGGCTCTTTAGGACAGTCACTGGTTGTACTGGCTTTGGCAGGGATAGAGTTAATTTTCTTCACAGCAGCAGCCTGTATGGCACTGTGTTTTCAACTGGTGACAAAACCAGTGTTGATAACACACCCATGCTCAGTTATTGCTGAACAGGGCTTGCACACTGCCCAGGCTATCTCTGCCTCTGAAGCTGCCCCTGCAGCCAGTGGATAGAGGTGGGCAAGCAGCTGGGAGGGGACACAGCTGGGACACCTGAGCCCACCTGAGTGAGCAGGGACTGGCTGGGGTCTCAGCAGCCAGCTGGAGTCAACCCCACCACACTGCTTAACAAAGTATCTTTGAAATTTGAGCTCAAGCTGTTGCTGAACTCAGATTTAAAATCATGTGATAGGGTTAAAATTAGAAGTGAATAATACATTTTAGAACATCTGTCAGGGATAGACCAGGCATTTCTGTTGTTCAGGTGAATGTCCAAGGTCTTTTTAAAAATCCCTTTCCCATCTCTACACACACATAAGCAGATAGCCTTGTAAGTTGAAGACATGGAAAGAGAAAAGTTGTAGTTACATTTAACATATGAATGCAATGTGACCTTTTCAGCTGTGCAATTTAAAAGAAGCAAAGTCATTTCACTATCAGTGAATCTTGAGTTTTGACATAACATTTCCCCCCCCCTTCTGTTTTTTTCCCTTTACTTATTTCAGCTGTTCCAAGCTTTTCACAGCCTTCAAGAATTATTTAAAATACACTGACAGAACATACCCTTTTCAACACTGGCACAGAAACAATTTCCCTAATGTACAGCTAAGAAGATGACCAAGATACATTCCCAGTTCTCTGAGAAAATTAGTGGACTGTCTGCTAATCACTCTTAGCTAGGCCATGTCATTACTTATGGGTATGACTGCTAAATAAGGCCTGGCTGAAGAGAAGATAGGAACATGCTCACCTCAGGTGAGAGCTACTAATGAAGCCTTCCAGAACATAAAGGAGGATTACAAAAGAGATGGAGAGGGACTTCTTATATGTGCATGGAGTGACAGAACAAAGAGCAATGGCTTCAAACTGAAAGAGAGCAGGTTTAGATTAGATATTTGGAAGAAATTCTTCACTGAGAGGGTGGTGAGGCACTGGACAAGGTTGCCCAGAGAAGCTGTGGATGCCCCATCCCTGGAAGTGTTCAAGGCCAGCTGGATTGGGCTGTGAGCAGCCTGGTCTAGTAGAAGGTGTCCATGCCCATGGCAGGGGGGTTGGAACAAGATGATTTTCGAAGTGCCTTCCAACTCAAACCATTCTATGACTCTGTGAAGCCCTTCAGGCTTTCAAAGGAAGGAGGTTATACAAGTATGTGTGTGGGATAACCAACCGTCAGCAGCAAGGGGAACAGTCCTGTAAAGTCACCTGCTATTCAGAGCAGTAACAGAGGGATCAGAGCTGAAATTTTGTTTGATTAATCAAAGAAAATGAGCATTGCAGACACAAGTTAGGAGTTGACAATAAAAACACAGAAGTCATTTGATTTCGATGAGGGTGTATTTACTCTGAAACAAATACTGACAGGCATATGTAAAAGTCTGGCTGAGTTGCTTATTCACATTGATCTCAATGAAATTTGAGTGTAACTTTACTCAAAATTGGTAATATTTCTCTTCTGAGCCAGACAATTTAACAAAAACCAATCATCTTGAAAACTTGTACAAAAACCTAAACATTCTCTTCACCATTAGTATAAAACCTCAAGCTCAAAGTGTATTTTCTCAGGTTACTAAGGAGCTCATCAGGCTGGGCTGTCTCCCTTTACTAAGCCCAGGTGTCTAAACAAAAAATTAATGAGGGGGAGGGAAATGTGGGGAGATGGAGAAGGAAAGGCTCAAAATAAACCAGTGTTATTCAAACACTGCTAGTTCCTAAATAAAACACAATACTGACCAAGTGGAGACACAGAAGATCTGGCATGTCTCCAGAACACAATAACCATTTGTCTTCTTTGCCAGAGGCAAGCAGCAGCTGGGGATGCCATTGGGGGGATAAATAGCACCACACTACAACTGGAGGATTACTCCCAGGAGCAGTGCAATACATAAGAATAAAATATGACAAGTTAGATGAATGCTCTTTGAGAACCTTATCAGAAATGTCTAACTGTTCTTTAGGAGAAGCAGGAAAATTAAAGATATGCCAAAAAATGCCAACATAGTTTTGTCTAATTCACTTGAGAATAAAAATGAATCAACATGCAAAAGGCTTCATCTGAATCAGCCTGAAATACTGCAAGGAAACCCTGGCATAGGTAGATATTGAACCAAGGGGAATTTTGCGAAAGTAGAGTACTTTCCTTAGAGTGAGTGGGAACCCTTTGAAGCACTCCTCAGATTTTGGGAGATTGTTATACACAGCCCGATGGAAACTTCTGAGTGGCAGAAAGTGTCTTGAGGGTTTCATAAAATAGCAGGCAAAGTAAGCAGAAAGCCAGCAAGCAGTTGGTATTTATCTACTTGTTTATTGGCAAAATGTGCTTTAAAATTAAAGTTATAATACTATCTGCAAACCTGTTCCACATCGAAATCACCTTTTGGGGAAAGGTGTAAGACTGGAATCAAAACAGAAGATTCTTCACAATGCTACATGGTCTGTAACATAACAAAAACCACTGCATTTCTTACCCAAGTTCACTCCCCACGTGGCTGCCTCAATATGAATGTACTGAGTGAAAGCGGAAGTGTAGAAATAGTGTAGTGCCTCAGAAATACACCTTTGTGGAAATATAATCAAACATGCAGAAGGGACCAGACCAGCAGTACAGGAAACCTTCCTGCTGCAAGGTGTAGCAGCTAAACGGGGAGTTTTCTCAAGTGCAAATGGGAGGGAGGGAGAAAAAGGAGAACAAACTCCAATTGTATGACATCAAGTAAATCATAGTCCTTTCCAAAACACCATTAAGTGAATATATGATATCCTTGCAAAATATATGGAATGAAATATATGGAATGGAAACAAATTTCTTTTCTGCACCTTTCAAAGCCGACAGGAAAAAGAGCACTACAATGCTGGAAGAAACATTGTGACCTGTCAGTGTTTATTTGTTTTCCTGACAGTCCCCCACTTAGTTTTCTTGCTTCTTCGATGTCCCATGTCCTGAAAAGATGAAACAAGGCTTCTTTTCTGCTTTTTCAAGGTTGTTTATTTTTCTCTTATCAAAAGCTTGGAGGCACAGCCAGAGCTGTGACCTCCAGGAACACAAGTGCAAAAAAGGGCAATGGCGACTACCAGCAGCAACCTTTTATATCTAATATTGACTATTAAGAAAACTCTACATACTTTGTTTTGTTTCCAACACCAGTAAATCCTCATCTTATTGATATGTCTTTTCTATACTAATTTTTTTCTACCAACCAACACACCACAGGAACTGGTGTCAGAGAAGAAAGGAAAAGAAGAAGAAAGAAGAAGAAAGAAGAAGAAAGAAGAAGAAAGAAGAAGAAACTGACACCCCAAAAATCTCCATACTTCCTCTATATAATACATAGAGCAAGATCCTAAAACTACAACTAAATTCTCTGTGGTACACTAAACAAAAATCTCGTCACTTCTATGGTGCCTTCAGGCTCTCCCAAAAGTGAAGGGAGCTTCTCCAAAAGCCTAGGTCGCTGGCTACGCCATTTTTGAGGAGGTCTGGGGACTAAAGAAATTCCCAGAGGAGCAGGAGAAGTTTTCAGGCTTCCCTGGACTCCAACAGTGACCAGCAAAAAAAAACAGGCAAAAGGGCTTGATTTCCACTAAGAAGGCAAAACATAGATAAGATATACAAGAGAACGTAACGATTCAGGTTTCCAGGTCACAGCTGTGACCTTTAGGTACCTAAATTTCCTAGGCAGTTAGTTTGAAATTCTTAGGTTACATCCAAGCAAACAAGTTACCACAAGATAAAGGGTGTGGACTTACAGCTCATCAACTGCTGAAGCCAGGTAGCTGTGGAGCAACCCTACTTTCAGCCATGACAAACAGGTGGTAAGATAAAAGAGTATCAGCATCTGAAAGGTGCTTTGCCCCAGGAGAGAGAGAATGCTTAGGATGAGCACAATACAAAATGGGTTAACTAAGACTAGTTAACAAAGGGTGACAAGAAGAAATGTATGGGCTGATCACCAGAAAGACCTGCTGGTACACAAACGTGTTAGACCATGGAGCAACCTCCCATGGGACCTGGTGAAAGTCCAGTCGATTGAAGCTTTATGAAAAAACTTAAAGCAAACAACAGACAAAACATAAGGAGTAATCCTGCATTTCAGGGAAACAGTAGAGATATGTCCACATACACACCACCCCACCCCCCCACCCCCCATTCAGCCAACCAGAAAAGCTTTACACAGAACTTTTTACAGGATCCTTTCTTTGTCATAGCACTCTTGCTTCCAGCAAAGCATGACACCATCATCGTGGGGGGGGATTGGACCTGTTCCTTTCCATAAGGCAGCACCGGTTCTGTGACCACAGCCTGCCCAGTCTCAATCCCTGCACTGCCTCTCAGCTCTGGACCCTGTCGGCCTGCAAAATGTGAAACTGAGGCGAAGAAAATGATGTCCTGCATTTGAAAAGGACTGGCCTCCTCCACTCTGTAGAGACTGCAGACATTTTTCATGTCCTTAACCAAGGCAGGCTTGCAGGGCTGGCATTCTGAGTATTCATATATTGCTTACTACAGACATGTGTCATTCATGCTTTAACTACAGCTTTCCAAATAAATCTATTCTGAGGTTTAACAAGCTCTTACACAGCTCAACTCTGTGGCATTCACAATGCAGTAGACAGCAGTACATCTGAATACCACTAATAATACAAAAAGGCCTATCATAGCTAGAGTTCAGCCCATTAACTATCCTGTAGCAGCATGGGGCTGAGTAACCGCAGGTTTAATAGCTATGACCTGCAGCTATTTGCAGAGACATACCAATGTAAGTGTGTTTTGGGAAGTGTTATGTGCTGCAATGTGCTCTGTGGTTCCAGGCACTTCCTTGCATTGACTATCAACAACCAGCATTTTTAAAAGTCCAGCTCATTTGATAAATGGAAAACAGCCTCTCTTTTCACCAAGAAGCTTAAAGAAGTGACAGTTTTCAATATCTGGCAAATTCATAGTCTCTCCAGTATGTGCACTTCAACACCAAACAAGCTACCAGCACAATTAGGAAACTCCCTTTGCAAACAAAACTGTTTTATTTACTGTCTGATAGGAGCTTTTGGAGGCAACCTGGGCTCAGCAGAAACCAGGCTGCAAGGATTACAGAACATGCACTTCCACAGCACATCCTGAGTCAAGTGTTTCAACACTATGAGTATCTATATCTGGTAAAGATGCTCTAAGAGACAAAGGTAAATCACAGAAAGGATGCCATGTCATATTTATTAGTGTACCATGAGTAACTGACAATAAGACTTCAAGGCTTGTCATCCTTTCTCACTGTGATCTATCATCTTTCTTCCCCTTCCTCCCTTTACACACCCTACAACCCAGGATGACCCCAGAAAGCACAAAAACTAGCCAACTCACTCCAGGGTGCACTGGCAATGAGTACTATGCTGGGGGTAAGTCCCACCTTTTGTTTTCCTGCTAACAGGAGCATTTTCAGTTTTAAGTATTTTATTGCCTGTAGAAGAAAGCAAAATGGAAAAGTAGCTGAAACATGCTAAATACCACTGAATATATCCTGGTAATATATAGTAGGTACTGGTTTTATGGTTAAAACCAATGAAACATAGGTTCACACAGTTGGCACTGGTGGAGGCAAGGCACTGCAATTCAGCTGTATTACCACCATGGCAGTGGGCTTTGCAGCAGAATTTACCTTGCAGCAGAAACTAAGAACATGCATAGGAGAACTCAGCTGTTTTCTTCTCTGCTGAAAATAAGTGCCTCAAATAAGTACTTCAAGTAACTTTTGAGCAATAAAAATAGCTCATGAAAAATGGGTGCCTTTCAAGCTGTCTCCTTCTATGGGAAACATGATGAGAAACAACTAAGACCTAACAGCAATTAATTTCCAGCCCATCCAATAAAGTGCATTTTATCACTTATATTTATATCTCAGACTGACATAAGGCAGTTAGACATAAGCTAACTACCCACTACAAAGGTGACAGCAATAGAGTAACAATTTATTTTACTTTTTTTTGTTGTTATTGGATTTTACTTTATGAAGCAACAGCAAGGGTATTATTTTTACTAGGAGTGTAAAGTTTCTCCTCTTCATCCTGTGCTTGCAGGAGGGTTGACCTACTTGATAATAAAACTTTTCTTTCACAGTTTTTCCTTTTTTTAGACATTTCAAGCTCATTACATTACTCTGCTATTTCAGAATCCGAAGGTTGTCCTGAGTTCTGGAGAAAATGGGTGGTATCCTCAAAAACAGGTCTGGGACTTCTCTGTCATGGTATTTTAAAATGCAAGGGGCGGCGTGGCTGAGTCACAGGCCCACACTTGTGTTAGCATGAATCTTCCTAGGAAAATTAGGAAAGGAGGACACACTGGGATTGACTTTGGTCCAAATTAGCAACATAACTACATATTTCATGCTCTTTAGCAGATCACCCAGTCCAGGTGGAAAAGATGCTACCAACCAAGGCTACTCCTGCAACACCATTTTCCCAGCTATACCACAGGAGCACTCCTGTGCTCCCGTCCAGAGCCACCTCCTTGGACCGCAGGATGTACCAGACTACAGAAAAGGTTTTTATGGAGTCTCTCTACACTATTGAAGAGAACAGTCTCTCACACCCTCACCCCTTCAGACTCTTTCAAAAAAGCATACTAAAAATGCAGCAATAAGCTGCTGGTGTGTTTGTTTTTTAAATTCCTTAGGGGCAGAAGCTCTCTAAGTTGCCATGCTACTTGCCTTCTATATTTATTTCTGCTATATTTGACTGGTTCCCACAGAACCAAAATCCCTCACTGAATACTGAAATTAATTTAAAAAAAAGTTTTCATCCTGAAATTAGTATTACGAGCCTTCTTTCCCTACCACATACCTAGCATGCCTATGGAGTAGGCATGTTCCTTTGTATATGGTGATATCTCATTACCTGCAAAGGAATAAAAGTGTAATCACTGAAACATTAACACAAATCCCTCATTCTGTAAAGCTTATTTTCTAGGAAATAAAAAAATTAATGGCCTGTAATTTTAGGTTTTTTCTACTGCACTTCCAATAGGTATCATGATATTACAGAATATCCTGAATTAGAAGGGACCCACAAGGATCACAGAGTTGAATTCCTATAGCAGATTCCCAGTGTAGTATTTTTTAAATAGAGCCATGACAAACACAAATAGGAAAGTCATGCTATTTTGTAAAGCGTAACACAGGCTACTGCATTGTATTGTATTTTGCTCTGAATTTAGAATAGTGCCTCAAAAATAGCCAATAAAAGTACGGCAATTTCTATGAATGTTCACAGAGGGAAGGACACCAGTGAATTAGCTTCAGCACACAGACTGAGAGGCTCTGCCTTCCTGTACCCCAAAAGTACAAGTCACTCATGCATGCTTGCATCACTAAGTAATAAAAGAGGTCTAGAACAACACAAATACAAGCAGTTTATGGTCAGAAAATCTGCCAGCATTCAATAATGGAATTCATTCAGAAAAAAATTTTCAGCTGAAAAATTACAGGAGGACAGGTGAACAGATGGGATGAGATTCACAGACACACGTCTGTGCAGAGTGAGCTTCTGCATTCACATTTACACCCCATGGTAATTATGAAATGCTAGAGCATTTGGTTTTCTCCATGAACCTCAACAGCAGCTGCTCAGCACCTTTGAAAAGCAGGCTCATTACTTAGCAGATACTTCAGATATAAGAAGGACCAGTGTGGTTACTCATCTGACTTGTCCTATGGCCCAAGCCACAGAACTTCCCCTCACCATGAACTCTATCATAACTGACAACCCGACTGAATACTTATCTTTGTGGAAATAATAAAATCATTATTTTAAACAATTCTTACTAACTGTGAAACTGATTTGAAATGTAGTATATATTCTAATGATTACTTCCCCTTGACTAGAGCACCTCATTTCCACTCTAGTACTGCAAATTTCATGTTCCCACTACACATTCTATGCCATAAAAAAAAAAAAAACACCTTTCAAAATCTAAAGGAACATATGAAAAATTTAGAGTTGGCAGCTTTAGTTCTGCCACGCTTGTCTGTCAGAAGATTAGAAGTGAAGTCAAGCTGTTATTCAGCATTCAGCAGTGGTCTAGGAGTCCTCACTGAGGCTGGCTGCAGGACACAACAGCAAGCGTTCAAACACTGAGGCTGCCACCTCCAGCTAGGAGTTAGCACCATAGCTTACAGCCCAGGAGGTGCTACAGCCACACCCCCGTGGCAAGGCACGCTTCTGCCTGTCCCAGAGCAGGGAACGAGGTGTGACAAACAGCAGTGTGAGCTGGTACACAGCTAGCAAGGAGCAGAAGGGAGATGAGCAGCTTAGAGGGAACTGTCCTAACAGCTCATCACAAAGCAGGGGGTTTCTAATCACCAGTGCTCTCTCTACAGAAACAGTCATTCCAATGCTGTACTTGGATATATTAACACATTTTGTGTAGGTCTGTGGTCACATACAGGCAGAAACATGCACAATTTGTCTCTTCTTTCCACAGCCAGAGCAGATGGATCCTGGCTCTGCTGGGGATGTGCCACTGATGTGGCACTGGGCTCAGGAGGCTAGTAAGACCCGTGGAGAACAAAGCCAGTCCTCTGCCATGCTAGCACAATTTAGCAACCTTAAAATGAGGAGTTGGCTTGCCTCCAGACAACTTCAAGTACAAGCACAGGATGGGCTCCAAACACAGGTCCTTCAGTACAGCCTGTTCTGAACACCACAGCACAGATGTTTGTGAAGGGGAACAAAGAAGGATGCAGAGCTGGTGCAAAAAGTGGTCTGAAGTTTGAAATTTGCTCTTCAAAAGCTCTGTACTTCAGGTTTAACCTGCTTATGTTAACTGCAGAAACATTCAGCTCAAAAGGAAGTTCCATATGCAGAGCTTACAGAAAAATGAACCAGTCAGTAAAAGCCTGTAAAACAAGGGACAAAATGCAAACCACTGGCCAGCAAGTTATATGTATCCTTAACATAAATACATGCTTTCAACATGGAGATCAGGTGACTTGAACTTTTTGGTAGATGTGCCATTGCTCTCTTTTGGGCATCTAAACCCCGAACTACAACACACAGAAAAGCAGCATCTAATGTTTTTACTGCTAGCCTTAATAAAACACATCTACAAATACTGTTTTTATGGTCTTCAGTTTTAGAATTAGCTTGTAGAAAACTTTTTCTTTTATCCACTTTTTCTTGGTCAAATGCTTTTGAAACAGGAGAAATGACTAATGCATGAAGCAATGAGTATTAAAGTAGATAGCAGGGAATGCATGGAAATCAGACAGAAGAGAAAAGGCTGCTATAAAGTTCCCAACACCAGACTGAAATGTTAGGAAGCACTGGATGTGGTTTACATGCAAACAATTGCAATGAGGGCACTTAATTCAAAGCTCTAGGCACAGTTAATGGTTTCTTGATCTTATAAAATATAAGTCCTTCGAATCCCTGGCTGCTGCAAGCATCTGCAGAAATGACAGCACAACCTTAAATCATCTCTTTATGCTGCCCACAGAACAAGACAACCAAGATGGGTTTGGTTTGGCCTACCTCATCGGCTTAAACAAACTGTGATAACCTTGCCCAAAACAGACTTCATGTGGTATTTCCTTGCCCCACCTCCTAGAGCTGCCTCAGCTCAGAGAAACCCAGTCTGGGTGAACACAGTGACGTACAATTTTCAACATCTGTAGTGCTCTGAATGAAGTAAGCATACAGCATGACAACCTGCAGGTCAGTGAAGCATGCCACATGGGAGGATAGCATCCCTCAGTGTTCAAATACATTATAGACACAGCTTTGGTTCTGCAAACTGAGAGAGAGAATTCACCACTGTTTTGTTGTTGAGCTGTTCCAGCTTACAGGTTTGTTGTATGGCAGAGTAAGATAGCAACTGAGTTAAGACCTGAGGTCTTAAAATATGACAGCCTCCCCATTTTAATAGAAAATACCACCAGTCATGCTTAGCACTGTATTTTCATACTTTCCTTACTAAAAGAATTTATTTTACACAGGATATTTTCAAAAGAAAATAATAACATTCCCTGTTTTTAACTTCTTGAATACTCCAGATTCTAAGGTCAGGGAACCAAGAGTTCTAAGTGACTGCAGGAATACCAGCAACAACAAATTGAATTCCACCAAAATCTCAGCTTTTCCATTAAAACCTGGATTCATATCCAAACTCCTTTAAAACTCAGTTATCAGTAAATGTAAACACTGCCTTTTGGTTCCTTCTTGAAAAGTTAAAAAAAATAGTAGAATTTGTTCAGTGCACATCCCAGAATCGGAAAGAATACTTACAATAAAGCATTTCCTTACAATATTTAACTTTTCCCTCACCTGCTATGTGCCCCTTGAACCACTAAGATCCATAAACACAATGTAATCTATGTTCCCGTCAACTTACTGTTGTACCAAACACAGATGTGTAGCATTTCCCACTTATTTATTGTCTATACACCAGACTCTGAGGGCAGTTTTTAAAAAAGAAGATCTTTTCTGATCATGTTCAGCTTTCACCTGCAGTTCAAGCTAAGTCACAGAATCATAGAAATCACAGAAGGGACCCATCACAATCATTGAGTCCAACTCCTGGTCCTGTGCAGGACACTCCGAGAATCACACCATGTGCCTGAAAGGATTGTCAAAGCACTTCTGAACTCAGGCAGGCTTGAAGCTGTGACCACTTCCTGGGGAGCCTGTCCCAGTGCCCAAGCACCCTCTGGGTGAAAAACCTTTCCCTGATACCCAACCTCAACCTCCTCTGACTCAGTTTCACACTTTTCCTCGAGTCCTGTCATTGGTCTTGAGAGTGAAAAGATCACTGTATGCCCCTCTTCCCCTCACAGGAAGTTGTAACTGCAATGGGGTCTCCCCTCAGTCTCCTCCAAGCTGAACTGACCAAGTGACCTCAGCTGCTCCTCATATGGCTTCCCCTCAAGGCCCTTCACATCTCCCTGGCCCTCCTTTGGACACTCTCCAATAGCTTTGTATCTTTTTTTATACTGTGGCACCCAAAACTGCCCCCAGCACTTGAGGTGAGGCTGCCCCAGTGCAGAGCAGAGCAGGACAATCCCCTCCCTTGCCTGGCTGGTGATGCTGTGCCTGATGTCCCCAGGACACACTTGGCCCTCCTGGCTGCCAGGGCACTGCTGACTCATGTTCAACCAGGTCCCTTTCCATGGCATTGTTTGGAAGTCATTTAAGTCAAGCCCGTTATTGGTATCACTATACAATACCAAAAGGCCTTTGTACGCAGACATTCAGACCTGAATTTATAACTCTTCTTGATCGAAGAGAACCCCAAACCTAAACAAGAAAAAACCCCACCACAGGAATAGAAATATTGATTATTAGAAGCAGAAGAGTCTTAGAGCTGTACAAAGTGTGCACAAAGCTGTCAAGTTGGAATATCAGTCTAAATCCCAGACCCTTCCAGGGAACTTATATTCCTAAGATATTATTTGGTGGAGCACTAATTAAGAAGACTTAACAGATTTAAGTATGAGCTGTTTCAATATCAAATAGTTGCTTCTATTTTAAATACTCAGGAGATGCTCCATTATAACAGCTAGAAATGTCCCATGAATTTGAACATCTGCATAAGCAGAGAGTATCATTAGATCAAGACTGCAAACATGTAAGTAAAGTATTTTACAAGCAGTGCCCCTCCACAGCAATGTGGAGCTGTTCATTAAGTGAGCTGCTTTGTTTTGCTTTAAATTTCTATTTACTTGCTGTTTCTGGGTGTTTCCTCATTGTTTTATGCTTCATCGTACTAGCATGAGCATGTCACTGTGCCATAAACTGTTGCTAAGTGATCCTCTGCAAACATACTAAGTTCTTGAGACAAAATCATAAACAATCCTGAGAGTTTCAATAAATAAAATTGCAGCACATCAATCTTAAGAAAATTTGTAAGGAATTAAAATTCCCAATCATCAACAACTATGCTTAGTACTTCTCTCTACTGAAGATGAAGTAAACTCTGTCCGCTCTTCTTTTAAACATTAGCTTGATGGTATTACTGCACCAAAACTTGGCTACAGACATACATATCTGGGCAGTAACAAAGTAGACCATCAAGACAGCATTACCATGGACAGATTATTTTTCATGCATGATTATGTTGCATTTGCATTGTGATTCCTTAAACAAAAAGACAGCAGAGCATTACTTCAAAATCACTTTTGCTGTAAGCAGAGTTAGGCTGTACGCGCTCCACGAGAGTCTTGCACAGTAGTTATAAAAACCAATCCTCCAAAACTGGGTATATTCAGGGAAAAGGCAAAAGCAGTCAGATTTATTGATTTGAAAAGAACACATCAAAGGTGTCACAGAACCATGAGCTATAAAAACACCAACAGACTGCCTTGCCAGCTGCTAAGAAAGTACAGGCCACCTGACAATCTCCACTGACTCTGGACTGCCACAGTTCCTGGGATGTGACCATGGCTTAGCAACCACGTAAGAATAACTTTCAAGTCCCATGTGGTTCAAGGACAGTGGGCTGTCCATGCCTGCCTTCGGTTTGAACTCAGTCCCTCCAAACAGAGCAAGATACTCTCCACCTGCAACACTAGTGCTTCCAGCTGGTGTTTCACTGGGGCTACAACTGGGTAAGGCACTCCCTGTTCCATTCCTGCCCGGAGAGGTCCTCCTTGCATGCAAGGGTACGAGCTGCTTGGCAGTGCAGAGACGAAGTAAGCAAAGCTAGGAGTGTGGTTAAAGCAGACTTCCTGAAATCATCATTTAAACCTTCCTCGTGTCTAAGTCAGCACTTTGCCACTTCAGAAAAAAGGACCTTGACATGGGAGAAGTTGAAGAGACAGCTGGGAAAATGCCATTCCACTTGCCTTCTAAGCTTCCACTACACCAGCTACCATTGACCATCAGGGTACCTCACTAGCCTCTTTCCTTCCTTGTCCTATTTTGAAGTCAAACCTACTCTATACTAATACAGAAGTAAATATAATCCACTGAGCTACTGCACAAAGGGCTGACTGCACTAAACTAGTAAAAAGACATTACACCAACGGACCTTTAAAAGGCACTGCAAGGCCTGGACCATACTGTATAGACTGAACATGCTATAGCACAAGCAGCAGCACTGTCCTGGTCCCTGAGAGTGCTGTACCTGCTCAGTCACAGCAAAATCACACCTATGTGGCACACAGTGCTCACAGAGCCAACACAGCTTTTGTGTGCATCCACTTCTACAGGCTCACTCAAAAATATTCAGATTTCTGGAAGTACAGAAAAAGTAGAAATGCATTGATTTAATTATACAAGCAGGTTGAAGAAGCTAAGAAGAGACCCAGCAGACAACTACCTTGAAGAAAAGCAGTCACAGCATTTATCAAAAGAAAGCGGAGAACTTAAGCATTCAACACACCTGCTAGACAAGACCGACCACCAGGGTGTAGTTTCCTCACCCAACAGGAACTCAAAGCAGTGTGAGGACACGGCCCGTTACTGGCAGGAGAAAGGTCCTCTGGCCAATGGAGGATCATCAACTCTAATCTGCCCTTTTTGGCTCAGAAGTGGAAAAACTATCAGGAGCAGGGACGAGTGAAAGGATCTGTCACCAGCAGGGAACAAGTGCTATCTCTACCTCCTTTTTAGTCACTTAGTTCACTGATAACCAGCTATTAAGTCTTGCATGGTATGTAAGTCATCACAACAGGCTCTTGAACGTGTAATCTGCTCTGACTCAGTTTCAAGCTGCTTTGTATTTAAAAAGAAAAAGTTCTGTTTCCTTCTTTATAGCTACCGTTCTTTTTTCAGCCACTTAAAGGTTGTTATCCTAAAGGAAAGGGTATTACAAAATAAGCTCATCTAGGTCACATGAAAGAACATTTTCCAAGCTAACCTGAAGTACAAATAACCTCTCTGCAATCAACATAAGTTCTCTACAGAAAGCAGTTAGCTTGTTCTCTAATCTTGCCATCAGTAAGGCGATGAACGATTTAACACTGGCTATGCCACTGAGGTTACAGGACACTGCAGTTGTGCAACGAAGCTTCTTGTACAAGAAAACAATTTCAGATGCACTTAGACCTTTGCGTAAAGGAAGCTCTTGGCTCCAATCATCAATTTATGACAAAAACAAAGCTAAAAAGCTTCTCAGATTGCAAAGTCAGCCAAAAATTCCTCTACAACAGTTGTTTTCCTTGCATTTCAGTCTTTTACAGTATTAGCTCAGTCCCAATGGCATCTTTTCCATCCCGTCCTGGGATGATTCTGTCAAAACATTGTAAATAACTTCTTTGCACTTGGCAAGGTACCAGAAGGAGGAATACTTTTTTTGTAATAAAGGCCCTCACTAACTACTTAATGCTGAACTTAAAACATACACTCAAACAAGGACACTAAGTATAAGTTAACATGTATAACAACTTTAAATTAGACACAAATTTATTCAGGGAAGCATGCCAACTTGGAAATTAAATGAGGCAACTACAATTTACTGAAGGAAGCTCAGGTTGAAAAACTGATCAGTGAATTCTAGTAAGACACTGAACTATCATGGATCCTAAAATAGCAACCAAAAAACAGTGTAAGGTAAGTCCATTGCTCAGCAATGACAGAAGCAGTCTATGGTTTGTGTATAGGTGTAGTTTATGCTCTGCCACCTGTAAGCTCTGTTGTGCCAGTTTTCAAAGCAGCTCCACCCTCAATTTGATTTTTTCTTTAAATCGTGACTGAAATGTGAGATACCTTGCTGACTGGTTAACTGACAGCACTGCCATAGGCTGATGAGCAAACTTTAATCAAAAGCATAGCAGACGAGTTCTCTTGACAGGCTTTTATTCACCTATAATATGGGCAACAAGTGATTCTTATGACTCCTTTTGACAAAAATAACCTTAACATAAGAAAAGAGCCATTAAAGTAAAATGTACTATGGCATCACCATTTCAGCGACAAATCTGCACACTGAAGTCAGGCTTGGGTTTGCTTTGCTTTTAATCACAGTTGAGTCACAGAAAGCACACCTGGATACAGAGCCTCCTGGGAACAAAATCACCCTGCTCTATGGGCAGGTGAGCTGGAGGAGAAGCAGCGGAGCACAAACTGACTCCCATGAACAAAGCTGCCTCACAGAACTGCACAAAGCTGGGTGGCTTTTGTGGTTCTTCTGGCTTTGGGATTTATACAGATTCATTACTATGTCCGTAGCACACAATCTTTAAGTTTCTTCCCAGTATAAACCTGAGCAACAGAGAGAGGCACAGGAACCTGCTGGAGAAAGCTTCTCTCCAGACTCTCCCCAGTCTATGGGAATAAAATTAACTCTTGCCCTCAGCCTTCCTTTGAAAAGAGTTTTCCAAAAGGAGGGTCTACTTCCATCACTTTCTAAGGGCAGATCAATGCCCTTAGGTATCTGGTGACTATTTCAATCTGTTAAGGGTGGTTACCCACCCTTGCTTCTGGCATAGCCAATAGAGAACCACACTAATCTCACCTAGAAACTTGCAGCAGCAGTCTCCTTTGTGACAAGTCATATGAGGGAAGAGGGTTGGAAAAAAAAAATTAACAAATTACAGCTCTGTGATCTTATGCTAAAGAAACACATTTTGGATAAACCACTTCTACCTCACTTTCGATAGCCTATGCTTACAATCATCTAAATTTCTCCTGGTAATCTTCTGTCTTCCTCAAAGTGAAATCCTAGAGTCAACAATTTCCACCCTACACTATTAATTTCACTGCTTTTGGTACCAGTGCAAAATTACTGTTAGCAGTAAATATTACCAAAAAAATGACAGTGATTAAAAATAAACTATCAAAAAGTCCAGAAGTGTTTTCCATCAAAAGGTCAATACGAGAGATATTGCAAAATAACAACCAAAGGCACAGAAAACTCCTACAACATGTTCAGAAACTCTGTCTAATCTGTCTACGTTTAGACATACAGCAAAGAGGTTTACACTTTCACAAAAGGAAATTAAAAGAAAAAACAGGTGTATTGCTTTCACCAGAAATGCAGAGTTAAAGTGAAAAATAAGTACTCATTTGAGAAAAAGACATCATCCTTAAAACACGGTGCCCCTTGGAGAGAGAAAAAAAGGGGATAGGATGCAGGGAGAAGTTCAGCTGTTCTAATTAAATTGAAGCCACTCTTCTGTCTCCTGGTATATTTCCATGAAGGCAATGAGGTTCAGGAAAACATTTCCAGTTTGTGCTGTGTTTTTGATTGTGCTCTGTTTTATTTTAGAGGCAGCACTAGGAGTTTCTGTAGTTTAAGGCTAAAGACCAAATACAGGAAAACCTAAGAAACTTTAGGGCTTAATGTCTTTAAGCACCAGGTTTTATTGGAACCATTCAATCTTGCAACATGAATATGTTTATCTCCTTTAATTGTGAAGTGCCAGAAGAGCAAACAAGCGTGCAATATGTCCAGATACAATTACCTCAGGTCACAGATCAAAGGAGTAAGTCTTGCAGAAGCTGAAGAAAGAAGAGTCAACACACACTGAAAAGGCTTCCTCAAGCTCCACCAATCTGCAGTTCAGACCCCACCGAGAAAGACAGGCATACAAACAGCCTCCTTCACTGTTCTGATGATATTCTCTCTATAAAGCTTCTGTTAAAAACAACCAAGTCTGAGCTATGGTGGATACATGAGTCACTGCTCCTAAAAAACATCTCTGTGGAACTAAAGCCCAGGACTGAAGACAAGGTTATAACTGCTGTCACAGGAATGAGCTTACAACTCTGACAGAGCAGAGAACTGCATGATTTCACCCCCAAAACACAACAACTTTGGGGCATTCATCTGGGAGAGGACAGGGTCAGAGATACAGTCACCCTTGTCAAGGTATCACATCAACTCCCCATCCTTCCTACTCCAAGAAAAAACTTCAGAAAAGGTCAAAAGAGCTACGTGCATATTTGTACTTCAACACTGACTTTGCAGTTTCAGCAAAACTGCAAATGAGACAGGTTGGTTTTTAAATAAAGCATTTCCTGAGTCACATGTCTCTGAACACACTCCATGTGCCTGTTTTGATACTCTATCACAACACCTGCATCCAGTGAGACAAATAATCCTACTGTTAAATGTAGGCTCAAATTAAAGCCAAGTCTTTGCTGGCCAATAGGTACCACTGCAATAATTATGATTCATACAAACACTGTCTAATTGTCATTTTGTGCAAAGACTGGGACTGTATGCTCCAAAAACTGGCATATAAAGAGTTTTACAACCCAGCATTTTTGTGAGGGTCTTATTTTTATCTGTGCTGTTTCTTGAGGAAGGATTTATGAAGCTCTGAAGTTCACAGAAGTGTCTGGGAAGACATATGCTAATGACAGAAAAAGTACTCTACACAGCAATCTTCAGGAATTAACAGCCCCATTTTCCTTCACACACTCATTTTTCTCTAAATCTATACACTTAGATATCTGAAAGTAACTTAGATGGCATTCCCCCATGTGGAATATTATCTTCATTAGGAAAAAGAGGTGGAATTTGTGAGGGACTTGCCCCAAGTGACAAAGCAAGGCAAATCCCCACTGCAATTTCAGTCCTATTACAGCCACCAAAATCTTTGGCAGATGTCCCACAGGGACTGGATTTGCACTCAGGACTTCCCAACTCCCAGCCTTTGGCACTGTTAGGAATCACTGCCTCATCACTACATACCAAAGAGTGGGGAGAGGACAAAGGGGCTGGGCAGAGCTGGCTCCATAGGCCAAAACAGTACAAGCTCCAACCTGCCAGCCATCCATTATACATTAGTTACAGATTTCTAAATCAGTAATGTTTTCACTCACACAGGTGCTGTCTGCAACTGACTGCAAAACCCACACCTATACTGGGATTCACCATCAAAAGAAAGCAGTCAAATCAGTCAGTAAGAGACTCTCTTTGAGACACAAAAATTTCTTCATGGTTCTCCCTCTCTCATTCACCAAAAGTGAAAATAAATCTAAATGCAATTTGATTTGTTTGTCTTACTCTAATTTTTAAGAATAAGTGTTTGTCATTTATTTAATCTGCTCAATCCACATGGCGAAAATGTTCCATAGTTCTGTCTTCCTTCCCTGCCCCAATAGATGCGTATTTATTCTTCTTCCCCAGTGGACCAGAAAGGCCCATGCTGTACCTAAGTGACTAGTGTGAGGATGCAATATAAAGCATCGTGCCAAAATCATCTCTCCCTGCACTGGAACCTGTGCTTCATTCCTGCTGGGCAATGCTGCTTCTCAGCTACCACAAAGGTCTCACATAAAAGGATTTCCCCTACTGAGAAGGAACAGAGGGAGGACTCTGCTTGGGATTTGTTCTTCCACACTCTTGCTGTTTCTGGGTTTGAAACTGAGATTAATGCACTTTTTTGGAAGACCGTACTTTGTGATCTTAGCACACCCTTTGTAGCACTGACACTGAGAAACACCGGGATCTGTCCAAGATTTTAACCAGTGGTCCCCCACCTTCAAACACACGCAAAGTACCTAACACAATCCAGACTGGGAAGGGCTGGAGGGCCTCTTTAGCATCATTTCCAAAAATGCACTGAAGGCAAAGCAGGCTGCCATTCTTAGGAAAACATGCACTTTACTGAGAGCCTGGCATGCATGTAAAAATAAAAGTTTTTTCTCCCAGTACTAGAGAGCCAACACTCCAACACCTCAACAACCTTGCCTGCTTTGGAAGCTTTCCAGTCACATCTTTCTGTATATGCTATTAAATATATATTTTACAAGCTCCTTTTCTTGGTTAGAACACTGCCATTTCAAGCTTATTCCATTAATACCTCATGTGAAAATAAACCTCTCCTCACTTCTAGAAAACAAGAGTTCCCTGGCAACAAATACTAGAAACCATTGTCATTAGAATTTCACTTTGATTGAAGAATTAAAAAGAGCGGAGGGCACCCTGAATTCTCTTTTGCAGACTCCAAGAAAACCCATGTCTCAAAAGACAGTTCTCCAAAGTAAAAGATTTCAAATATCTTGATTGCCAGAGAGCTGGGGGAAAAGGAAAAACAAGACAGCAGTCAAGACCATTGTAACTACTACAATCAGCTGTTCTACACTGGAAAATACATTCTCCTTCATATCCCACTGCTATTAAAACACATGCAGTTTGAAATACAATGAGTAATCCCACTTTTACAGCCAACTGACTAGAACATCTTCCTAAGATAAAAGAGCATTAGTGTTCATTTGAACCAAAAACACCCACCAAAATAGGAAACCTCCACTATTTTAGAATTAAAAAATGCGAGCCAGAGCTCTAGGAAGGTTTGGGTGTGGAAGTGCTTGAAACAGTTTTGAAGTCGTGAGAAACACAAAGGCTCCAAACTTTTGTCACACAAAAATTGAACTGGCAATTTTTCAGAAGCCAAAGGGCTGCAGCTAATTATTCTGGTTTTGCCTAGCTTGTGAAACAAAAATAAATGCATGTCTCTATCAGAGGTACTTGTGATGATTTCCACTTGACTGCACATGTTTTCACTCTTACATTCTTCAAACTAAGCCAACAGATTTTTCCTGTAAAACAAGGTAAACGAAGATGTTCTTTCTCTCCCTTGCCAGTGTACAAAGTCATAAGAAACTGGCTACTTCACTAGCTAAAAAAGAACTGTCAATTTTTAATCCTAAATTTGGCCCTCTACTAATTTGGGTGATGGAGGGCTGGAAATTGAACAAGATCAGAAACAGCTTTACTGTTAAGACAGTACATAATACCCTTATTTACTAGATTCCCTTATAAGAAATAGCATTTTTTAATAGTAAACACCTCATCAGCCATCCACTGCATAGCTTCATAGGCAGTCTTCCCCTTGAAACAGTGATGAAAGAATTTATTAAGAAATGCTTCAGTTTAAGCATTTTCTGGCAAGTCGTCCCAATGCCAGCACAAGAGCTGCTCTGCCTCAGTCCTGCCAGCTGCTGCCTGCCTAGCAACTGCCTGCAGGCCATGGCAGATGGGCTTCAGTCATGTCTGTCACCTGTTCAGGGCATCTCTACCCTTCTCTGGCCACCAGCTCAAGCAAGGCCAGCTGAGCAGGCAGCTGTGAAGGGTGGGAAGAGTAGTAAGAAAGGAGAAGGCATGCAACTGCCACAGGAACCAGAAGAGCATTACATTCAGAATACTTTAAATGCAGCCTGAAGATTAAACTCAGCTGAATTGGTGCTGCCTTTCACTGGAAGAGAGCCAGCAACCCCAGCCCTGCTGACCTCCTTTAATTGCTCTTCCCTTCATGCCCACACAGCAGCACGAACTAGTGGCCCCACAGCCCTTCTGAGACAGCTGCAGCTGGAATTCCTGCAGCACAGGTTTGCAGCACAGATCCCAACAGCACTGGGGCTGGTACTGCAACAGGTTCCCTGGGGGAAAAGGGACACATCCTTCAGTCTTTCTTCTTGCAAAACTGGAAGAACAAGAGTGCTTCCTTACCTTATGGGGTACAAACAAGTAAGCACCCTAATTCAAAAAGCACTCTGATACTGGAGTAATCCCTGCTTAAAAAAAATCAGCAAATGTCCTGTCACTAGGTAAGAGATGCAGCACAGTATTCTGTTTAAGAGCCCATCTTTAAAAGTCAGTAAATTGCTTTTTTTGTTTTCTTCCTTGTAATATAACACTGGCTTGCAGCTGCCCCACTGACTTGGATTTAAGTTGCAGAAAGCAAATGTAGATCCAAATCATTGCCAGATTTTAAAGATGCTGCTACTCATAGTTTTGCCATACCCACTGGAAAAACAGAAATGAGCTAATCCTATTCAGGCTTCCAAGTGTTTGGGTGCAGGCTCAGACTCATACTGTCTTTGGAAAGTTCATAACCTTGAAAGCTTTTTATTTAATTAATCTACTAAGCCAGCTAGCTTGATGTATGTTACTCAGTTGTACTATATAATGTTGCACATTTCAGCTCTTGTATCTTGAGTTCATAGTGAATTCTTATTATGTTAGAATTTAATCAGTATTTATAAAAAAACCCAGTTATTTATCATCACACAAGTTGAGAGGTTTTCTCTTTGTTTTCAATGTGATGCTTTAATTAAGGTCTTATTGCTAGCTAAAGGAGAATGCCTGCTTATCATCCTAATGCTAGTCCTATTCTTGCTTTATTTCTCTTTGGAGAATGTGCATGTTTTCCCACTCAATAAAAAAAAAGAAATCTGGAACCACTCTTTCTGCTGAAAGTGGAAGTCTGAGAGAAGACAAAACACAAAACCTGAACACAAATCACAAAATGTTAATTGCTGTCTAGCAGCAGCTCACTGAATCTGTACAACACAATTAGCTCTAGGAAAGCAAAATAGAAGAATTTAATCTGTCTAGCTAAAGAAGTGAAGACTATTCTAAATCCTCCCTGCAGGAAGGAAACAGAAGTCACACAGGTGCTTATTTGAAGACTTCCAAGCTTCCCTTTAGTAGTAGAAAATCCTTTCCTGCTCCTGAGAAACATCTTTGGAAAAGAATAATCTGATGACTGTTCACAGAAGTCAGCGCATACCAGTCCATCGTGCTTTGCTCTCTAGAAGCTAGTAACTAAACCTTACCTTCCAACTCACTACTTATTACGAGAAAGCAAGTCTACATTCAGAAAACTTCTGAATTTATGTAAAGAAGAAATTAGGTAAACACCCTGTGTATCTTGGGGTTTGAGTTGCTTACTGTCAGGTCTAAGAGCTGGTTTCTCTCTAACAGGACAGGTTCTTTAAAGGAGGAGAAGGGGAAACAAATCAAAGAAATGCTGCTGCTTGACACAGGAAGACAATATTCCCTCTGTCAAATAAACCTTGTGCACCAGATGGACACCAAGACAAGCCTTCATCTAGAAGCACAGCTAGGGGAACGGATCATGCAAGGTGCCTCAAGCAAAAGTTTCTAGCAAGAAGGGATGAAGAAAGAGCCCATTTATGATACATTCCCTACTGGCTGAAGCACATGCATCAGGATATATGAAGCAACACAAAAGTGATAGGCAAAGGGTGATCTCACACTTCCATCCACCCTGTTCCAGCAGAGCAGCAGGCATCAGTGATCGAAGCATGCCTTTGGGGCACGAATTCCCAGTACACATTAGTCTAAGATCTCAACAACACCATCGAATTTCAGCCAATAAATTATGAGACCATAAAAAGTTTTATGGGGAAAACGTCCCATCTAGTTCTGTCCAAATGTTTCCCAAAATGCTCTTAATATAAATAAATACTTTCCAATAATTTTGTGTCTATCTGACGACTAGCCATTAAGCTACACAAACATCAGACTAAGAGGGAACCTGTGGAAGGACAGAAACTTTAATCCCTGAAGTAAAATGGAATTTGCCTTCTGCTCCACTATTGGATGCATCACTGAATTCATCTCATATGAGCCCCTTGCTCCTTTAATGTACAGTGTAGGTTCAAATATATATCTATATATGTATGTATAACAAATACAGGCTGTAATACACTGGGGTATTATTAAAATAATAATGTTCCCTAGACAGTGACACAAATATGGGCTAACTTTCTCCCTGTGCTCCTGACTGAGCTGTGCCTTGCAAATGCTGGTTTGTTTTTATCAGTCTATTAATGCCATTATCATGACTGATGAAAGAAGCTGCTGTTTAGCTCTGAGCAAGAGGAGGTATAGGTAAGGAAGATGATGCTGTAGTGGTGAAAGATTAAATGCAGCCCATAAAGTATATGCCCTGTGTCCTTCTAACACCATCCAGTTCCCAGACAAGCACTCAAAATGGAGCATGTCTTTCAGTTATAACTAGTAATGAGGACTTTTAAAGTCTTTTCTGACAGTGGATTCTTTAAAATAACATGGCCTGATTTTTTAATTTATTTTTTGTTAAGTGCTTTTCTCCTGCTTCCTGCTGGTGTTTAGAAGCTCCTTTCACATGGATTTAAGAGCAACCACAATTACCAGTGGCTGACACACCATTTTTCTCCTCTCTCCTCTGTCCTCTCTATTGAGGCAGTTTCATCTCTGTTACTAAGTGAGGAACTCACTGACCACTTTAGAGTTCAAAATGAGCACCAGGTAAGTATCAGCAAGACTGAAACCTATGACATACAGTTCTTCTAAGCACACAAGTTAAGCCAGAAAGAAACAGCAAGCTTCCCCTTCATCTTTTAGGGCTTATAGTGCTCTATGTTACAGCTGACACGTAACATAATTCCTTTCACAAGCTGACACCATCTTTTAAATAACGTCTTGTGTGAAATATGACCATTCGGACCTGGGAAAGAACAAATGTAGCCAACACCTGAACTTATCTGTAGATGGACAACAACTCAAAGGAACTTTAGTATCATTTCACTGCTCACTGTGTTACAAGAACATCCCTTCTGCAATAGCTTTTTTTCAAAGGGCAGATCCTGTTTCTCTTAAGCTTGACTGCCTGTGAATGCAATTAAGAGTAACATCACCTAATCAACTATCAGATCTTATTAACTGACAGACACAAGAAAAGCCTAACTGCATTCCCACTTTCACTAGGGCATCTATTAAGCTGGACTGCATGTGAGCTCAACACATGCTTCATATAAGGGGAATCCTGTATTTCCAAAAACAGTATCCGTTACAGAGAACTGAATGGAAAGAAAAATCATTAAGCCCTGGTCATATGACAGCATTTAAAATCAGTAAATTTTTCTTTTACAAGAAAATAGAGTTTTTACTCACCTGTACTACTTCTACGCCTCTTTTCCTGAAAAAAAGGAAGAAAAAAAAAGGAAAGGTTAATGTTGGAAATGTGGGGAAAATGTAAAGAATAAAAACTAATGGAAAAGCACTGCTTCATACTAGAATGCAAACAATAAAAATCTGCACTAATAACCTGATTCAAATTCAGGAAAGCAGTTGTTCAGTTTCATTCCCTGTCTAGGAAACACTTTGGCAGATTCTGAATCATGGCCCCAGAAGTAACCCAAGATGAATACTAAGCAGCTGCAATGCTGGGAGTAATAGGGCTGCCAGGTGAGCACAGGTAGGAAGTGGCTGATATTAGGGAGGAAGCATATCAATTTTAATTAGATCTCGTTTGCTTTTCATTTCTCATCTGCCCTCAGAGTATACGAATTGCACCACAGCACATTCTGCATGCTTGACAGATCTTTTATTTTGAACCAAGGATGCATGTATAAATGTCAGGGAGAATGAACACAGCACCTTGCAGCCATTTATTCTCTTATTTACAATCTTGTTCTACCCCTATCATCTTGGTACACAGGATGTTACCCTGGACCTCAGCTCAAAGACTTGCAGTCATTCTGACTCTTTCACAAGCACAGTTCAAATACTTGGGACTCAAATACTATCAGAAAGGCCCAAGCCTCCAGCCATATGGAGAGTCATTCCAGTGATCCTGAATGGCCAGGGATGAGAGACTGGAGAGGCCTACTAATTATACACCAAAATGTTGAGAACTGCAATTGGTAGTTTGAGGCAGATCTGTAGAGAGTTGTCTGCTCTGCTGGTATGAGAATTGGGATTCAGGTACATGCAGTCAGACAATGCTCAGTCACTGCCTTTGACAAGTTATCAGGCAAAACAAACCATTTCTGCACTAGTCTTGAGAGCAGTACTGAATCCCTGGCACAAAGCCCAGCCATTCCTGCTCCATGCCCTCCTCCCAATATATGCAGACTATTTAAATAAGTCAGAATCTTCTCCTCACTTTGAAGACATAGGAAATTTAACTTAAAAATGAAAAGCCTCAGCATGCACAAGACAGGAATCTCTCTTCCTTGTTCCCTCTAGCCCCGTATGTGAAAATCAAAGCCCCTTTTTTGGAGGAGGTCATAGAACAGGACCGCCTAACTCTGCCCTCAATGCTTTTCTATCTAAGAGCGTCTGTGTTGTTGTCCATAGTCACAAATGCTGCACACTGCTGAATACACAATGGCTCCTCCAGTTTTCCTCCCAATACAGTAGGTCTTTCTTTTGGGAGGCCATTACAAAGATGCCCAAAGGGACAGGCGATCAATCAGCATCTATGACACAAATTGCCCCCTCTTCCACTTTACCAGTCTGGAGTCTCTCTGGCCTAGAAGCAGCATTCAATGCACAGACACAGGAGAGAGCTTGTTGTGAGAGCTCAGCAAGGAAATAGAAAAGAAAATGAAACCAAGCACCCCTTGCAAAGAATTTCAAAGCCCTCTTGCAGATAGCAGTAGCTCTAAGTGGTGGGTGATTAATATACTGCCATTATGGTGTGGGAAGCACTACTGTAGATAATCACCTGAGGCTAGCCAGATGCATTCCAACTCTGTGGTGAGAAGAAAATCTGAATCTTGTAGAGAAAGAGTTAATAGCCAAATTGTTGAAACCATGATTTTCACAGAGCTAAGCAAGAAAAACAGGAAAAATTAGGTGGGGAATGCTGTCTTTTAAATTAGAACAGCAGACTATCAAAAGAATTCCAAGTATTGTAAGCTAAAACTTAAAATAATCAAACATTTTTGCTGTGTCTGCCCTGGAGTAAACAGAACAACTCAGAACTACCATCAAAATACACCAGGCTTCAGACAAAACTGCTCCAGAGTCCCTGGAAGAACAGTGGCTGATGGCAAAAGCTGCATTTCTTGTCAGGCCTGCCTACACACTGAATAAGCTTTATTCTACTTTGAGGGATAAATATTTGCGAGCTGGGTGCCAAAGCCATTTGAGAAAGAGTCAGTCCAAATGGTTTCTGTAATCGACCCCCCCCCGTCCCAAATGAACTTTGCAAATTTTCTGGGACTTACTGAAACCAACTACACTGGCCCAGCAAAAGGGAAGAAGCCAGAACAGCACACAGACAGGGAGAGAAGGGGTGCCTGCTCTTAGGTATGATGCCACACATGCTTAAAAAGTACAGGAAGAAGGAAGCAATTACCAAAGCTAGCTTGTAGGCTGGTCTTCCCCTTTTCAGAGGGAAGCAGGATGTCCTTTTTGTTACCTGAAATATGAGAACTTTTTCTACTTAAACCCAGGGGACAAGAAACCATAGAAGCATGCATATTTTGAGGACTCATTAATTGGGGAAAAAAACCTCTACCAAAATATCCTTATTTGAAAATAAGTTATTTTAGAAACAAGAAGTATCCAAACAACCAGGATGTCAAGCAACCATGCACCTCACTTTTGTTATTAGCTGATTCTCTACCCAGAAGATTTCCTAAGCCAGTGACTCCAGGCTTTTCAGGCAGGCAGGTCACAGCTGCAAGCTCAGGGCAGCAAGACATCCCTTATGCAACCGAGCATGCAATACCATCTAACCACACAAACTGCCTTACGTCACCTGGGAAAGGGCTTAGGGTCAGGCCCGGAAAGCTGATCCTACGCACAAGAAACTGTAGGACCTTCAAAAAGTAGAGTAAACAGAGAGAATGAAGCAGACTGTGGGCCACAATTGCCCAACAAGGGGCTGCCTGTGCAGGACACACTATGGAGACAAGACAGCTGCTGAGTGAACTGTGTTGGGAGTCGGACGGAGCCATGGACCAGCTACCACTTCTTCCTACTGTGCTTCGAAAGCCAGTAAGAAAAATACATCCTACAACCCTGGTGTACTTTGTTTTGGGCTGTTTCTTTAGTAGATGACAGCTAGGGCATGATCGACAGGACAGGATGGGATGACTATTCTGCTTGGTGTACTGACCACTACTCTTGTGTCCCTCCTGGTGTTGTCCATGACCCTCTTGCTTCCCATGCAGTTTGAAAGTGAGCCACTGCCTACCAGAGGAAGGGTTCCCATTCCTGGCTGGCCTAGCTGCCTCCTGAGAAATCTCTTTTTCTGAGGAGAAAAGAAAGATCATTATTAGCTGTATTTCCCTTCTGCCTCCAAAGAGGCAACTCAGCTGTGTCAAAGAGAGACTGTGTCTGTCTGCTTTCATTGAATACATATTTGAAAAATGGTCAATTCTAAACTACACTCCCAGAGGTCACTAATTTCAAAATACATTTAATTCCAAACAACTGCAACACTTACAGGAAATCCAGAAACACTTAAGTAACTGCTCCATTAGCGTTCAATACCAAATAAAACCCAAAAGCCTGTTCCAACTTACTGGTTCTATACCTGAAACCAGTGAACAACTCTACTGGATAATGCTAGCCTCCCTTTATGCAATAGCAATTAAAATAATTACCATGCTGGTTGACTTCATGTTTAGGTTGGAATGATGTATGGATTTAAAGAAGAATTGAATATCAAGTTACTAAAAGCACATTAATTGGTGTCTTGAAATTGATGATTTACCACAGCCTTAAACTATGTAGAATAGCTGGCTTTTGGGGTTGAGTTTTTTTCATCATTCAAAGTACACAGTTTGGACTAATTCCCCACAGCATCTAGGACCTGAACATCATAGTAAATGATAGTTAAAAGATAAAAAATTACTATCAGGTTGTATATCATAGTCATGGTTAAATTAAGCAACTTGTTTTTGCTGTATGGTCTGAGTGACAGATTGAAAAATGCCAAATGGAATTTAGAATTTCAAAAGTAAAATGCAATCTTTCTATCTGTTTTAATAGTCAAAGAAATTATTAGTACATGCAATGAAGTTAATTTTCTCAGATATGAGAATGTTTCACTTTGAAAATCTCCCATGTAAAGAAGTGGCAAATAATAAAATAATGTATTGTTTTAATATATATGCTTTTAAAAACTATTTTCACAGAGAAGCAACACACTGGCAACAAAGAGATCTTATAAACATTAATGTATCAGAGCAAAAACCTGCAGCCACTAAGACTTTGCACCACACTGAAAACCAGCTAATACTGGTCAGCCACAACCTTGTGGACAGCCCATTTTCCCTCCTGGCATAAAGGCAAGCTCAGCTCCATTGCCTTAGCTCTTCCATCAGCAGAATACTCTGCATTTTTGTTATTAAATATCCGTGACAATCCTTGCTTTTATTATTTTTCATCACAGATGGAGTCCACCTTATTGCAACCAAGCAGCAACTCCAATATCGGGGTGCTCGCTGTCCTGGGGCTCCAGCTCGCAGCCACAGCCATCAGAGCACGTGAATTTAACTGGGGGCATCTGAAACATGCCAAGGCTCCACTGTAACAGGGGAACCTTTTCTGGTTTGATTTTTTGCACACAGATTATCAAACAGGCAATTAATCAGTTATTTTTACCAATTTAAATCACCTTCTGGCAAGCTTTTCCCCACTAGTTTGTATTCTGGAAAGTTGTCTGAAATGGCTCTAAAGTTGGCATTTGGGGGAGGGAGTTCTCAATTTCCTGAGTCTGTAAAGTGTCATAGATCCAAAGGAGAATGGAAATAGAGTGCATCTTTATAGTATAGGTAGGTACAGATAACGTAGTACGGCGGAGAAAACATCTCACTTCAAACTCGAAGTGCTCTTTAAGTGGGCTGAAAAACCCCCAAGATTTTGGGCTGTCATGGAAGACCTTTCAAGTAGGATAAAATCCCACAGAAGGTACATTTGTGCATTTCTCCCTTGTCTGTAAAACATGGAATGGTCCAATCAATAGGAGCCCTCATACATCAGACACTACAACACCATAAGTGATTTTCACACCACCACCCGATTCACATGTGACATTTGGTAGAACCATCTGATGTTCTTCACATCTTCAAAGCATTATATCATTCCACTAACAGCCATAAAAATGCTTCTTAAGAGTGCTGTATCAGAACAAAGTGCCTGAAAGGGACTAGAAAATAAGAGAGGATCTTGGTACAACAGCAGCAGCATTGCTCTGGTATTCACCTGCAGGGCCATGAATTCCCACTACAACCCATGCAAACATTCACCAGCATTTCACAGCAAAGATCCAGCTGGAAACCCACTAACCCCTTATCCTGCAACAGCAATGACAAAGTGAAGCATCCAACATCAATGCTTCAGATGCTCAAGCAGAAGGGAGGAAAAAGCCATTAAAGAAAGCAAGCAGGCACTGTAAGCAGCAACTAAAGGAAATAAATTGCCTTTAGTCACTGAATATTAAGACAAAGTTTCTGTCTGTTTAATGAAACATTACAGGGTTACTAATTTCAGCACTAAAAAAAAACAGTTAGTGTGGAAATAAAATCTGTGTATCCCAAGTTATAAAAACCATAAAGCCAGTAAATACAAACTCAAAAGAATCTGTTTTCTTTTTAAACTAGGCATTTAAGACGTATCAGAGCTGCTGAGCTCTGCCAGACTCTTTTCTTGGAACTAGTGACCCCAGGTTCTGGGAGCCTCTACTCGCTACTTTCCCAGCAAGGACAGAAAACCTTTAGCCACAGTCTTTTGAAAGAAAAAAAACCCTGAAAAATCATCAGTGGGAAGAAGGAATGATTAACAGCTGCACAGAAAAATTATTAAAGGCAATAAGTTATTCATCCTACCAGACATTCAGGAACAGATTTAGTACCCGATGACAGTTACAAGCAACTGGGCAGGGTTCAGCCTTTAGCCATAGGCTTACCCCACCAGACATTACCAGACCCAGTTCCCAGCTATGGCAAACAGCCACACCACGTGTTCTCTTTATAACCTTATTAAAAACCAGCTTCAAAACAAGCTGTTTTGGAACGGTATCTTTCATTACAGGACATTAATTTCCCAAAGGTCAGAGTCCTTCAAATTTGCAGGCTAAATTGCTCTAGCATCATCCTTTGACTTCAATAAACTGCTTGCTTCCTTAAGGGCTGCAAAGAGCACACACGTCCTCTCAGCTCCCAGTTCCCTTTGTCTCCCTATGACCCCGGTCACCCCAATGTTAATATGACCATTAATATGCAGAAAGCAAACGCATGACCCATCCCTTTCAAAAGTCTTTCTAAGGTCATGAGACACCAGTGATGACTCAAAGAGACCTGCGAAGAGGCAGCAGAACCACAAGGCAGAAGACAATATCCCCTCCAGGGAGAGACACGGTATTCATCTTTATATGTAAAAAACTCTCACTGCAGAAGCTATTAGAGGTTTCTAGAAACATATGAACATGGTGGGATAGTTCCTATGACTGAAGAGTTGGAATGGGAGGATACCAGCTCTTTAGGAAGGACAGGCTAGGGAGACAGGATGTCACCCTCTATATCAATGAGCAGCTGGAGCCCAAGGAGCTCTGTCTGGGAATGGATGAGAAGCACACTGAGAGCTTATGGGTCAGGCCTAAAGGGAGGGCAGGACAAGTGACACTGTATTGGGGGTCTGACACAGATCACCTGATCAGGGAGACCAAGCAGATATGGCCCTGTGTAAACAGACAGGAACAGCCTCACATTCAAAACCCCTGATTCTCACAGGAGACTTCCCAGCAAGATCACGGAACAGATCCTCCTAGAAACCATACAGACACTTGGACATACGGAGGTGATTGGTGACAGGTAGCAAATTGCTCCTGCCAAATTTGGTAGCAAAAGGAAGAGCAACTGATGACATGGACCTGGACTTGTGCATAGCATTTGACACTGTCCCACATGACATCTTTGTCTCTAAACTGGAGATGTGCCTTGATGTTGTGAGAAGGAGCTTCAGCTGCTTTCATCGTCACTGCACAAAAACCACCAGCTCAGTATGGTCAGCAAGAGGAGGTGCTGCTGGGCCCCAGGCTGGTGCTGCAGGTTCTGCAGGTCTCCTGCACACCACAAGGGAAAACAAACACACACCTCCACTCTGCTAAAGCCAAGGGGTACAGAGAGAAAGGAATGTCTGCCAAGCCAGCTTTCATCTAGGAATGGCTTTTAATCTACTAATTCTGAAACCAAGGGCTTTCCAAGACTTGGGCAACCAGTCTTGAATAAATCTTTTGGGAGTTTTTATAGAGGCCAGACACCCACTGAGACATGCATGAGAAATGTGCAATACACAAAATTTTTTTTCACTTACTGGATCTCTAAAAGAGATCGGGCATTTTTTTGGCAGAAATTACAGACATATTTAAATTCAGCAACTTGCAATGCAAAAATGAGTTTATTCATCTCTAGCCAGGCTTCAAGTAAGATATATAGGTGTCTGGGGCTTTTTCCTTTGTGCAAAACTTCATTATACAAACAAGAGAAAGTTACCATGTCTGCTCATTGAAGAAACCTGATTGCAACTCCTTTTCTCCTCTCTGTAAGGGACTGTGTTTTGGCACTGTACAAGTCAGACACCAAACCTCCCTTAAGTTCCATCACCTTTGAGAACCCTCATTATTTCTTGTCTTTTACACTCACCAAGTGACCACTGTTTGCATATGCAAGGAACAAATTTGCCTCCATGGAACTGCAGTCAGCCATGGATTCACAGACAGCCAATAACAGGATGCTTTTGCAGGGAAGTTACTGTGGCCAGATAAATGCACTGGCACAGACAACAATCAGGTTAAAAGGACATCCATGCAAAGGTTTAGCATTCCTAGACATTCCTAGAAAGCTTTTCCCCTCAAACTCTGCATCAGCTCAGGCTCACATAACTCATCCAATCAGCTCCTGTTTTGTTTGTTCCTTTGAGATGCATTTCAAGCTTCAGTCTTTATTTTAGGGCACTTACGAATACAGCTGTTTTTTGAAAGAGGACTGGCTGGTTAAAGCCCAGATAAAAAGCTGGTTAAAAGCAGTTCAGTATCACCTGAAATTGGATTTCACCTATAGTTCATTATGCAGCTTCCCCAAACACTGTATGAACCACATCAGTGGAAAACAGACTAGCACGTAGAATCTGAAAAGTGCATTTCTTCAGTCTGGTACTCTATTTGAGAGGAAAAAGATGTTCAGCAGAAAATACATAGTACAAATTAAAGAAATGTGAATTGGATTGCTTTTCTTCATTTGAACAGATGCAGATGCCAATACCAATAATGGGAATTTCCCTCCACTGCAACTGATTCTTCTGCTCGAGTTTACATCAACATAGATCAAAGGAAAATTGTTACTTTATTTGGAAGCCTCATTAGACAGGCTCACAATAAAATGAAAGCTTGGCTTCCACCAAGTGATGATCATACTGTTTGAAAATATTCCATTTATTGACATGTGGCCAACTTCCCTGAGAAGCAATAGGACAGAGCATTTGACCATGCTGCAGTGAATGTTTTTGATGATCTACAGAAACTACACACAATCCTGGAAATTAAATAAAATTTCTGCAACATGCAATATTTGAGTATGATCCTTTCAAGAAAAGGTATTTAAATGGAGAGACAGCAAGTTAATAAGTGTTCTTTATTATAAAGCATAGAGAATAATTTTAATAGCTGATGTGAATAAATAAAAAAACCCCCAACACACACACCCTGGGCAAAAAGTTCAGGTAAGAGAACAGAGTTTTTCACTGACCTCATTGGACAGGGCTGCAGTTTGAGGAGTTAGAAATGCAACATAGGGAAAAAGGTACTGCTGCCAACCTCTTAATATCAATGGAATATAGACCATGAAGATTCACAGAAATACACCAAAAGCTTTGAGCAGGGATAGGCATAGGATTGTTGTACATAGCACCAGCCAAGGTCAGGAAGTACAAATTCAAAGTTGGACCAGAGATTAGATAGTGAGATGAAAAGTCTCCCTTGTTTACTATAGTTTCTGCACCTGAAAAAAACAAAACAGTATCTTCAAGAAATCTCCACCCTAGCTGGTGAAAATTCCACCATGGTGATTAGATCACTTCAGAGAAGCACATCTATATATGTGCTACAGATACATCTATTTTATCAGTCATTTTATCTGCTCTACATTACACTGAAGTTTGTTGTTAGAGAAAGATTAAAATTCTCCCTATTTCTTCCAGTCCCAGAAGGTCCTGGCCTTAAGCAGCTTTGTATATGTATAGGTCTGCCAGAACACCCATTTTCTTGTTTGCTTCAGTGAGTTGTTAACAGTGCAGTAAGAGGAAAAAACCCAGCCCTCTGATAAATCATAAAACACAAACACTGCCTGGTTTTTATCCAAGCTGTTAGAAAAACATACACCCATCTGAAAGGTAAAGTGAATGACAAAGACAGAAGTTCAATACAAATCCTGTTTGCTTGCAAGAAATTTAGAGCATCCCATCTCTGTGAACCAAACATTCTTTTTCTGATTAGCTTGAGTCCTTCTGCAACTTTTGCCCAAGAGGTCTGTTCAGAGCTGTGCCTTGAGCCAATACCCACAGCACATGCCTTGCTGTCTCCCACATCCCTGGCCTTCCATGGCACATGTTGCTGCTCTTTTCACACTGACACTGGGGTACATACAAACACAGAGGGCCCTCTAATTCATCCTGGCCTTGTTTTTTTTTCTTGACTTAGCCTAGACAGCAGCTGTTACACCCATTGTTTCTATCAGTGACTGAACACTTGTGTTTTGAGATGACAACTTTCCCAAATTTGGCCAGGGCATGCAGGAGCTGATATACAACCCTCAAAATGCTATTACATTTTCTAACCAGACTCCACTCTGGCCCAGCTGCACATCTGCTGGGAGCTCTGCTACACTGCATAACTGGAAGAGAGAGACAATTTCTTGGTCCTCTTCAGATTTTCTAGAAGCTGCCTTGACAAGCTAAATCCTACCATCTTACCTGAGCTCTGTTACTCATACCCTACTTCTCCCTCTCAGAAAAAAAGCCTTAGGCCAACAGTTCAGCTGCATCTTTTACATTTGCTTCCGTTTATGGACTTATCTAGATTCTCTAGTATCTGCCCCTCCCCACTGCAACACTGGCGTGATCACAAGATGCCGATGACTTTAAAAGACAACCTAAATTCCTCTTACAGGAAAAGGAAAAGCTAAATTTCCATTATAATCTACCAAGTTACCATTGTCCTTATCACTAAGGAGATGGACATATAAACAGCTGATCCAGCTTTAGAGTGGTATCTGGAGAGGCAGTCACACAAAGGCACAGTAGCAGCTAGTTGTTTTCCTCCAGGTTATATTTGTTCATCTCCAGCCTGAAACCCACTCTTCAATCCCAATAATTGGCAGCAACTAATTAGAAGGAAAAATACAAGTAGTTTATTAAAGGTTTGATTAAATGTTGATTACATGTTTGATTACACATGATTACAGAACAGATCTCCCTTGGACAAGCATAGTCATTTTCTCTTGCTCAGTTCCTTTGTTTGTAGACACAAGAGATAAGCACTGTAGAGATGCTGTTGTACCATGCACTGGAATTTCAAGCCTATAGGTGACTGCACAACACAAGGCAAGGAGAAGTCAACGACTCCTCTGCTGTTTCAGATGGATTTCCACATTGCTCATTATTGGATGCACACTGCTGCACCCCGTGTTCTCTCGTCAGAGCTTTCACATTCAACGGAGTGTTATATACATGTAGATACTGCCAGAATTACATCACAGGTTAATTGGAGATGCAATCAACATAAAGGAAATAGACTTGCTACAACTTTTAAACAGCTGTAGTAATTCCAAAATAAAAATAAGAAGTTGAAGAATTATTATACCTAAGAAAAAATATGCATTAAATTACAGTTTCAAATGATGTCAAAAATTCTGCATGTCTTAGATCTTTGAACTATAAGTGACATGACTTGTTCATCCCATTCGCTGTTGCTTAAGTTGTCAAGTAACCGTTAATTAAAATGACTGAACATATTATATTACTAAAATTTGCTAATGTACACATTTACCTCTCAATCTCTAAGTAAATTTAAAAAAAATGCTCAGAATATTGTCATGAATTCTTGTTTGCGAGAGCAAAATAAAATCCTTGCACAAGTGTCTGCTTTTACACTCCACTAACACATCTATCTGCAACTGCAGGATTTCTTATCCCAAGAAGTCTTTTTCCCTGGCAGCATGTTTGCCCAGCTCTTTGCACATCAGATCCTGCAGTCAGCTGCGTTTCATAGTGAAGGAGGCTGCTCCACACCCTGCTTTACGTAACCCCTCTGCCCGGAGTTGCTCAGCCTCGCTGACTTCACTCCTGCGCTAGGTGGGTATTATGGACTGGCAGGGTTTTGTGCTTGGTCAGCACACAGTCCAAGGTGCCAAATGCACAGGCATGACCTTAAGGGCAGAAGCTAATCCAATTTAGCAAAAACATTCCGCTTCCAAATCATCCCAGTTGACCATAAAAATGTCACGATGGTCATAAAATGAGAATCAAAACCTTGCAAAAGTTGCACTTAAGAGACTGTAAACTGTCATATTATTTGGACTATTCCCCCACATCTCAATGAAATACTACATCACCCCTAGTTATTTTCTCTAGTTTCCAGATAAAAAAATTTTAATTGCCAGGTTACTTATATTTTTACAAGAATAATTTGAACTCCTGCATTTTTCCATCCATCTGAATTCCAGCATCAACATCCACATTGCATAAAAAAATCTTCCTCCAGCCTGGCCTACATGTCTCCACATCACTGCCCCCAGGCAGATACCAGCCAAACATTCCTGCAGTCCCACAGACAGCTCTCAGACCTGGAAGACTGCAGACCAGTCAGCAGAGCTGACAACAGCCCACCAGGGCAGTCCAACAGCACCATAGCCAGCCTTGATTTTGCAGCAGGACCCTCTCTCAAAGCCTGGCTTCAAAACAGTTCCAGCGTAAAGTACTAAAGTGCAAATTTTTTGAACCGACAAAAGCATTGACCTACATATTGGTCAGGCATAATACCTACAGTTCCAATTACTACTTCCCAATGGCATTTACCACAGCAGCCAAGTGCTCCAGGGCACTTTTAAACCACAGACCCTGCCTACAGAGGTACACTACAGCTTCATTTATGTCCCTGTCTGTCTTCTGCATATTCAGTCAGAAGTGACACTGGAAAGGTAAAAGACCATTTAATTATGATTCCACTGTTTTCACATTGTGGTGCTCTCCTTAGAAAAATCCTAGTAAAGTCACGCCTAGACTTTTTTCAGAAGACTTTCCCTGCTGAAAATTAACTTCTCTACTCAATTCACTGGTGAGAGAAAAAGCCTACAGACAAACAATTAGGAAATGAAAGAAAAAAATGTAAAACTGCATTTTTAGCCATTTAAGGCTATGAACTGAGAAAGAACGAATAAGCCCGTATGTGAAAACAAAACAAAATTTTAATATTGTTAAAACCAGGACTATTTTTCAAGTAATTCTCTATAAATATGCCACTATAATTAAGGCCCTAACCCACAGTCTTGCATCCTATCTTACAGTAAACTGCTTACAGATGATTCCAAAGATAACCTGTGTGCTAAGCTTGCCATTAAATTTCTCCCTCTGCTCATACACAACAGAGAGCTAGAGAGAATGTAACACGGAAGACTAAGTTTTTTTTAATTTCTTCCTGAAAGTTTACCACTGCCTTGGTGCTTGGCTTGCTCAAGATCTAATGTCTCAATTCACCTACAGCCATACAGTTTTTGTGTTGCAATTTAATGGCACCAAGCCAAACATCACTGGTCTTGCACCTTTCTAGTAGTGTAAGTAGGCAGGGCAGGCTTATGCTGTCAAATACAAAACACCGCCACTGATGATGAATGTCCTTGGAAAATGCAGGCAGCAGAAGCTGTGGATGTGAAGCTTGCCATTATAGACACTTCATGGACATAGCAGAAGTTTGTATTTCTTCTATAAATCCAGATTTAAAGGTATTCTTGAAAGGGTAAAATTAGAATTCAGTTTTTCAGTGGAGAGGTTTTACATGAAATGGGTTTTAAAACTGCAGCCTCTGAGGACGATGTACTGAGTCCCACCAGTGCCTCCATCAAAACACATTCCAGGGAAAGAAGGCTAGAACTGTAACCTCTGCCTCTCATGCTGTCCCTTAGTTTTACTCTTTACTCTTTTACTCTTTGTGCTCTTTACTCTCTCACCCACCTCACTGCTCTCACTTGGAACACCAAGGCTTCCACTAGCTGCATCCCACAGGCTTAACAGTTACCCTGGCCACGTCTGCATCTCACTCCAAAGGCTCATCTATCCTACACTCCACACAAAAGCAAGGAACATCTTGAGCCCTTCCATGTTCAACCTGCAGTACCCACTGCCTTCATTTGCTGTTATTAGAAACCCTGAATGTGACACCTGTGCATTCTGGGACCCAAAGACAGCGAGCTAAAGAGTCCCCAAGCCTCCCCATCCCTTGCCTGGGAGGGCACTGTGATACTGCAGCCATCCCTGCTGCTCTCTCATGCCAGTGATACAAGACAAGGTGGCAGCTGTCATGCTGGCCTTTCTATCCTCCACAGCATGGTAGTATGGGGAGAAAGAGAAAAGCACCTGCTAGGGACCATCATATCTTTCATACCCAAAGCAAGCAGCAGCAAGCTTTTGAACATAAATGAGCATTTTGGACATTGCCATAAACTGGTACCTGCATAGCAGCAACGACCCCGAATTTCATCACTTCTGTGCATATGCTCAAGACACCAGCTGCATTAGCTGGACAGTGGGCAGTACCATCACCAAGTACTCCATTCACAATGGAAACTATTCTACCAGGCCTTTAGCACTTACACAGCTGTAGAATGGACAACTCACACATAGAATCACAGCACCAGTTAGGTTGGAAAAGTGTTCTGAGATCACGTTCAGCCTATGACTGAAGACTACCAGGTCAACTAAACCATGGCAGCAAGTGTCACATCCAGCATTTCCTTAAAGACCTCCAGGGATGATGACTTCACCACCTCCCTGAGCAGCCCACTGCAGTGTCTAATCACCCTTTCTGTGAAGAATTTCTTCCTAATGCCTAACTTAAGCCTCCCCTGGCACCCAGTCAGAGGGTGCTTAACGTAACTTCTTCAACACAAGTGGGACCATACAGAAATTCTTCCAAAGGATTTACAAAGCCAAAAGGAAAAAGATCACATTTAAATCCCCTCCTCGAAAGAGCAAAAAATAAAAAAATAAAAAATTAAAAAAAAAAAAATCAAAACCCCACAAAAATCCAACAAACAAATGACCAAAAAAAAAAATATCATACCTTAGAGAAAGGAGGGAGAGAGACCAGAAATGCACTCTCCAACAGATCAACAGCATGGGAAATCTATGGCACACTGCCAATCTGAGTATAAAATAAGAACATGCACAGTAAGGATCTCCTTTCCCTGATGCAAACATGCGGTTTCAGAAGCCAGTACTAGCCCACAAGTCATCCACAAAATCATAATAAAAAGAAAACAGTCTCACACCAGGACAACTCAACAAGATGAACTTCCTTCAGAAGATGTAGAAACAGCACCCCAACTTAAGTACATGCATGACCCTTGTGTTGGATCAGAAAGGATGCTTAGACCTGCTCAGGGCATCACAGCAGGCAGCCCACTCTGATCGCCATATCCATCTTTTTTCCTGGGTATGGCTCACAGCTGTCCATTTGAAAAGCAGCCAGGAGAGGAGGCACAGGGCCTTGTAGTCTAGAAAGGTTTCATTCTGGTTTGGCATTTTATTCTTTCCCATGAGAGCACTCCTTGAAACCTTCACATACCGAGAGATTAACTGAACACACTGTGCTCTGCAGACACACTGTTTTCAGTCCTGTGACTGAGACAACTGACATACAAGAGCTCACCTTAAAATACCAACTTTCTCCTCAAGTAAATTAACTGTCCCTTTTTTTTCACTTGGGAGTATTTAGATTACAGTGCTCCACTTTCACTGTTAGGATGGGATCTGAGGCCAGAGCTCACACAGCTATATCCTCACCTGTAAGGGAAGACTGAAACACTGCTCTGTGCTGCTTACTGGTCACTGGGAAGAGGTATGGTGCTATTTCTCAAACATCCTTTTAGAAGATGCATCAAATGATCCTATATTTCAGAAAATAGCTATGCAGTCTTCAAATCTCCTAGGAGATCCAGGCCTCATTTAGAAGGGAAAAAATAGTTTCTTGGTACAATGGTGAACAGCAGCTTCTTTTAGTAAAAAAAGGCTGCAGACCATACCTGATCTTTTAATTCTTAAGTAAGCATGACAAAACCAAGCTGTTACCACTGCTGATACAACCCTCAACCAGCCAATCATTTGAGCCTTTCAGATGTTTAATACAAGTAAAACTGCATAGAATAAACACAGAGGAGAGCAGACTTCCTGAAGAGCCGGTCCCAGTAAACAACACACAGATGTGAAAGAAAATGAATCAATTCTGAGATGTGATTGTTTCTTTCTCTCTCTTTTTTTTTAGTTCACAGCTAGATGAGTAAGTTATATAGCACCTTCATAGATAGGCTGCTATAAGAAGAATAAGAGACTTCTAATTTGGGGTAATTTTTTTTTCCAAATTTCCTGTGTTAGGTAAACCTCCCCATAAGCATCAGCAGTTTATGTTCAAGCTCAAATTTATTTGTAGATTCCAGAGTTTCCATTTTCCTGTGCAGGTTTCATGTGCACTTGGAAAATAGCAACTACTTGCTCTACAGAGTTACAAGGGCCTTCTTGGAACTCAGGCAGCCACACAAGAAGTACAGAAAAATGTAAGTAAAAAAACAATTCTTATCACTATCACTGTCTCTTCTGCACTGGACTAGTACACAGCCTCCTGACTCCTTCTCTCCTCTTTGCTTCTCAAACCATGGTTTTATTTTCACCACCAATTAAAGTTACCAAGTTAGGAAAGTCTATGCAAGAAGATGAAAACTTAGCTTGGCAAAAATTGACTAACTTATTCTGTATATGAACTGAAAACATTCATAAGCTAAATAGGTCTGAAAGAGAACAGCAACTGAGTGAACTAAAATTGTTAAAACATCTTGGCATCCTCCACAACTAGGTCCAATGATATTTCTTCACAGAAATCACCAATGAGAGGGAGACAAATTTTAACAGCTTTCATTTTTAATTTTGACCCATGTGGTGGAATAGCTAAATGTAAATTAAGAGCTGCTGATAAATAAAATGAAGTAATACACACACTGGCTCTTCTTCGAGATCCAATGATCTATGAGCAACACATAAAATGTTCAGCAACTGAACAGCATTCTGACACGTTTCTATTATTTCAGACATGGAGAAAAAGTATATTAGAAAATTCCTTAATTTACTTAAGTTACAGTGAAGTGTACTACTGAGCCAAAAGCCAATCCTATTTTGTCTGCCAGGCCTACGTCTCATTCAAGGGTCTTTAGTCTCTCTTGGAGAGGCGAGTATTCCTTGATTTGGAAACTCCCTGTACAACCCCCATCCTAGTGAATGCATGGAAGACATCAAGACTTAAACACGTTTCAATTGTTCCCAGCTCATCTACATACACCTAAGACTCTACTCACATTTCAAAGCTGTCTGGGCAGGGTGCTTCAAAAACTCATAGTCAAACTATACACTTACAGTACAGCAGGAAAGAAATACCTCTGAGTTCCTGTAGGCATCCAACACTGACAATAGGCATTTTAAACAAATAATTTAATTTCCTGAAGCTTTGGAGAAGAGGAAAAAAGCCAGGGAAAAAAATTTCATTTTTGAAGACATACAAAGCATGAGAAAAAGTTAACCTTTTAATAGTTTTTATTTCTTCAAAAGGAGGTCAAGTTTGCTGAAAGAGAACCTCCATCCCTGCTCTTATAGAAAGCTCCAACAATTATCCTCTCAAAGCCAAAGCAGCTGCTGAAAACAGCCCTGCACAGACATTACCTGTTTCAAAGACCGAAAAATATTAAACCAAAAACAAACATTCTCAAGCACAAGACTTTCAATATTAACAGCACTGCTAGGCTGCTCCATTCAGCCTGGATCAGGCTTAAACCACTGGCAATCTACTTCAATTTAAAGGGAGAGGGAACAGGGAGATTTCACATGGACCATGCACATTTTCCAGAAACAAACACTGTGTGTTTCAGGTTTCACTACCAGCAGCAAGTCTGCTAAAAGTCTATTCTGCCAGGGAGCTTTCACACCCACATATCAGTCAGCATAAGAAAAGGTGACAACAGCACTAACAAGTAACAGGAAACTCAAACACTATACTTGGTCCTACAAAAATAAATTTCAAATTACTCTACCGGATACTTCCCTGGGCCAAGTAGGCATTTAGCATACTTTCAATGGCATCATGGTTGCATGTTTTAATTACTATCTACCACCTTTTTGATACCTGGCCATCAATTGTTGTTATCAAGCCATGACATCTTTTAAGTGCCTGCTGCCAGTAGCTATGGTACAAGGCAAGAACAAGCCAGTGAAAGCAACCCATGTGGTGATCCAGGTTCGCCTTCAAACTTGTGCCAACATGAACAAATTCAATTTCCATTCCATTCCAAGTCTCTCAGGCTTTCCATTAAAAAAAAAAAAAGAAAAAAGAAAAAAAAGAAAATCTGAACACCAGTTCAGAATATCCAGTTCCCAAGGAATCCAACTACAGAGATTCCTAATAGCTTCAGAGTGAGCTGGATTAGGCCAAAATCTGTGAACACGATCAGTTTTCACCAAGGTCAAAGAAACTCAACACCTTAAAAAATAGGAAGTTTTCTGAATCTCAGCCTAATTCATATACAAGGATTACTTTTTCCAGAATAAGCACTTGTACAAAAAACTAGTCCCCCATCTAATCTGTCTAAGAAACAAGATTGAGAGATCTTGATCTTATACATCAGGAAACAGCTTTGCACCAGAAGAAATCTTTGGTAAAGCTGTCTTAGAATAAATTACTTTGTTTTCAAAGTCTTGCCCAAGCTACGAACCAAGCATTTAAATTAAGGTTTCCTAATTGCAGTTAGTGTAATTTGGGGTAGGGGGCAGGGAAGAAACATGCTTTTCCACTCTTAATTTTTCTCTGGTACCAGTCTGCTGGTACCAAAGTGACTTTAAAAACACACATTAGCTGTAGTAAATGTTCTAACCATGTTCTGTGATTTCAAAAACATATTTCTCTGATTGAAGAAATTTTCCAATATCTGTTTTGACAGACTTTTTCACCATGGCAAACACGAGAAACTAGGTACCAGGGAAAATCAGGGTAGTTATTTGTTAACATATGAACAGACACAGTGTGTCAAACTGCAAGTCGAACGTACCCTGCCTCTGGCTGTTCTTTGTGTTCTATAGCCAAAAGCACAAAAAAACCATCCCAAAATACTGTTTTTCTTCAATGATTCTCTTGCAAGCAGAGCTACACCGTTTCATTACTACTGCAGAAATACTAAAGGAAAACCTGCCAAGAAGGAAAGGGATTAAGCATTACATTTTAATAGATTATTCAAGACAAACTAGGGATCAACTCACAGCACAAAAATATTGTGCCAACCCTCACCCAAACAATACCTATTGTGAGCCAAGATGCAGCCCTTTGCTGATCAGGAAACCACTGAACACAGTAGCACAAAAATGAGGAAAGACTTTTACTCCAAGAGCTGGTGGTTAGCACAGCACACCTGGAAGTGATAGTCTGCTGCAACCATAATTCTCTGCTATGCACTTGAGCACTTGAGCTTATTTTACTTAGAGAAAAAAGACAGAGCTCCCCAATGACCCTATGCCTTTCTCATTCAATCACATCTCACTCCTCACAGTGTCATTGTGGGCTCTACTCCTATTTGACTCAAATGAGCACTTCCATCCCACCAATCTCTTAGAAACATTCACAATTAAAACACAGCAGCTGACCAGCATCAATCAAGCAAAAACTTCTCTATTCTCCAGAGCCTTCTAAGGGAGACATGAGCTATATACTAAAGATCCATGTAGTTTGATTACAATATCCAGAACCAATGATAACCTGTCAGATACTTCAAGGTATCTAAGAGAGCCTTTAAATTACATTACGACCAGACAATAGCAAGATCCACTATTTTTATGGAAAAAAAGCAAGTTCTGATCCACAAGAATGCTCCACCTTGAGGTGAAATGCTAGTTGAAAAGGGGCAATCCATCACTAGTAAGCAATAAAACTGATGAAGATCAATGGCCTATAGCATACATAGTCACATTGCACGAACAAAGCTATCAGAAAGGAAACTAGCTAGGGAGTTCTTGAAACTAAGTTGGCCCTAAACAAAAGTGATTTAGACTGGTGGATGCCTATGACCAAAGATTTTTCACTCTACTGAATCATAGAAAAAAACCCAAAAAACCAGAAACCAAAATTTGAAGCATCCTCCCAGATGCTGAGAACTGAGGGCCTAAAATAGCATTAGAAAGAGAAAGAAAAACAAAATGGAGTTTCAACCCCCTATCTAGCAGCAAGCCTGTACTTTCTATTCAGAGCATGTTAAAATTTTGATTCAGGAAAAAGGTCAAAAAAAGACTTACTCTTTTCAAAATTCACTTCAAGCTGGACAAAGTCCCCAGACTTTGATCTATTTCTTGAGACAGAAGGAAAGGTTACACCAAAATATCAAGCCACAAAGTCAAAAAAATATAACCTCATCCAGTGCTTGTTCACTTGCAAGTAGATCTTTTTTCCTCCTGCAGCCCCAGTTCCCACAACCAGGAACAACTAATGGTGTAGCACAAACTATTTTTCTCCACAGATTAAACAAGCCTTAAAAGGTGGCAGTTGAAAAAGAAAACTTCTACCAAGGGACAAAGGGTGCTGTTCAAGTCTATCATCACATACTCTCTCCCCAGCACACACTGCTCCAACCCAATATGCCAGCAATAATACTTCCCTTTTATGCTTTCCCGTTTTCTACTAGATACAGTGTGGAGGTCGGCAACTACAATTGTGGGGGGATTTTTCTATCATCAATCTTTCATCAAAATAGTAGTCTTGCTTAATTTCTTTTTCCCTTTCCCCCCTCTTACACATAGTTTTACAGGAGTTTTCTTTCAATGCTTGAAAACTACCAGATTGACAGCTCCAGTGAATTAAGCTCCCTCTTTGTCAACAAAACAAGAGCAGCACCACAGGCAACCTCAGAACAAGCTCCCTCTATCCTTCTCTTCCCACCCCTCCAACTAGTAAGTGTATCTGAATGCTGAGCTTCACACACAGCTCTGTCATGCCAGGGTGCCTTGCACAGTCTCTGATAACAGAGTTTACCCAGACTATCTCAGAGGACACTTATGTTAAAGCCACACATGCTGGAAACATCATGACTCAACACATTATTTGGCTTTTACCTGTTCCAGACAGCACAGTGACTCTAAAACCATGAGGCTGGCCTGAGTGCATGCACATCTGTGCTTAAAGACTGGGTGGCAAAGAAAATCCATTTTAGACAATGGGGTGAGAGAAAGCAGATTGAAGCAACTCTTGAAAGTCATACTTGAGACCAGAGAAAGGCAACATTAACTAAATGATCAAGAGAAAGACCAGAAAAACTCAATGCTCTCAATGTAAGATGAAAGTCAGGTGCAGATTTTATTAAAAAATTAATTGCACATTTGACATAAATGCTAGAAAGACAGGGGTTGTGTTACTATTGCAGTACTAATACAGTGCTTCACTTTCTGAGAGTGCCTCTCTGCTACGTTAGCACTTAACCTCATCAGGCGGCAAACAAGGATCTGGACACTCTTCTCTCTTCAGTTACAAGAGGCTTTTAAGTTCCACAAACCTTTCCACTGTTGGTTTCAAGTCAGAGATTACCTTGCACTAGATTAAGTTAGGAGATGGCTTCTAAACTGTACCAAACTCTTAGTTCCTCCTCCCTCTTCTAGAAGCTTTTTTATTTTTAGCAGGGAAGTGTTTTCTTTTTAGGGAAGAACTTTTGACTTCTGAACTTTTCAAGACATCTTGACCAAGTTTTTTTTTTTAAAATTAGTCAAGAGCCAGGATGTTTTTGTAAAATGAACACCTAGACATACACTTAAATAAAATAAGTAATAATTATTCCTTTACAGGCTTAAAAAAAAATCCACACTAAAACTGAAACCCAACAAAAAAAACCCCACAACACAGCAAATACAACTTTGTATTTGCTTATGATTTTACCCACAGCCAAACTAGAGAACTGCCAACAAATGCCAATAGCTTCCCTATGTTCCCGTGACAGCAGAAATGAAAGTGAGTTCAAAAATTCATTAATAGGTTTATGTGGAGCAGATCTATCTCTGGCTATTAAAGGTGGTACCGTGGACACAACTGCTGCCACCAGAGTCTCTAAAAGTGACTGACAGAATGCAAGGAGGGTCTGCCAAGGGGAAGGTGAGCACATTTGCTCTGTGCCTCATGGTTTCTCTAAGCATCTGCTATAACCATCCCTTCAGGTCCTGGCTGGCTAGGTTCAGGTCTGCTGGCCTGTCACCCCAAATAGCTCCAAGCAATTACAGCCTCTGCTACAAAGCAAAACATACTGATGAACTTGTATGGGAGTAACCTCGCCACTACCCCCGCCAGCCTCTCACCCTTCAAACAGCAGCAAGGAGAGCCCATTCCATCTGCACTGGTAACAGACTCCAGTGACAGCAGCCAGAGGGGGCTGGATCCTCAGCCTGTAAATTCCCCAAAACTGGGGCGAGATTTTGTAATCAAAGGAACGGCATGTTCCTGAACAAAGAAGCATCTACATGCAGCTGCATGACATGCAGATAGAGCTAAAGAACAAGAGTGTTCTGTATTTACATTCATCTCTGTGGTTTGTTTTTTAACTACAAGGAAATAACTCTGTGAAACACACATATCCAATTAGGTTTAAGTGGTCACTGCTAGACTCACTAAAACATGCCATGTTGCTGAAGCATGCAGTGTTTCACAGCCCACCAACACAAATGACACTTCTCATCCTTGTAGAGAAAGCAAGGTGACAAGACAGTGAAGAAGCCTAGTCATCCCACCAATCTTTTTAACCACAAAAGTAATTTCTGAATAGCACGGAGAAAGGACTGTGGCACTGTGGCTGCCAATGTATCAGGCGTGGCATTTTGTAAGTGAACCTTTATGAGATAATTTCCTTCCAGCGCCATTAATCACCCCAGACATTACTTGTTCTATCAGCTATTAACCAGTCGCCTCAACTCCAACATGAAGATAAAGTTATCAAGGTTAGGCAGCAAGAGCCATTACTAAGCACTAAACACACAGTGCCAAGGGCCTTTTGTCCAGAGAATCCTCTGAACTACTTCTTCCTGCTGTAACAAAACACATTGCAGTATTGCATGCACTTATCCATACCTAACATTGGGGAGAAAATTACAGAAAGTACAAAGAATCACCAGCATGTTAAAACACATAGATTTCAGAAAAGGACATTATGTTGCTTATGGCCAAAACATTCAACTCAAACCAGGTCTCTTAAAACACTGATTTTTAGCTCATTAGTGCTCTGGGGGGACACCCACAATATTCATGAATGTTGGTGGTGTAGTCTGATGGGACAACCATGGGGCTTCAGAATGACAGGCAGGAGCATCATGGCTTCACAGCTCAAGATTTAGTATTTTGTATTTTGCTACAGACATGTCTCATTCACTTCTTTTTCCTCCTGCCAGTGGCACCATGGAGAATTCACTTTCACGAGGCAGCGCCTCAGGACCCAGACTGCACATGCAGAACCACCGTATCACAGAGGGAAAAAACCGAAGATGCTTTGTTGACAAGGAGAAAGCAAAGTCTGTGGGGAATGTGATGAAGAGCAAACATAAGCCTGCTTCTGAGGAGGAAGGACCAACTTCAAATTCCTCCAAGCAAGCAAACTTGACTCAGCAGTATGTTACAAGACAAAACATGTTACAAATCTTCACTAACTGGCATCAGAAGGGAGAAGATTAAACAGCTTGATGAGAACTGAACCTGCTTCCAAGTCCTGCGCCTGGCTCTGCCAATTACTTTTCTAAAATTGCCATTAGATCTGGAAGCACGATTTTCTCCACTCAACAGATCTGAGCCTCGAGAGCTCTCAGAGCGACCTCTCAATGTGCGTACATCCTGCTGCCTGCATAGGTAGTACCTGGCTGTGGGAAAGAGCAGACTTCTGCTTTGGTTCCCAGTTCACAGGAATTATTTTACATGAGTGGCAATCACACTCCAGTCAAATTAGCCCAAGCACTGCAGCTGGGAGGAAAGAACTACAAGTAAAGACATTCTGCCTGGAAGTAAAGGGCACCTCCTTCAGCAAAACTCAGTTATTCTGAAAGCCATTCCAAAGAGCATGGTTGTTCTCCAAATAGGATTTCTCTTTGAATACTAGCATTTTTGTAGTATTTTGACAGTATGGAAGTATCAGCAGCTTCCTCCTTGATCATATAAAATACGTAACTCCTTCTGAGGAAAATTAAATTCCATCAGTATAAAACAAGCCATTGTTTCGAGGACTGAACACTGAACTCAAAAATGGAAAAACGGAAGATAACCAGACAAGAGAGGGTTTGTTCCACAACACTGTGGCACAGATGTGACCAGCCCAGGTGCTTGTTTTATCTATTATCACACTTATTTTAGTGTGTTTCACATACACTGCTTCCCTCTTCCACTGGAACGTGTTCAAGAATGTAATCTCTCCAAAAAGTGTCAACTGTTGAGATGAATAGCACGTTATCTGGCCAATATCAGGAGATATGCTATCAATTCCCAGGTGCAACACATTAAGACAGAGGAAACACTTTCTGTCATCTTTGACACCCCACTCACACTAAGCCTCTACATTCAAGAGATCTGCACACATTAAGACTGTATGCTTAGACTTCCCAAGTCATGACTCCTGAATTAGTAAAGAGACTTCAAGATACTTAATGTACACCAAGAACAGTTTCTCAGGTACCTTCTGCACTATTACAGATTGAACCAAGCCAGGAACAGCACTGACCTCAGAAGAAGTCAACATCTCTGCCCTGAAACAGCACCACAGGCCTGTATCATTCCCAGCATATTTGTCCAAGGTGGTTGTAGAGGTCTAAAGCAAAAAATTCCACTGCCTACCTAGACAACTGCAGTATCTTTTTCATTTACCTATCATCCCTCCATGGCACAGTTGAAGGCCACTACTTTTTCTTCTACCTACAACAGAACTGGGGAATATGCCTGGCAGAGTATGTGTTGGGTTTTTTTCTTTCCTGTAACAGCTTTTTACAGTCAAGATACATCTCCAGCCTCTTCTTCATTTTGAATAGCACAGTACAGTACACTGTATTTACAAAACCTCCGATTCTCCTCACTGCTCTCTTTTGGGCACTTCCCAGATGATCCACGTTTTCCTTGAAATGGCGTGTCCCAAACCAAAGGCAGTAGGTGAGGCTACTGCAGCAGAAGCAGCAGTGTTATCAGAGCTGTGCAGAATGGAGGCATTACTTCATGCGCATTGCAGGCTCTGTTCCAATTCACGCACCCCAAGATGACATTTGCTTGGGGTTTTTTGGGGCTGTTTCTTGGCAACACTGTCAATTTGTATCCTGCCTGTGATCTGCAAAAGTATGCACACCTTTCTCGGAAAAGCTGCCGCCTGACCAGGCTTATTATTTTTCCTTTGCTGCACATCAGTTCCAACAGGTTGTGGTAAAGAGATGTGCCATAAGGAAGACACAAACTTCCTGAACCTGAGGTAAATGATTGCCAGACCACAAAACGGAGTTGCTATGAAAGGGTGATTGTTACAGTCACTTCTGTTCTCCAGTAGCTGCGCTGTGTTCCCATGAAATGGTTCTGCAAGCATAACACCGTAAGCTCTTTGTGAGAAGTATGCCTGCCAGTAGGTGCTCTCAGAGATTAAGAAAATGCACACATATCCAGCTCTTCTGGGGTGTAAAGTCTCTACACATTACCGGAAGAAGGAGCAGGAATCCAGAAATAGAGCGAGCTTCTCCTCCAAGAAATACACACTTCTTTGCTACTACCTTCAACACTTTTTCATGGCTTAGTATAATTCCTACCATTAGGCCAATTGTCTTTGTTAAGAGTTGATGTCAAACAAGCTTACCCACCCATCTGGCCCCCAGTTACTTCTCATGATAAAGTGTTTCAGACTAACACCACCAACAATGGAAGCTATTGATCAACACACATACATTTTATTTTTATGGCTTTTAAGGTTGTAAAAGCTAACTGGAACAAGCCAGATATTTAACAAAAGTAGTATTTAGGGTTTCTTGTGGGGAACTGGGGTTAAAGAAAATCCCCTGAGTTCTTCCTGGAAAAAATATGTAATATACTTCATGCCTGCTATATAAAGAAACAGATTAATTTAATACCCTCAAACCCGCATTATTCTTAAATCTGTCTTAAAACTCATGTTTAGGTTCTTGTGCACAGGCCATGGCACACAAGGGACCACAAATAAAGTTTTGAAGAGAAAGAGAGAACCATACAGATCTATAGCACTGACAAGAGTGATTGCCATTTTATGGTAGATTACTAGATAGTGTGATTTCTCATATGTGCTGAAATAATGCTTAACTATATCACAAAAGTTAAATGGACAGAACTCAAAGAATCAATTTAGCCCAAAGAAAAGGGAAAAAACCCAAACAAGTTCAAGCCACACAGAAATTTAAATTTAGCATACTAATATTTTGGTAGGAAAAAAAAATCATTGGTTGCTATGTTCAGCACATCGACCCAGTATCGGCCTCAAAACAGCTTCATCATAACTCAATGAAAAAACCCCAACAAACCAACACACCACAGTGACCTAACAAAATGGTCTTCAGCACAGGTAACGGATGCTCTGTTGGAGCTACATACCCAAAGTTCTGTGCTACATCCCAGGCCTGCTGAACTGATGCAGGTCACAATTCAAGAACACAGCCTCAAGTTTCAAAACAGTCTTCGCCAGTGGCTAGCACCTGGGAATCCAAACTGGACCAAGACAACTCAGCTTCCTGCATGTCAGGGGATGCTGTCAGTTTGTCATGGATGATCTCTCAAGGAGGGAAGATAACAGTTTAGCTTCCTCACTAAAAACCAAGACAACTGGACTTCACTAGAAGGCATAACTCAATCACGCCGCTTCCATTGTCTTTTGTGGGCAGAATTTGAGTTTCTCAGCATTCTATCATTTCCTGAGAACTTTTTCCTCCCAGATACTCACCCTGTTCTATGAAAAACAAACAAACAATAAAACCCAAAAAACAAACCCAAAACAAAACAAATAAACAAACACAAAACCACAGCAGAGTAAAATCTCACCATAAATCATCTGGCCATTAGGGTGTACAAGCCCAGTTCTTCCATCAGTCAAATTGTGGGATTTATTATGACATGAATTACATCTTCAGGCAACTCTTCAACTCCTTTTCTATTCATTTTCTACATGCCAGTAAGAGGAAATTCTGATTTTTTACGTATTTAGCCACATAGAAAAGTTACCACATTGCCATGAAAACTTACAAGCTGCACATGTGAATGCTTTTGTCCAAAATAACTGAGAAGTAGCTTATCCTTTAGAATTAGGTGACTTTAAATTATCTCTCTTGGATGAAGTGTATTTCAGTTCACATCACTATAACTTATTCATATTGCCATGACCTTACTGCCTATCTCCAGAGCTCCCAGAAGAGACCACAGTAACAGCTGACAAGCAGAACAACTACCAAGAAAATGGAGGCTTTCAAAGAGCAAAGAGACATTTGTAAATGGCTGCATCTCACTAACCTTGACTGGTGCCAAACACACACAACTCATTTACTGAATAAATATATGCATTTTTATGCATATATGCCACTCTTCATATGGCATGAATGGGAGTCTTTTTATTGGCAACATCCACAGTGATATGGCAGCATGCAAATTTTACAAAATTAAAACATGGGCATCCAAGAGTCCTTATCACCTTTTGATATTCACAAGACAGCTCTCCCACGTCTATAATGGAATGTGGCACCTCCATTTCCCTAAACCCATATTAGTGCTCATGCACCTGCATAGTGACAGCCATTCCCAGGTCAATGTGATGAGCATGGAACTGATTGGATTGAGTTTTTGCAAACTGCATAACCATTAAACCCAGCCTGAGACAGAGGATGAGACCAAGCAGCTAGAGAAAGGAGGAACTGTTCCTTTCAGCAGCAGCAGGGACACGTGAGAACATCAAAACTACACACTCATATCACAGGCTCCTAAATTCACAGTTAGGAGTGCCTAGAAACCTTGCTTTATTTTTCAGTAGGGAATAGATACTCTATATTTTGACAACAGACAGCAACCTAAAGCTCTGAGACTGCACCACCTTAGAGGTGCAGAACATAAAGGCTCACAAGGAAGTCTATTTGAGATACACAAACCAGATATTTGCACGCTGTGGTCCCACAAGGACCCTTCACTCAGGGAACTGCAGCCACAGCATATATACTGGAATGCAGATAATTCTAAGTGCAACACAAAGCATGGTGTTCTAGCAGCTTCACTAAAAGCACAGGACAACTTGGCAGTAGTAGTAAATTGCCTGACTAATAAATTCACTGACAGTATAAGAAACATGTACCAAGTGCCCTGGTCCACACAAAAGAGCTCAACCCCATATCACAACTCAAACAGGAACGCCTTTCTATTAGCCAGGCTGAGGCAGAAACTCCCTTCTCACCTCTGAAACTGTACTGATGCACAGAACGGAACACAAAAGTCTCGCTCCAATGCCAGCTTACAAAGCAGCTTATATAGAAAAGAGCTGCTGGGCAAAACCAAAAACCACCTCAGGAAACAGACCAGAACTGAGGACACACATCATCCCAAAGGAATGCCCCTGCCATGGTGCTTCAGACATAGCAGGGAAAATGACTAACCTGGCACTGAGGAGGGAAGTCACATTCCTTTCTATACACAGTGGCAGGTTCAGCCAGAGGATCAGAGTGAGCCTGGCCCATCTTCAGGTTTGGTCTCCTTTGGGAGATATCAGCTGCAGGCTTGAAACCAGGCTTCCCAGGTCACAGGCCAAGTGCTCTTCTCCAGGTCAACAGCTCTTAAGGCACTATTCAGGGATCACTGATTCTCTGCAACAGACCTGTGAAAACACACTGCCTTTTTGCTCACCACTCTGCTCAGAAGCCCCAAGGAGATGTAGAAGCACTAAGGTCTGCACTGGGCTGCAACTCAACAATTTGGGATTACTGGTCTGGGCTATAAATGTGAAGGTAGATACAACCACAGGCACTACCTTTGTCTCTACAAAGTTATGCTCTACTAAGAATACAGCTCAGGTAGGACATATCTAGTCTGTCACAGGGAGGACCAAAAGTGCAGGTGAACTCAAAGGCCTTTTATCAAAGGAAGATTCCCTTGTGGATAAAAAGATTAGGCAAAAGTCCCAAGACACTATGTTCATGCAGGACAGCTCCCATGTCAGTCATACAGGAAGTTCCAAGATGGATACAAACAGGAGGAAAGTATTTAAGGTTCCTGCCCAGTGTTTGTGGAGCAGAAAGCTGAAGGCAGGGCTGCCTATGCCCCAAAGCTGCACCTTAACTGCTGGTCCACTCACACTGGCTCATGTCTCCTTTCAGTTCAGACAATCTAACCTAAAACCTGGAGCCACACTTAAGAAAGTCATCCAGCACTTAGAGTCTGTCTTTCAGAGAATGCTTTGAACAGATTTTGAAATATCTGTCCATGACCTCTTTTGGATGTCAGTGTTTTGCACAAGAAGTGGCTGCCCTGGCAAACTATAAAGAAATGAAGATTCTCCTTATCCTAATAATACCCCTGATTTAAACGCAGCATGCTTCAGGAGTTCATTAGGAGGCTCCTCTTACTTTCCAGGACTATAATACTGCTTCATTACAAACCCGTACAAACAAATCTGAACTTTGTAATCATCCAGAAAGTATATCCCTAGGCAACAGGCAAATAAATTCCAAGTAGCAGTCACCATAAAGCACAAAGAGTAGGCAGACAGACACATAGTCCACTCTAACACATGAATCACTGTACAGGAACGAGTATGCTTGTCTTGTTTTCTGCAATACACAAAATTTCTAGTAAGATGTATGTTCAGTTTGGCATTACTTCTTCTACAGAAAAAAAGTTTACAAACACACAAGTTAGCAAGTAGATATTATCCATAAACACTTGAAATATTTTCCTAAATGAATGCAGCTTCCCTTTGGTGTCAATAGAAGTTACTGGGAAGGAAAACAGAGCATCCAAGATATCAGCAGAATGTGCTCCAATGACTGTACTGATACTTAAACCAAACATTTAACTCTGCTTGTACAGAAATGCTAATAATGCTTCTAAAAGTATCAAAGCATGTATGAACAGCCAACTCTATCCAGTGTCTGTAAATGGTGTTCAAATTGAGCTTAGCCTGTACAGTAGGTGGTAGCCTAATTTTCACCAAGAAATTTGTCAAGTGTAGCAAGAGAGGCACTTTGGGGTCAATTTTCACAGCACCATGAGGACCCAAAACTATTAAGTTTGTACAGTACACAAAGAAATTGTAGATCCATGTTATGTAACACAAGTGTAAGGAATTTCTGAGGTAGAGAGAAATGAAGCAAAGCACTCAGTCAAAAAGAGAAACAAGGACAATGGAGGACAAAAAGTCAGTTTTTTGAGATTCCGAAATACAACAGTGTACAGTACATAACACCAAGAAGATTGTAACGGATTTTCTGAGATTCACCGTAATTTCCAGGCACGAAAAACAGCCTATACCAAACCACAAGGCCCTAACAATTACATTTTTCATATGTCTAATAGACATAAAAGTGTATTTTTGAGCATCACAAAAACTAACCTAAAAGCTTATGCAAGGGCTAAACTTACCATTATTCATTGACAAGAATTTTGCTAAGAGACGCACATAAAACTAGACATTAAACCAGAACCTGTGGTCCTTTCTATAGTTCAAAAGAACTCTAGTAAATTTTTCTTAAGTTTGACAGAGGGGATACAGGATGCCAAGTACAAAAGCTGATGTCAAAGCTTCTGTCACTTTCTTGAAATAGTTTTCTGTTTTGCCTCCTTCATCCTTACAGAAAGAAGCAAGTGCTGTCAACAGAAATTTCACAGGGACTGGTGTTTTAAGCATGACATGCTTTAAATAAAGTGTATTTGACACCCCATACAATATATTCTGTGAAGTTTGCAGCACATTTTTCAATTATCAAAATGGATTTAGCATCCTTATTATAAACTTACTATTAGAATGAAGTAAGAAAAAGCTGTTATTCAGCATCAGAAGAAGTAATGCATATGTCACAAGACCTTGGACCCACATGGAGTTTAAACTCCCAATTAAATAATAAAATTGTGTAACATACTGCATAAATTATCCTCTAAGCTATACAGATAAAGTTTAATTACAGTTTATCAAACTAACCTTTACCTCTGGGACAGCAAAAAATAGATGCAGTTATACCACCTTCAGATGTCTAATTCACACCCCAAATTAATACAAGCTTATTCAGGGGGTTGCAGACCCTAATTTACGTGTTTTCACACAACTTGAAGGAAAGTTATTCCTAGACCTTTGACTCTAATAATAACTCGGACTAGTAAGGTCCGCAGAGATCCTAAATTACACTATTTCAACGGGGATACCAGAGACCCCTCGGGAAGCAAGGGGCAGAAATGTACTCAGGCGGTTAGAAACGTGGGGCTTTGCCGGGCCCTCGCACACCCACGGGACGCTGCACCATCCCGGATAGTGTTTCCCTGGAGCGAGCGGCAGCGCCCAGGTGAGCGGGAGGCAGGAGAGCTTAGCCCAGCCCGGCAGCAGCGGGGCGGGGTGCCCGAGGCGCTGCGAGCCCTGCGGCCCCGGTCCCGGCGGGCAGAG
>VZTN01004319.1:49699-71195 GCA_013400515.1 Erpornis zantholeuca | reverse complement strand
CCGCGGGCTCTGCGCCGCCGCCGCCAGGGGGCGGCTGTGCCTCCACCTTAAAGAGACAGCGCCCCTTTCTGGGCCTGGCCCGGCCGGGGGACCCAGGGAGGAACAGTTTTGCACAGCTGCTTACATTTCCTGTTGGTGCTCCTAAAACCAGCTGGTCAGTACATCTTTCACAGAAAAAAGATTCCAAGTAAACACGAGTCTTCACTGCAAAACCAACTATCTTTCTTCTTTCACCATTTTCAAGTATCTGTAGAGATTAAACAGAGTTTTCAGTAACAGCTATTTCTTATTTAACTTTCTCTTGCAGAAGGCAGTCAATGCATGCATGAGCTGACATTCTAATTTTTAGATTGTGCATCCCTAAATACTGAGGCAGCTGTTCTGTGCTTCATTTCAGAGGGAGAATCTTTCCGTCTGATTTACTGTGCTGTCTGAAAGCACAAATATAATTTCCCTGGTTTTGTTTTTCCCCTTCATCTGAAACGATCACCATTTCAGCCTGAACATTTTTCTCTGTCTCTCCAGGAGTGGAAAGCACGGCCTTTATAATAACGATGTCCTTCACACAGGGGTTGGCAGTACCTGCAATCCTGAACTGAGGTGCAGATGCTGCTTCTGTGATGATGCTCTCTGTGAACCAGCCCTGGAGCCCTGTGCAGTGGGAACTGCTCAGCGAGTTCTGCTGACTCACAGTGCCACAACAAAAATGGTTTTATAACTTCAGCAGAGTATTGGAAAAGTGGTAGAAGTGTGAAGGAAGGAAGGGTAAAAACCTCAAGAAATATGAAAGGGGTAATTGACTCAGGGAGTTGGTAGAAAGCGTTTTACATTCCTGTCCTTATTCACCTGAACAGTGCAGTCATCCTGACCCAAGGGTATATTGGAAAATAGGCAAGGATTGGAAACACCTGCAAACAGCTCATACCAATGGTTTCTGAAAATTTATATCATAGTGTTTTTTCTCCATTTGTGGTTGCTTTGAGGAATAAATATCTTTCTTTTTCTCCTTCATCTTATTTGCCACTGATTTGTTATTTTACAGAACACTTTTTATCTTAATCATATTCACATTTTTTTTCACAATGAATTAATGTAATTAGAATTAGTAAATGTGTTTTGATAGCATAATTCCAGCTTCGGAATATTTCACTGATACTTAAACATTTTATGGGAGCATGGTAATTCTGAAAAAATTTGTAACTGAAAAATATAAGACTTTATCAAATATTATCAATTTTATATACAAATCCTGAAACAAATTTACTTGGGGTTCTTGTCATGAAGCATTTCATTTTGCCAATATTACTGCTTTACTTCAGCTATCATTTCACTGGAGTTATTTTAGACTTTATTAAAATTTGAATCAGTATATTAAGCTCAAAATTTATATTTGTATCAGAATAGAATATGAATGTATTGAAATATGAAAATATTGAAGCCAACTTCCTAAATTATTTATTTTTGACTTTTTTCTTCTTTAAGAAATGTTATGACTTCAGATCAATCTAAAACACAGTCTGCAGAGACAGAAATATTTATGTATGTTTTTCCAGATGTGGGAGAGCAGGTTTTTAGAGGTGTTGAGCATTCCTAGCTCCTGTGGAAATGAAGCACAGGCACTAAAAAGTAGGAATTTGCTTTGCTCCTATATAGACAAACGTGAATGAAATATATCAAAGACCCGATTCAATCTTAGGAAGGAGGGGGCTGGTAAATGCCTTCATTTTAAATTACATTTTTTGAATCTTAACCCTTGAACAACTGCAGATGTGGGAAACATATTTCACCTGGTGTGCCGGTGTGCTGCATCTTGCTGCACAATGTTGCTAAATAAATTACAATCTTCTGTTTACATTGCAGAGCTTGTTCAGGCAATGCCAAACCTGCGACCACAGGAAGCCCCAGGGTAATGTTTATGCAATTCCTGATCAGGAGCAAGCCGACTATTCCTGTGACTTTCTGTGGCCCAACTCCATAAGCTGCAGCTCATGAGCTGCTTCATGCTAATTAAAGGGGTGAGGGTTGATTAGGATCTTGAGCCCTCTGGCAATCAGAACTATCTTCCTCTTCATCTTAGCTTCAGCTACAGGCCAAAGCAGGTTTCCCTTGTTTAGCTGGAATCTCTCACACCTTGTCTTCTAACCCTTTTAACAAATACAGTGGCTCTGACAAGGCTGGATACTTGCAATGTGGCACAAATTAGTGAAAATCCGTGGAAAATAATTTTAGAATAATATGAAGCATCTCCACTTAATTAATTATTGAAGTATATTTTCTCAGTATTTTTTGAATTATTTTTTCAGCACCTGGCAGAAGTCATGATAGCATCTTTTGCAATGAGCAAAAAGAAGGTGGTGAAGTGATTTACATTGCCTGCAATTTAGGGTTTTTACTTCTATTTGCATTTTTTATTACTACAGGATAGTTGTTACTCTGCTGCAGATGGGCAGGAGGTGAGCTGAGCCTTCTGTATCAGAACAGGTCTCCCCTTTCTCCAGTCAGTCAAACCACCAAGTCAGATTATGTGCTAATGTGCCACTGCTGGAATGAGGTTGTAGGTAGGAGGGAGCACAAAGAAAACCCTGCATGTGCTGCACTGCAGCTTCTGGCCCCTGAGAGAGAGACTCATCCAGGTGCTGCACAGCATGTGGAACTTGTCATCACCAGTGAGGCAGCCAGAGAAAAATGTACAAGAAGCATGGTAGGCTCCTCAGGTCTCTGCTATATCTATAACCGATTCATCACTGCAAGATTCATAAAAAGGCTAGATGGGACTTCTTTCCACAGTGGTTCACTAGAGGATGTGTGTGGTGGAAGCTGAGCTTCTACAATTTATGGTTGTTTTTTGGCTCTGTTACTATCAGGTGGATTTGGTTGGTTTGTTTTTTTTCTTTAATACACTACAGTTAGTTGGCTTTGGAATACTGCTGGCATGGGCTTTGGAAATGCTTTTCTGCATCTATTCTTTTTGCACTTGTAAGACTACACATTGTGGTAGCTTTTGAAAACATGAAAATTGCTGCCCTTCCCAGAGTGCAAAAAAGCCAGTGTCTCCTGATGGGACTGGGCAAAATCAGCAAGCACAATGCCTGTGAACTGTTGGTGAACTCTAAGGAAGCATTTCAACAAAACAGGAAAAGGGTCCTCAATCACTGGAGCCACAGGCACGAGAAGAAAGTGCAAGTGATGCTGTGGCCCACACTGGACTTCTATCTTTCCTGTTTTCTCAACTTTACCAGTCTAAAAGGTTCAACTTTAGCCACAAACAACTCATGGAAGTGGAGAACCACTGGAAGGAGGACATGTTCTTGAGGTCACCTTGAATGTGCTCTTAGCATGAGAAGCAAAGCCAGAAAAATATAGGACAATAGTGGTAGGATTCATATATGTCCAGGTCAGTTTATATGATTTTATATGTAAGAGTTATGTGTCCATGTCCATCTTATGTACATTCATCATATTAAAAATAGTTACACTGTTTTAGAAAAATAATAAATTACAGCAATGGGTTTTTTTGTGGTAAAATGGCTCATTTTGCTGGAAGCATGTTCCCAGAATAGTTATATATACTTAGGACTACCTGATTAAAAAAATCACAAACAGCTATTAGCAGAATAACTCTCTTAGCATGAAACACATCCCCCATCCTTGGCCTTTCCCCACTCAGTGGGCATTTTGAAACATTCTCTAATCCCCATACTCAATAACCAAAAGAGGCTTTTTTTTCCTTCTTGCTTGAGTATGAGTCTCATATCCAAAGTTAAACTATACATATACATCTCCTCCACATTACCAACACTCTGTCCTGTAACATTCCATTTCTACCTCCTACTACATGAAGCCCTTCTGAAGGAAGAAGGTCATGCAGAAAAGAACTGGAAATTTAGGAGACAAGTAAGTTATAGAAAACAGGAGCTAATACAGGAGCTATAACAGGAGCTGTAGCGTAAAAGGAAAAAGGGAAAAAAACCCAAGCCAAAGCACCATCAACAACAAGAGCTGGAATAAATCAACTGAGACCACAGTTTGGTTATAGCTCTGAGCACTTACTAGATGCTCAGGCTTGTAAAGTGAAATAGATAGCTCATTTAGAATCACAAACTTTCAGATATTTCAGATCGCCCAGATCCTGTAAGACACTTGTAGTTGCATAGATGATAAATTCCATTAATACTTGTTGTATCACTGTGCTATTAAATTTATTATCTCACATACTCAGTGCCTGTCAGTCTGTAAATAAGGCTTAGGTAATGAGCACATCTGAATGAGGGACTTGTCATAATCCCATAGTGTCGTTATGGAGCTGCCTGGAAGGTACTGCTTCCCAATGATTTTTCTGACAGCTAAAAGGGACACTTCCATAGTGTGTACAGGATCACAGCAAATATTCCTAGTGGCTCTGAACAGGCCACTTCTGTGCTTCATATTAATGTAGCAGATATACAAGAGCAGCCTTTAGAGCTGAATGTATAATGCCAATGCTGCTCTTTTGGATTTTCCCATCTCAGAGCCTCCAAACAGGGGAAGGAATGTTAGTGACTGAATGCATGAAGGCTGCTTGCCTTGAGCCTCAGTTTTCTGGTGTGACCTCTGAACAAAGCTTTTCACATGGATGAAAAGTTTGTCCTAACTTGTGCCTGTGAAGATTCCCATTGTTTGATAAGGGGTGAGCTAACATTGTACCTTTTCCCTGCATCAGAACCCAATTTCCATTACCCAAGTGCCAACTGTCCCAATACGTATAGAAGCTCAGTGTCTAAAAGAGGTCTGTCTATGTACTTGTTTTTGAAATTCTGCAATTCATATAGATACATACACACTTTCTCTTTTATTTATTTGGGAAAACAATCTAAACAAATCAGACAGCACAAGTTAGAAGAATGTTCTTGAACTCTCAGCACTTTGCACAGTTGTTTTTTCTGCTCCATTTGCACCAAGCTTATGAAGTGGGATTCTTTTTCACATGAAGGACTGCCAGGAGAAATCAGACAGGGTGAGGAACATCCTAAACCAGAGGAAAGCACTCATGCCACCATTTAGACAGCAGAGGCCTCAGGACATGCCAAGGAGCTGTCATAAAAGTGTTTCAAGCACTTAAGTAATTTTTCAGCTACTTGGACTATAGAGTTCTCTAAAGAAAATTGTTTCACAAGCCAGAGAATTAGAAGTTAGCCCAGACGTCTTGAGGATAAAGTTGATAGTGGTTTCAGATTAGATTTTGGCTACCCTGCAGTAACAAAAGAGGCTGCCAGAGGGATTTACCACAATTTGTAGAACATCTTCTGAAGATGATGCCTAGATTGGGGTGGGGGAGAATAGTAGGCATGTGGGTCTTGTCAAAGGATCTCACTCAATTTTTAGAGCATTCAAACCTCAACTCTTCTTTGCTAATCATCTCCATTGCTATCAATGACAATAGCCCCAAAAGACTGGTTTACCATCACTCCACACAGCTGGGGAAAGAATAACTTGCAGCTGTCACAGACTTTTCTACAGTGACAAAACTTTTATGTAGCTGGCTAACATTGGTAGTCTTTTGGGGGCCTTATTTGTGCAGATTTCCAGAGAAGGGGCATCTACACATTTTGTTCTGCTGTTCTTTCTGATCTTCCTGGGTTAGGGTGGCTGTTCTCACTCACCAGTCCAGTGCTGGCTAACCAAGTTTCCAAGCATTTTCACTGTGTGAAGCCACTCCAGAAAAGTATCAGGCTAATTTTACCAAGCTAAAGATTTTCCACTGCTTTAGAGGCTGTTTTGACAGAGCACTTAGAACTAGCACTTCAAAAATGGGCAACAACCAGAGAATTATAGTGTCTAGCTAGTGAAAAAAGAGTGACAGAAGATGAAAAAACCTTGAAATTGTAACCTCTGCTTCAACACCCAGACCAGGATAGCTTTACTTTGCATCACAGTCTGTTGCAACATCATCATTTATGCACTGGATTCACTGGTGAAACACTTCAACCGGTAACAGTTACTCAGGAAGCTCTGCACTATGTAGAGGCATCATTTTAGAATGGAGGTGCTCTCTATTAAACAAAGCAGTGCAGAAATGCACCTACCGTGACACACTAATTTAGGCTAGATACTTTTTCATGTGGAGAAGGTGTTGATTTGGATGCACTTAAACTTGCTACAGTCTCATAGCAGCTTATTTCTTTACCCTCCCAGGACCTTTATGTTGTTATGATGACTGTGTTTACATTCTGTTGGTAAAAGCCAAACCAAGCATACTTTTTTTTGGAAAAGTGGGCATTTCCCTCTTTAAGAATGCAAAAAAATGCAGTAATAAATGTGCTAAGCTGGAGACATTTAAATATTCACTTGGAATTATATGACAGAGTATGACAGTAGGCATTACTGAAATTTCATTTTATATAGCAAAGAGCAGCAGCTTAAAAATTCTGCACAGTAAGGAAAAATGTCATGCCTTTTGCTTTAAAGATTTGCAAATACTGCTTAATGTGCTTTTGTTAAATGAGATGCAAATACTTACTTACCAATAAATTATTGAAATTATTGAAATTATAAATTATTGAAATTTTCCCTTTGAGAGTAATCATCAACTGCTGTTAACATCTCCATTCAAATGTTTGTGTCATTCTGGGTCTCTGTGCTGATTTGTGGTACAGACCTCTAGCATGGGCTCCAGAAAAAAGCAAATCCAGGTACAAGGCTAGGTGAGTACTTAAAAGCTTCACAACTACAGTGAAATGATTTTAACACAGCAGCCCTCCATACAGATGAGGAGGAAGATTTACTTCCAATAGATGACATTTGTATGAAAGCTTTCCCTCTCATGCCGGCCTCTCAGTTGAGCTGACAGTGTGAACTTGTGACAGCTGAGCTGATATCAATCACTCACTTCAATGGGTAGAGGTGCTCTACAGGTCTGGAGCTTGGATAAACCATCAGGTACTTCTGTCATTCAGCCTGCCTCTGACAGTGATTTCCCATTGCCTCAGACAAGTTCTGGGTTTTATAATCTATGCAGACATTTCTGTGACTAAGAACCTATCAACCCACACCTTATATGGGTGGTTATTTTACACATACGCCTCTTGCAGTACATTTTAACGCTAGCACCTATGGGCTAATTCCTAAACTCTAACAGGACAGAGGGAAGAGGTTCCTAAAAGACACACACATAAACTTTTTTGTTTGTTTTGGTTTAGTTTTTGGGTTGGGGGGGGGGGGGAGAGTAATTTTTTTGTTTGTTTGTTTGGTATTTTGGGGTTTTTTGGTTTGGTTTTTGTCATGTTGTTGGTTTTGTTTTTTGAAAGTTTAGATTCTGCAAATCTTGAACAATATGCTGTCTATCTCCTCCAAACCTCCATCCTGGTCTATGTAAAAGCATTGGGATCCTCTGAATTTGGGAAAAGGCCTGATATGAATGGAGTTCTTTCACTATTTGTTTAGTAAAAGGAAGTTACGTTTCTGGAAAATCCAGTTTAGAGTCTAGAGCGAGATAGGTACAGCCTAGAAACTGGGAATCTCAGCAGAGACAATAACTAAATCTCTTGAAAATAATTCTATGGTATTATTGACTTGCTTCACATAAGCACCACTGAAAGAGAGAATTAGTGGAATTTTTTTTTTTTTTTAAATTGCTCACCTCATGAGGATGGAGCAGTCACTCTCTGAGATGCTAAGATGTTTCTCTTGGACCATCTATATGGACAGAAGAAGGATTCTGGTTTTCTTTTTAACATGGGTGATTTTTCAGTTTTCTTGTTTATATGACCAAACATGTTGACAAGTAGCAAATTTAGCATGGAAATTCAATAACTGTTCCTTTCTGGCAGTATGAGCCAACTTTAGTTGAAAACATGGAAAAGCAGAATTGTCCGGAGTTTAACTGCAGCTTTGGAAGTGGACTTGGGGTGGTTTTTTATATTATTTGTGGAAATTTATTCATAAACAATAAATTGTAATGAATAATTGTTTTGTTGAAATGCAATTTATAACTGTAAACTAGTTTGACAAAAATCCTGCAGGAAAGCTCTCTTTCCTTCAAGGTCAGTACAATGCTGGGTCATATCACTGGAGCTGTGAGATCAATATCTGCATTGCTTCTGCATAAATTTATATTTGTCCTCTATATTTTGTCCTATATTTGTTTGAATAAATGCCACAGAGAGGAATAGTCAGTTAGCAGACACCTCTGCCCCAATCCTTTCAGTATGTTTTGCCAACTCAACTTTGAAGCCACTTTGTAATTGGCTGAAAAAGAGAAGGTAAAAGCAAAGATTTTTTTCTCTTTCCTGCCAAAATTGTTTCACCGCAGACAATGCAGACATGAGGCATACATTCAGTGGTAACTAATAAACGAGGATCATTGGTGTAGTGAAGACTAAGTGTGCAGTCTAAAATACTAAGGCCCTTCTTCATAAAATACTCAGTTCTTTATAGGCACTTTGAGAAAGGGTAGTAGTATGTAGTTCTTCTTTTGGCACATGTTTACTGTGGATGTTTGAGAGAATGTGATAGCTATTCCATTTGTAAATATCAAAAAGTTTGTTGGAAAGATGATAAATATTTCTATAACTAAGAACAAAGTATGGATGGTATTCAAAGAACCTGCCTAACATGATAGCCTGAAGCTTAACTTAGATGTGGCTGCTGCTAATAAACAAACAGTAGAAGCAGAATTTCAGGAACTGAGAATTAAAGATTAAGGTAATTTAAGGTCCCAAAATTTCAAAGTGTACAAAGCAAATATACTATTTCAATTCAAAATGAGAATAAATAAAATATAAAAATTCCATCCTACAGAAAAGTGTCTTGCATGCTCTAAAATGAATGTGCTACACTCTATAAGAAAACAGATGTTTCCAACAAAAGAATTCAAAGAAGGATAGCAGTACAGACAAAACAACCACCCAAGAAAAAAAGGGGCTCAGAAGAGTATACCCTTATTTTCAGAAGAAAAAGTTCTAAAACACAAACTAAAGATTCATAAAACATGAAATAAAACACATGAATTGAAACAAACTAATGTGCTTGACTCACTCTAAATTATAAGAAACTGATCAAAACAACTTTTTACACCACAACAGGATACAATGAAACTCACTGTAACTACATCTAATTAATAAAACTGCTACAAGCTGCAAAAACACTGAGCATTCAAGCACTCACTGGTTAAAATTCACACAAGTACTATAAACATTGTTCTGAGAAAAAAAAAATGCATTCTCTTTTTCCAATATATGTCCTCAGTTTTTTCACATGCTACTTCAGATTCACTAAAAACCCTTCCCTTCTGTATTTCTTTACAAACGCAGCACTAACTCTGCTTGTAACACAAAGGAGAGTTTGCCCAGCTGGAGCTGAGGGCAGGTGTCATTGAGTTTTCATGTATGTTTTCTTTCTCTAATCAAAGCACTGGGTCTTCAGTTTGCTCTGTGCCCCACCTCTGGAGTACCAGGAAGAGATGTGAACTAGTCTAACTCTCTTGGCTTAAGGTTAAGTATGATCTTGATAGGACCAACATATGTGGCTCATGCCCAAAACAAGTGCCAATTTTGTCCTTGGAATCCCCAACATATGTGGAGTCACTAGGTACCCCAGTTCTGTAGCCAAGAGTTTGATTTAGAGTCAGGATTAAGAAGGAAAAGATCTGGGAATGTGGTGTTCTAGATGAATCAAAAATCAGTGTCCTACAAAGTGGAAGGCACATGCCATCTTGACAGAAATGTCTCCATTATTAGATTCTCACTTCTCAGTTACTTGTCAGTGAGAACCTACTACAACTCTGCTAAATATAAACATAAGATCCACCCAAAAGGATGCGAGATGCATTCTGTCCTTCAGCTTCTGCCTTCCACTTGGAAGGCAAACTAATTTTGGTTTTGTAACCATCTCAGGTCTTCTACTTTTGCTATTCTATTTTGGCCAAAATCTAAGCCTAGGCAAGACTTTCTATTAATAATGAGTTATGAAAACTTTGTTTGACTCAAACATTACAACTAACACTTCTGATTCCTCTTGTCAACTGTCATTTATCCTATGTAGTTTGTCTTGATCCTGAGTGCACTTACAGACCTTAAAAGCCCCAACAATCCTCACCTGACCCCTCCCATGGGTACAGCAGCCCCAGTTCAGCCAAGCCCTGTGCTTTCAGTTCATGCCTGACCTGTGTTGTATCACTATGTGTCCCCAGCTCAGCCATTACAGTGCCAAGCCATGTTTATCTGGACCTGGAGTTACAGACTGACTTCCTAACTTGACCTCAGTCTTTTCTTATCAGTATGGATCTTCATGGCAATTGCTAGGTTATGTCTGACCCTAGTTCTCACTGGACATGACCCTAGCCTGTGGCCTGCCTTCACAGCTTGACCTTGGACTTGCCTTGTTATTTGCCTGATGCTCTGTACTCCTGGCTGAATCTGGTGTGCCCTGCTTGCCTTGCTCAGACTCTGTGGGACTGGGCTTGGGCAGTGAGGCTCTTCCCTATCAGCTGTGTTATTATGCTTGGATCCTGCCCTCTATGGAGCAGCCACTTCTCACTGCTCCATTGCTTTTGTGTTTTACCTTCAAAATAAACCAAATATTTCTATAAAAATACATTGCATGTCAAAACTAAGTGAAACACTTTTAATTTTCTTATAATGCTACAAAATCCCATGATTAATTCTCTGATTCTGTTCATTAAATATTACTTCTTTTGGATTCAGCAGGCTTCTATCTTCTCCTCTGGTTTGCCAAGCTGAATATTACCCTTTTGAGTCTTACTAGGTGTATGTTCTCATTTCAGTATGCAGAGTTATGAGTTCTTTCCCCTTATTATTACCAGTACTTGTGACTGGAATTTGTCTAAAACTGAGAACAGTTGCTTCTTATTCTACTAATTTTGGTATTATTCCCTTCCCCCTCAATGGCCTGCTGCTAAAACTAACCAACCAACAAACCCTCAGTTGAGCTATTTGCTCTGTCCCTTCCTATACTATGCCAGAAGTTAAGCATAACACTGAATTTATGCAGATTAAGATCTAGCCCAAAAATACTACAAATCACTCTGTCTCGCGTTATGCCTTGGTTTTCAAAGGCAGCTTGTGATTGTTATAACATCTCTTCAAAAATTTTAGATCCTCCTCTTCATAACCACGATCTCAAGCTTTTGGTTGTCATGGAAGACCCATGGTTGGGTCTTTTAACCTGCTTGGTTTACAAGCAGGTTAAATCCTAGACCATCCTCCCTTTCCAACTCCAACCATTCAGTGAAAAGACAGGCTTCTTAAGGAGGAGTAAGTTCCACATTTCACTGATTTTTCTTCATAATCTTAAGTTCAAACGCAGGCTTTACAGCTAGCACATGTATCCACTGCCAAGCCATACTTGGCATTTTCACACTCACATATTAATTTGTAATGAAACATTTTTCTTTGACATCTAGGTGAGTATTTTAAAAGAAACTGGTTAATTTCCGATTATTATCTCTAACCCAAATATAAGAGAATGCAATAGCCATTCTTGAGTGGAAGGTCTGTCAGCCACAAAGGAGCTTTATTCATTTTTAGATCACCTGGGACCCCACCACCTGTAAGAATGGAAAGAATGGCATTTAGTTGAGAGAAGTGTCCCAGGGGTGATTAGCAGTATGTAGATACTCATAGCTACAGCTATCATCACAACTACACTAATGGTTTATTTAAACTTCAGGAAAGATAATGAAATCTTCATTCAACTGAAGTAGAGTGTAACATCTCTGACCTGGGAGTCAGGGTGTTGCTCAGGTCGGCTCTGCCTGTGGTGCCGAGCGCCATCTCGTGTCACTTTTGGGCCTTTAGTTCAACGAGCATTAAAGCAACAATAATAATAATTAAAAACACAACAAAAACAAAAACCAAAAAAACCCAACCAAACAAAAAACAACAACAAAAACCAACCAACCAACCAACCAAAAAAAAACCCAAACCCCAAAACAGCACGACCTAAGGTGAAGTTGCTCTGTGACAGAGGATTTGTATTTCTGACCCTTGTGGGTTCTCAGCAGTGTCACTTTTCTCTACTGATATCTGCAGCTCTGTGCATTTTGTCATCAGCTGTCCTGACTATAATCCAAAACACCAGCTTCTAACACTTTTGATTGAAACACCAAACATAGCAGGATAAGCCATTATAAATTCGATTTTGCAGCAGCTCTTATATACTGTGTCACATGCACCTACTACATCCCCAAGAAAAGTGGCAGAAGATCCTATGTATTTACAGCCAAACAAAAATATCATTGCTTTAGCATCTTTCATTTCTCGTTGGGCATCCCTTTTTAAATCCTCTTTTAGTCTTCTTCTTAACGACAAGTGAATGAGAGCGAATTCTGTCTACTGCTGCTTTCTCTATGAGAAACTGTAGTTTCCTCACGACTTTGGGATACAACAATTTAGTAACAAATTTCACTTCCTATGTAACGCGATGCAGTTTCGGCATTAACTGGCACGGATCTCCCGTCACACAGCTCCTGAAGTCAGGCAAACACGTTTGTTCGGCACGCACAAACTCTCCCAAAATTATTGCTGTGCCGTCATTGAATGCCACACACCTGACCGGATCGTTTTGCTGTCAATTTAAGCTTTTCCCAGGTAGACCATAGAAACACATGGACCTCAAAAATCATCTGGTCCCAAGCCCCGCTGCCATGGGATAATAAGCATATAAAATCTCCTAAAAATTTAATTAAATAGAAATAATCCACTAAGTCATGTTTATGTATAAGCATATACTGGGTTTTGACTACACGTTTGCCGTTTGCGGGAGGCTGTTTCAGTCTCCACCGCAACTTCCCAAGTAATCTCTGTTACTTGCCATGACCGGCTCACGTAGCCACTGTACAAAAACACAACAGTTTGGGTCTGTCCCCCCACCGAGGAGCCGAGCGCCGTCTCACAGCGACGCCGNGGCGCCGCGGCGCGGGCTGAGGGGAGCGGGCCGCCCGCCGCCGCCCTCCCGCTCCCTCCTTCTCCGCTGGAGGAAGGTAAGGAGCTGCCGGCGCCGGGAAGGACGCGTGGTGGAGTGGCGCGTCTCGCCCGGAGCGCGGGTCCGGCGGGTGCTGTGTCGCGGAAGGAGAGCCCCAGTGGGGTTAAGGGGTCCGAGGACCTTCGCGGGTATGCCCGAAAGCTGCAAGTTGCAGTGGAGTCTGGAAATGGAGAATAACAGTGAGAAAACTCTGTTGCCTCAGTCTCTTTCGGTATAACCGGGAGCAAAGGCTTCTGTTCTGGCTACTGCTCAAGGGCAGGATCAAAACCCGCTGTTGTTTATCTTCTTAAATCTACTGCTGTTTTGATAGTGCTTGTGCTTTCAGTATGTACATATCTTCTGACGGTTTATTTTCTTGGAAAGCGACAACTCGTGAGCCAGCTCGTATGTGCCGAAATGCTGGAAAAAACAGCCAGCGGCTTATTTAGCGGGTAAACGCAGACCTAGGGTTCCAGTTTTTACCATGTGGATTAACAGATCTTTACACGAATTTTTCAATTGCCCTACTAAACGTATTGACTGGGGGTGATAATGGGAAACGTTCAGCTGAGTTATATAGAAGGATCAGTGGAACGAGAAGTTGTCATTACTTAAGTCTGCAATAGCTTTCTCAAGTATTTACTGTTCCTTTTCAGGTATTTACTGTTCCTTCTCAGGTATTTATTGTCCCTGTATGTTTGACTCTTTTAGCCACCATGAATGCAGGAGTCTGAGGGCCAGAACAATTTCTCCAGGGCTGCTTTGATCAGATTCTTTCATGTCAGGATTGAGGATATCCCTCAGTTATGTAAAACCAGGAAGTATTGCTAACCAAACTGGCAGATTAGTCTGGCTCAGAAAGGGTGATTTAGGATGGTGTAATGCTTTTGTATAATTTATGGTAAAGTCTCTAATGCTTCCATGAATTGTTACTGTTTTCTATGCATAATTCATTTTTCAAGAAGCATTTCCGCCTGGTATTTTAAAGGCCTGATATATTTTCCTAAAACAGCAATACAAAGATGGATTTTACCCCTTTCTAGGAAAAGGTAAGAAAGGTAAAAGCCCAAAAGTCTGAAAAAGCATTTTTTTTTGAGAACCCTAACCAGGTGCAGAGATGCAGTGGTTCTCCCTGCCCTGTGCAAGGGCTGCTTGGAGGGAAAGAGGTGATGAGTTTATTTGTGTGGGGGTACTCCAGCTGGAGTGTTTGTGGCTGGTTTGAAGAGTGTTTCCAGTCACTTAGACCCATGCAGCCAACTGGCGATTTGAAGCAGCTAAAATTGAGCCCAGTAGTGTCTGTGGGGTTCCAATAATTTGTGCTTTTTCTGAAAAGTGCACAGTGGTGAGTGTCTGGTTTGCTCTGCACCGAGGCATTGACCAGTGCAGATGTGCAGCTCTGCTCCTTTGGAAGGCCTGTGGCAACTGTCCACACTCTATGTCTAGGGACGTTGAGGGCAGATGGGGTAAGTAACTTACCCAATTGATGACTTCTGTTTTGTTCCCTCAATACCTGACTTTAGCCAGCAAGCCCTAAACTATGCAGAGCCATCGATGGAGCTTCTTACGTTGTTGCCTGTTGCTGGCAGAGTAATGATTTTTTATGTTGTAGAGAAAACTCAGCTCTTCAGAAATTGATGTGTGTGCTGTTTTAACTAATGTGTAATGAAAAGTTATAGAAAGTTAACTTAGGAAAACCAAGGTTCATCGGTCCCCTCTTTTTTTCAAGCTGTACTGAATGTTTACGTTACCTTTTGTTTCAGGTGCAGAGCATGGAGAATGATGAACTTCCGCCAGAGGATGGGCTGGATTGGTGTGGGGCTGTACTTGTTAGCAAGTGCTGCGGTTTTTTATTACGTCTTTGAAATCAATGAGACTTATAACAAACTAGCGCTGGAGCACATTCAGCAACACCCCAAGGAACCACAGGAAGGAACCACATGGACACACTCCTTAAAAGTACGACTGCTATCCTTGCCGTTTTGGCTGTGGACTATAATATTTTTAATACCATATTTACAGATGTTCTTGTTCCTCTATTCCTGTACAAGAGCTGACCCCAAAACCGTTGGGTATTGCATCATTCCTATCTGCTTGGCTGTTATCTGCAATCGTCACCAAACATTTGTGAAGGCCTCTAATCAGATCAGTAGATTACAACTGATTGACACTTAGCTCAAGTTCTAGTTTCTGTTGCTGATTTGAAGCAATTGCATATGCCTGATCTAATCACAAGACTGAAGTTCTGAGTGAAGGCCGGAAAGAGCCTTTTCTTTCAAACTGATAAGCAATGAAGAGAGTGACTGTTTTCTATTTAAAACAAACAAGTAACTACAAAGGTTTTTAATTACGGATCTATCAAGTAGCCAGAGTGGGAGAGCCCTGTGTGACATGTGATGGAAGTATTCCTCATTTTGCCTTAATGAAGCAAAATTGCAGCACTCCATCTGAAATGTCCTGTGGGGAAACAAGTTTCTGGTCTGCAACTTTACTCCTCTGTGCAAAAAAGTGACTTCCTATGTTTTCCCTTGGAGTGAAATCAATGAAAAGATACTTCTTTTGTGGTAAATGTAAAAGGAAAAAAAATTGAGAACGTGATTATAAAAGCTGCACTTAACAAATTCTTTGCTTTTTCTTTTTTTTTTAATTATCTACATCAGTGCTGTTTTTAATGAATTTTTTAAAAGTAAGTTTAGATATAAAAACAGGAAGCAAAGAATAAAGTTTGTGCAAATCTTTAAAGGGATAAAGTATATTTTTTCCTGTGGTAGCCTACTTGTTTTCAGTCACCACAATGGTCCCACACTGTAGTAGCTAGGCAGTGAGGAGTGGCATAGGCCTGGACCTTGGTGCTTAAACTGTTCCTATGGCATCAAAAAGCAGCATATGCTGGCATTGGCCTGTAGTCTGCACAAAAATTGTTTTGTGTTTCCTTCTCCTATCATTTTGCTTGATAAAATTACGAGTTGCTGAAATTTATGACCATTCTAATTTCATTCCAGACATCGTGCAAAACCATGTTCCAGGAGAACTGATATATTAGGAAAAACTTTGAATTTGAGAAAGTTTACTAGTTGAGGGATGCTACAAACAGGTTGTAAGATAGATAATCATGTTTCTTCCAGAAATTCAAAGAAGTAAGATACCTTCTTCTCATTCTTGTAATGAATGCAAATTTCTTCAGTCATACTGAAATTCCACTGAGATTTCTTTGCCATAGTTTCAACCTCTATTTTTCAGTGCTATTTTGGAATAGTATTTAAGTCTAACTGCTGTATTGTGTATTTTGAATAAGACTGAATCTGTTCTTTCTTTCTGTCTGTTTTTGTTTCTTCTTAGAATAACTAAATTTTTGTCTCAGTCATGATGGAAGTAACAAATATGAAAACAGTTCAAAATACACTTTTCAGAAGCAGTAGGCTCAAAAGAATTATGAGCTAAAGTCCTTGACTAAAACTTTAACTGTATGTGATTGTCCATACCTAATCATCACAAATGCTAATCAATTTCTGACTGCTTTAAGGGCATCCTAGAGAGTGTTGTCTTTCTCTTGCTTTGGAAGGAGAACACTATTTTCAGTGTTGCTGTGCTTAAGCATGGCAGTTACACCACCTTAAACTTTCTGTTTGCACTTGGAGATACTTTGAGACACTGGTTTCAATTGTCAGCGTCGGTGCTAGGACCTAAAAACAATGTAGCCTTTGCAAGAAGGTTTTGAGTACTAAGTGCAATATGAAAAGGAGGAAGCTGCCATCTTAGTGTGCTGGAGTAACAGTAAATTATATACTCTGACGAGTATTTAGTATCTTGGGGAGTCAGAACTTTTAAGTTGTGTTGTTTCTGAACTTTTACAGTCACCATGCTATTTATCTATAAAATAAAAACTTTTCAATGTTTATAAACAGAGGTCTGTTAATGCAGATACTTATCAATGGCTTTTCATTTTTGTTGATTTTGGTTTAGTGGGGTTTTAGTGGTGCTGGGGCCAGAGAGCAGTGCTGGCCATCAGTCACTCCTCTCTTGTCCTTCTCTGAGTGTGTATGTTCAGTTCATCTTTTGTTGTCATTTTATGCTCTGTGCCCTAATTACTTGTTTGTAGCCTGAAATGTTGGGGCTTGCTGGATGAAACTGAATCCCTTTGTTGTTTCTTTACCTTTGTGTAAGAGAGTTACCTCTGGCTGGACTGCTTTTAACTTGATGCTCTAAGTTAAACTGAGCAGTTATGTTGTGTCCAGATGGAATCATTTAAAGAGCCAAGAGCATAAGAGGAAGCATCAAAAATAGAAAATCATAGGAAGAACTGCCTCATTTTCTGTTGTGCAAGCATGTGACCCTTAGCAAATTCACCAGCAGGCCTGGTGGGATGAGCCAAGCTGTCTGGATGTGGAGCACATGCTGGGCATGCTGGGGACTTGCAAAATGGTGGCTTGTGTTTGTAGACGTTTCCATCAGAAGCCTAGTTTTAGATTACAGCTGTTGACAAGCATGTGCTTTGCAACTAACTACAGAGAAACACACACTAATTCAAGCAAATGCTGTGTAAGGATTTGAGCTTGAAGTGGAAAGCAGCACTGGAAAGACTTAGTTTTAACTGTTAACATAGTGTATACAAATACTAGACAATAGGAGTAGCAGAAGAACACAAAGTTAGCTCTGCTGGTGCTTCCAGCATTTTGGCACCAGGGGAACATGAACGGGTGAAATCTTACCCAAGGGTAAGTAAAAGAAAGACTATAAAAATTAATGATGGAATGGTTTTTACTTACTGTAGTATTTTTAAGAAAGAAGTAGTGAAATAACTTTTAGCTTGATTATTCAGGTATTGTCAAGGGTGAGTTACCAAAGAACTGCCTGTAACAGAAAATGACATAATCTACAAACTTTTGGGATAATTAAGCTTGAAGTTTTGCTATGTTCTGATCTTTAATTTTCTACCAACAAAGTGAGTAGCTGTAACACAAGGGTGATTAATAATCATCTGTATGTTACCTACTCTGGATTTCTTTTTATTCGTGTCAAGATAAAGCATTGTCAGACTGCTTGAACATCACTTGAGTGTGAAACTAACACTCGGTTTCTTTAGCTGCTTGACCTTCACCTGACAGTCCCTTCCCATCTCAGGAATGTGTCTGCCACATATTTGTAAGTGCTACTTAGCCTGTTCTTCACTTCCTTCCATGGGGGAGCAAGTCCCATGAAGAGTGTTATATGAGGCTGCAGCCCTTCAAACTTGGACAAAAGTAAGTTGCAATAAAATGTGTTCCTTATGATATGTTCCTTCCAGCATCAAAGTAGGACTGCAAGTTTCATTTCTTTTTTAAATTAAAAATATGAGGATTGACTTATCCTTGGGACAAAACTTTCCAGTTGGTGCAGAATACACATTAACTCTCCTTATTTTCTCTTGCCTAGTCCATTGTTCCCCTAAAAGGATGCTCTCTAGCTTACTACTCTTACTAGCTTTTTAAAAAATCCTGCTTTTTTATGTCAGTCTTTGATGAGAACCACTTTTCTACAAATGACCTAATGCACAAAAGCAGTTTAATAACTTAATCACGTAGTTACGTTTTAAGAACTGACTTATCTTAGCTCTCCTTAAAGATACTCCTGTGGTGCAGGCTTCTTCTGGGAAGAACATGCTACAAAGCATAAAAAGGTACTTCTGCTCAATTCAGTCCTCAGAGCCCATGTCTAATCCAATTGGCTGGTGTGTATGCCCAGAACACAGCTCAGGTGTTCACACTGCTGAGTGCTACACTAGTCACCACAAATTATGCCCCATGATATCCTAACTGCCAGACTACTGGGTATTTAACAGAGAATCTGACATTCATAATACCTTGTGCATAAATCACCTTTTAAGTTGGAGTGAGTGGGAATTAAAAGAGTTGCAGTGGGTGAATGGCATGAAAATGATGACTGTGGATCTCTCTCCTGAGAGCTAGGAAAGTCCTGCACTTTTAGACAATGCCTCAATTACTGGGCATAATGGGATTGCCTCCTCTCCCTCACAGAACTGAGTGCCTCTCATACTTGAGACTTTAGGCTATTTTTGTTAACACAGAACACTGCAGCCTGTTAAGTTCCTTTGTGAATTAGCCTCAAAGTTGTTTGAACCAGCAAATACAGTTTTTCAAAACAGTAACAATAGAGTATGTCATGTAATTCCAGTCTTTCTGAAGGAGACATGCTTTGACATTTTGGTTGTTCTGTTTTGTAACTAGAAAAAGTAGTTGGTTCTCATCTAAATACCACCAAAAATTTAGTATCACATCAGCTCTTAATTCCATACAACATACCAGCATTCTCCCCTTTAGTGAGGAAATCCATTGAGCCCCACCTTGGGCCAGTAAAACTAAGTTCCATTAGTAAGACATACAAACTGCACTAAACAGTGCAGATGCGGTGAACTGAGCTTGTTCTGTGCCCACTTGAAGGCTGGTTAAATACAAAAGCACTGCATCTCTGAGGTGAAGAATACAGCATCTTTTTTCCATCAAGGCTCCATCCATCCTCCTCTGCCTAAAATTCAGGGGCCACGGTTGGGTAGGGGCTTCCGAGATGGGGTTCAGAACACAGCTGTAGGGGATTGGGAGGGTAGGGAACTACATCACACTAACACTTCCTGTGCCTGGTAACCTCGCAGCAACTCTCAGAAAAATTAAGTCTATTGAGTTAGGGCACCTTTGTCAGAAGCAAACCTACAACTCAGAATTGTGTAAGGTCCCCTGAAGCTCCAGTGCTCTTTTTTTGTTATTTGAAAGTTTTTGTAGCTACAATAAGGACTAGCAAAGATTCTTTAAAGGCAGAAAATTGAGTGGGTTTTTTTGACTCAGTGCTCACTGGTATTTTCTGGAGCTCAGGCGCAGCATATTCCTGTGTCCAGGCTGACAGAAAAAAGGAAGTGTCCCATTACTGGAATATTACTTGCACTTCTGTGCTAAGAAGGTTAAGGGTCTGTTGCATTAGACCAAAGGTTTTCAGCCCATGACGTGCCTGGGGACTATTTATACAGTTTATATGTAAAGGCCACAAATTCTTGCCTAATGTTAAATGTTGCTTCTCAGCCATCACATGGTTTGTACCATTTCTGGAGTGTTTGGTGTGGAGGAAAACGGAAAACAATGCTCTCAGATGTAGGTGTACAACAAGCTTCCAAAGCTGAAGAATAAAGTTCATAAAAGATGTCATCACTTTAACACAGATCATGAGAGAGCTCTTTTGATACATTCATCAGATGTTTTTTTGTACTAAGTGTTGCCTTTGTCACTTTGATAAGACACTTCCTGCAATATATTATCTACCCTAGAACACTTAAAGCATTTTATCACTTTTAAGATGTTGCAGTCTCACAAGAAATCAGAGTGAGTGCAATTTTCTCTCATCCTCGGCAATTAAACCTCCTTGGTCTTCTGAGTTGGTCTTTTCAGTTATGCCTCTATCTCATCTGCCAACAGAACATCTTAGAGTATCTGAGTACATAAATGTCAAGGATACATTTAGTGGACCTCATTTCTGACTCCCTTCTTCCCTGCATTTCAAACGAATGCAGACAATTTTGTCCTCATAAAAATTCATTTATTTCCACATTTTGTCCTCCATATGTAAGTCTCAAGATTTGCTGTTTCCACAATATATAAACAAACTTATGCCAGCAGAACAAAAGAAAATGAAAATAATTCCCCAAAATGCTTTCCACACTATTCATTCAAGCAGTTAAATTCTGCTAAAGAAGACTCTTAGGCTCTATAGACTGACTGTCAAGAGTGTTCTACACATGTTCACACAGGAATTCTTGAGTAACAGGTAACTAAACCTTGTAGATGATAGGCGAAAATAATCTTGCACTGTAGGATTGTAGAGGAACAGACACAGTCCTACACATGCTTGTTAATTTTGATACTTATAGTGGTCTTATACTGCTTTTTCTTCATACAAATACAAGTTGTCTTGAACTTTTAAAGATCATATTTGACAAAATAACTCTTTTCAGATTTTATTGCTTTATTTTAAAAGTGGTGTCACATGAAAAAAAACTGTGACTCGGAATAAGTTATTAAAAAACATACCAATCAGAGGATTTGTGTCAGAGGATACTTGTCAACTAGTTCGCCAAAAAACTGTTGTCAGCATAACACTGGCACCCTGTAAACAACACGCTCCTCGCACCCAGGCACGTCCTTTCGGTAAGGTTTCCGTATTAAAACAGTGTCGGGACGGACATTTCGCATTTTAACAGGAACAGCAGCGCCGCAGGAGCCGGCCCGTGCAGCGGGCCCGGGACACTTACAGTCGGTACAGCCGAACGGGACTGTCTGGGCGCAGAACCGGCCTCCAGCGCCGTCCTCACGGCTGCTGCACCTTCGTCCGCTTCAGGGGAGGGTCATCGCCGCTCGCCGCCGTGTCCACGTTGTTTTCGTCTTCGCCTTCATCCTCCTCCTCGTCATCGTATTCGTCGTCGTCTCCGCCACCACCTGCCAGAGTTCGGGCGGGCTCGGGTGAACGGTGCGGGGCGCGGGCGGCGCCCCGGGCTCGGCGGAGC
>VZTN01004319.1:2150-49195 GCA_013400515.1 Erpornis zantholeuca | reverse complement strand
CCCTTCCCCCGGCGCCCCTCACGCCGCGGCCGGTCGGTGTCTCCGCAGGGCGCGGTGAAGCGGCAGGCGCTCTACGCCTGCAGCACCTGTACGCCGCCCGGCGCCGAGCCCGCGGGGATCTGCCTGGCCTGCAGCTACGAGTGCCACGGCACCCACCGCCTCTTCGAGCTCTACACCAAGAGGTACGAGCGGGGGGGTGGGAACGGCCGTGTAGGACCCTCACAGCTCCCGTGGCTCCCGGTAAACTGCTGGAAGTTTGCTAAGAATATAAAACCCAGCGTGTTCTTTCTTAATATAAACCCTGAAACGTTACGTTTTTCTTTCCAGGAATTTCCGCTGTGACTGTGGGAATAGCAAGTTCAAAAATCTGCAGTGCAAGTTATTCCCGGTAAGATCAGACAGGTTTCAGACATTCAGAGTCAAAATAACAGTCTTGGGAGGTTGATGCCTTGCCTCAGCCAGTGCTGACTCATGTGACGCCTCCAATCTTCCCAGCAAGTTAAAAAAGGTGGGAGTATTAAGGCAGGAGATAAAACTGTTGAGGGACCGAAGGGAAATGCTGGGAGGAAAAGGAACATTTGGTCTTTGTCATCCATGAGTGCAGCAGTTCTGCATCCATGGTCAGTGCACTTCCAGAAACATGTTCTGGCATTTCTGCATTAATACATCTCATTTGTTTTCAATATAATAAATATTTCAGAATAACCTTTTGGGCTGCAATTTTGCAGTTGCATTAAGAAAATATAGGTCTGTGCTACTGTCAGAGGGACAGTTCCCTTCTTTGTGGTGACATTAGTGCCCTAATATTTTTTGATAGGTTGTCACCGGAGCCTACTGATGGGATGGTATTTTATTGTATTAAGCTGCCTGTTCTATCTTACTTGGTGAGCATTTTGGACTTGTCAAATAGCCCATAATCTTCTGGGAAGCAGCAACAGGATGCTGCTTGGCTTGCTTGCAGTGGTGCTCCCAGGATAATAACAGTCCAAACATCAAAAGAGACAGTGGTTTTGTTTATGCCTGTTTTGTTCTGGGAGAATTGAGATGGATCCAGAGCTAGTCAGCCAAGTCACAGTGCAGTGATCCCTAAAGAGACACCTGTGACGATTTTAGGATGTTACTGTTTCTTATTTGAGTCAATGAAATGGATCATGTGGTTGTTCCTTCTCCTTCAGTTCAGTGAAAAATCAATTGTACAGGTTAAGTGAGCTTCAGCATCTGTCCGTTAATGTTGCCTTTTGTTACAAAGGTGAGCAGAGTGTTTTTCCTCTTTGCTTTTGAACTTTAGCATTCCTCACGTGCCCTATCTGCTGCTCACTGTAAAGCAGAGGTATCTGGAGAATATTCTTTTTGTTTATTCAGGCTGATGAATATAATGATTGCTTTTATGAATTAAAGGGGAACATAAACTGTGTTTTTCTGTCTTGGTTTTTACTGTTGAGATGTTTATTGAGACATTTTTCCCTTTTCTTCTAGGAAAAGAGCAAGGTGAATTCAGGAAATAAATATAATGACAATTTCTATGGATTGTACTGTACATGTAAAAGACCTTATCCTGATCCTGAAGATGAGGTAAGAAATACAAAATCCAGTAGAAACCATATATAGATTGTGTTTATGCTAGATACTGTGTAAAGGATGGTCACTGAGCTGCTTTACAAGGACCATCCCACTTGAAGAAATCTTATGTTCCGTAATGGTTGTATGAAATTATTACTTTATAATTTTTTTTAATGGTAAAATATGTTTATGCCTTAAAGACAGATGAGGAGGACAACTCATCATTTGGAAAAAATGTTGTAGAGTTCTCCTAGGGGATGGGGTTATCATCTTGAGAAATGTGGCTAGTGCAGAATAAACGTGTGGCATGTGTTAGGAGAGACCAGAACGTCCTTCCCCATGCCTGCAGCAATGCTCTGGCAAGGCTTCTGGGATGGAGAGAGTCTGTCCTGTCCTGTAGCACTAGCTACAGTCCTTGATGGTAGCAAGAACGCTTTTTTCTCTCTCTGAAATACTAAAACACAGCATGTGATTTGCATGTACATGCTGTTATTTGCAGTCACAGAAGTCAGGTATTTCAAAGAACAGGGAAGGCACAAGTCTTTCAGATACAAAAACCAGCATTTTGTAAACTCCCCTCTCTGAAGTTCAGAGACAGCTAAACATTTCTGAAGAAATCAATAATAATTGTTTCATAACAAAGCACTTCATACTGTACTGTGTGGTGACCCGTTGATTTCAGGTCTGGCATCTTTCAGAGACCTGATGACAGTGTGAATATCAGTATCTTTTTTCTGGTGAGCTGTCTCTTCATGCATTTCTGTTTATAGGAAGAAGGATACTAACAGTGTATTAACTTTTACCAGGTTTCTGTGAGAAAGTCTTGCCGTGGTGGGAAAACTGGTTTTTAGTAAGAAATGAGATTTCCACAGCCTGAGTCATAAGACAAATGACATATGCTGTTGAACCTGAGGGAAGCAAACTGACTAACGAAGCACTGACTACTTATCAGTGATGGCCCCCTGTGAGGGGTAAAGGGGGAAATGCAATTCACTGAGCAGGATTTACATGATACTTCAGTTTGAGACTTGTGAAAGATTCTGGAGGTTGCTGTTAATGCTGATAATATGATTGTTCATCTAGATTCCAGATGAGATGATCCAATGCATAGTTTGTGAAGACTGGTTCCATGGAAGGGTAAGGAAACTATAAGTAGCAGAACTGCCATTTGCACAGGAATGAGATGGTATTGGTTAGGTTTGTATGGTAATTCTTACTTGGGAAGTTTGCTGTAGTTCTTAAAAGAGATTATTACAAATACAAGGTATTTGTTTTCAGCTTATGCAAAGGAGCTTGAAAGTCTAGTCTAATCTTGCACTGCTGTCCACTCCCGTTCAAAAATACTGGGAAGAGTCCTACCTTTTTGAAGGTTACCACCACCAAATAAAGTAATAACTTTATAGCTGTCTCTGTAATTGGAAAACTCAAATCAGCATAGTCGGTGAGGAAAAGATTCTTACTGATGCACATCATTATCAACTACCTGAATAGTTCTTCCTTCAAAAGAATGCCTTTTAAACTCTTAATTCCTTTAAGTAGCAAGGAACAGACTGTCCTGTTCATTTTTGATTTTGAACTTTGGGGAAGCCTTTTGAAAGCAGCCAAGCTCTGTAGTGAGTGCCCTACTTAATGGGTAAGCATTAAGGATTCAGCCTCTTGTGCTTTGAAGGGCACAAGTGAAATTCCATGTTTGAAGTTGCAGGATCAAAGAGTAAAAAAAAAAGATGATTGGCTTCAATTATGGGTTCTTGTAGACAAACTTCTTTTGTAGAAGTGTATGAATGAAGAGTGTTGTGCTGCATACTGTGAGCTTTGCAGGAATGCTTTTTCAGAAGAAAGCCACTAAGAGCTTTTAATTGCCCTAATAATTTGCATCAGTTTATGGACAACTTTGGGACTTAATTCTTCTCAAGTTCAGTATGTGATTAATACAAAGACTTTACAATCTCTTATATGTAGGGAAGCAATCATAAAAAGTTATTTAGGAGGTGAAATGTGCAGCGTACAGGAGGCACATAGGACATTCATCTGTCCTATGTTTAGGACAGTTTAGCAGAATATTGTTTTAGAAATGAGATTTCTGGGTATGTGGAAGACATAAAAGGCTGTAGACAAACAGAAATATTTGAGTTTTTCCCTAGAATTTTTATCAGCTCTTTCCAGTCTTCAGTTTTTCTGATAGTCATTGTAAGAGTGAGTGCTTGTGCCAAAAATGTGATGGGAGCTGATGTTTTCCTTCCTCTAAATGTGGAGCCTGTTAATTGCAATGGATGCTTCACTACTGTGTGCTTGCTTCTTTCTGACAGCATCTTGGTGCAGTTCCCCCTGAAAGTGGAGACTTCCATGAAATGGTGTGCCAGGCCTGCATGAATCATTGCCATTTCCTATGGGCTTATGCATCACAATTAGCAGGTAAAGAAAGTTAAGAGATCTGAGCCAGTATTTTGTGAGCATGTATTTCTCATACATGATTGGTTAATGACATAATACTGGTTTTAAGTAGTTGGAGAAATGGTACTCATTAATTATATTGGACAATCACTGTCAGCAGTGAAACATGTGGGGTGGCAATAACTTGTGAAAAAAAAAAGGAGTTTTCATTCTTAAATCTTAATTCTGTGATGCTCACTTTTATTTATTTTATCGGAGATGTCTAGTGCAAAATAGATGAAGATTTAATACTTGATTCAAGGAACTTAATTTCTAAACTGGATCAAAGAACTGAAGAGCCATCCTAAGGGAAGCAGTGTGACAAACAGTTCTTACAGAGGCTCTGAGCAGCAAAGAGTGAATGATAGAGTGACCTAAAATGAATATGTTTAATGTTAATCTGGGTAGAGCTGGGACTGTGACATACATTCCCTGTGGTCACACCAAGCCTCTCTCAGCTTTGTGAACATAAAAGAGTAGATGACTTGAGTTCTGTGGAAAGAGCTGGTCTCTCATAGTCTCCTAAAAATATTGCTTGTATCAACTGCTGATTGATCTCTTGTGTCTCCAGAGTTTCAATGGTATTTTCAAGGATGGCTACCTGGAGTTCTCTTCCTTCTAATGTAAATAGTATGGAACAGGGCATTTGTCTGGTTTTGGTTTTGCTCCTTCTAACCAGATTTGTCACAGGGCACATACTTGAATTGGCATCAAAACAAAAACTAGTTTTAAATAAACAAGAGATTAACGTAGTTAATCTGTGATGGTGGTTTTGGGATGTGTTCGGAGAAAATGAAAAACTCTGTCACTGTCAGCAAAAAAGCATGTGACAGTTACTGAAACTGTGATAGCTGGCAAGGGTTATCAAGAAGGACAAGCATCTTAGTAAAGATTTTCTTAGTAATTCTTTCAAATTACCCTCTTCCCTCTCCTAGGGCTTAGATTTTGGGAAGCAGAGTGTTTTAGCAGAGGCAGAGAGAATATCTCTAGTGACCTGTACCTTTTCTGGCACAGTATTTTCACTTATGTGGGTATGTATCTTCCAGTTCCTCCTTTGACCAAAGCAAGCTCCCTTGAGGATGAAGGCATTGTCCTGAAGGTAGAGGAAAGTGAAGAGCAGAAGAAAGAAATCAAAAAAGGAAGTGGAGTGGAACACCAAGACACAGAGGAGGAAAAGCAATCGGAACAATTTAATGAACCATCCACTAGCTCTGGGTCTGCCTGTCCTGAGGTAAAATGTACCTTCTTTTCTGACCTGCAAATCTTCACAGTGCTGATAGTTGAAGTAAAGCTCGCCTTGCTCTGTAGAGGCCTCAGGGAAGGCGTGGGAACATCTGTTCCCATGTTCCCTTCAGTCACTGACCCTTCAGACCTGCAGTTTCTATGGAGCACAGTGTGGGCTGTAGAACAGGGCTGTTGAGAGGTGTATTGTCTGTGTGCAGATGGGCTACATCTGTCCCTTCTTGTCAGCCACCTGGCCACTACACTGAGGTGACTTCTGTTTGTTCTAATACCTGTTGTGGCTGCACTTGCATGATCTGTCTGAGTTCTTAAATGCTTATGGTTATTGAAGTAAATTCCTACAGAAATTTCCAGTGGAAATTGCTGAAACCACATCAGAATTCTCATGTGGATGGTAAAATAGGTTGTTTATAAAAATAAATGTGTGTGAGACAAAAGAAAAATCTTGCCTAAGGAAAAGGACATGCCAGAAAGAACAGGATGTCTTTGAAGTGATGTTACAGAGTGCTGAACACTCTCATTTTAATTCAGGTAGTTACTAAGAGTGAGCAGCCAGTCTGCAAGCTGAAAGAGCTCCAAAGCAAGCCATTTGTAAAAAAAGATACTGCCACCTTTTGGCCATCGAACTGGAGGAGCAAATTATGCACCTGTGAAGACTGTTTGGTATGTATTTTCTCTTCATTACCACCACAGATGTGGGAGAGGCAGGGAGGAACTCCCAGACAGTGATTGAGGAGAAGCTTTAGGTAAAAACTGTGTAAATCTTCTTAACGCTGCATATAAACACTGAAACCCCCCTTCACTCCACATAAAGATTCACAGTGAATCCTGTGGAATTAATATAACATGACGGCCTCTAAATGTTTGTATTTTCTTTGCTGCTTAAATCCAGTATTGTTTTGGCAGTTGTTATGAGGAGATTCTGAAATACTGGGTACAAATTTACCTTATTATTTTTATTGTTGTTATTTGTGATTCTGATTGGAGGAGATTGGGGGAGAGTACCTCCATTTGAAAAGTTTTGTCACATAATAGTAAATTTTACTTTATTCTCCAGAAAATGTATTCAGAGCTTGAAGTCCAGTTCCTGACAGATGAATGTGACACTGTCTTGGCTTACGAAAATAAGGGTACCAGTGACCAAGATACAGAGAGGAGAGATCCTTTAATGGACACCCTTAACAGCATGAACAGAGTCCAGCAAGTAGAACTCATCTGTGGTAAATACAACTTCATTTTTAGAATCTGCCTTAACACGCTTTAACTGAACAGTTTGCCACAAGAGATTGATACCAGGCCTTGCAGTGTGGTGTCAAACTATTTTTGAAGTAACATGCAGACAACTCTATGACAGGTTGCACACCTCAGTCAGGATTGGTCCTCTCTGGCCCATCATTACAACTTTAATTTACAGTGATACACTAAATGGTGTAGGAACTTCCACCCTGTTTAACATCTTAGATACTGTATTGATAGTAATTTATTGTAAAATGAATATTTAAACATTAATTTGAACTTCTGCTGTCTGGCTGATTTATCTTGCCCTGTTCTGTTGTTGGGCAGTCTCCTGTTGTCTGGGGAGTGCCAGCCAGGTGTCCCCTGTAGCTCTGCTGCACAGCTTAGTGACAAGGCAGGGCTGAGGTGTTTCATACCCAGAGCTATGTTTCTCCCTTCCAGTGAGGGCTCTGCACTCTGGCGGGACAGTGTCCCAGTCCTGAGTTACACACTGGGGCTTTCCACCACGACCCTCACGTGCTTTTGCAGCAGGAAGCTGGGACCAGGGGCAGTCTTTTAGTTAATTGTACTCATTCACTCACTGCTCTCTATATCCTTCTGTGAAATCAACCCAAACAGCCACTCACACCACACAGGTTAGTCTCAAATTATTAGGCTTCTCATGTTTACATTATTATTATTCATAATCTAATTCAAACCTAGATTTATCTGAAGTAAACTTAACAAATGACAAGAGAAAGTAGAACAAATTGTGTTCTTGAGCCAGTGTTAAACTAAAACTGGGTATCTTGTTTTTTTTTTTTTGTTTTTGTTTTCTTTGCCTTTGCTTTGCCATCCAGAATACAATGAGTTAAAGACAGAACTGACTGACTATCTCAGGAGGTTTGCAGATGAGGGAACGGTAAGGTGCAACTTCCAGAATTTGTTTGCCAGAAAATGTGTTTTAAAGAGCTGTTGAGGGCTGGGTGGTAAATACCATGATGCTCTGTTGTAATGTTTTTTCCTGTCTCTTGGACTTGGTGGTACTGCAGTAGAAATTAGAAATCCCTGATTTCATTCAAGTTTAACAATTCCTTAATGACATTATTGAGAGATAAGAGGGACTTTCCAGAAATCTGTCTGCAAGGTACTGAGAGCAGTTCATACATTTAAATGAAACTTCTGTTTCTCTAGGTAAAATATTCAGGAAGAAAATCTCTTCTCTGTTTTTTCTTAGATTAAATCTAAACCCTTAGAAGAATAAGGACTGATTATGATTGTCAGTCTTGTCAGTTGTTTTCCTGCAGGAATTTGCTTGCTGTTATTAAGTAACACTTGCACTTTTTTGGCTGACTTGCTGTATTGCCGTTCTTAGTTATATTGGAATGAACCTGAAGTGAGCTAGTGAAAACCATACTTTGTGTAAATTTTCTGATGGTAAAAGCAAGAGGTCAAAATCATTAAAATACCATTGGGAGCCTTCCTCCATGGGTTTGTTCTTTGCCTTTGGGGAATTCATTTCCCTGTTTTTATTACCTACAATAGAATTTGGGCATTAATCCTCTCCTTTGGGTGCAACAGGAAAGCCGTACCAGAGAAATTTCAGGGTATTTGCTTTTCTGTGCTTTGTGTATTATGTGTGAGAATAAAACAGGATCCTTTAATTAAGCCCTTGCACCGCAACTTGGATTTCATACTGCTTCTAGGTGGTTAAAAGAGAAGACATCCAGCACTTCTTTGAAGAATTTCAGTCTCGGAAAAGGCGACGGACTAACAGGATGCAGTACTACTGTAGTTAGACTTGAGAGGGTTTGGGTCTGAAAGGACAACTGCGAAAACAGTGTTCATTGGCAAACAGAAAAGTCATCTTCAGTTTTTGGCTCCTCATCAAAATCCAGCTGTCTGAGAAACATCATCATTTTGTCTTATACTTCCTTTATTTGTAGCACCTAAAACATGTTCTTAACAAATCCTTACACTGCAGTTAGAGGGATTTCAGTACCGATTGACTTTGCATTCCCGTGAAATCCGGCCCTGTCTCCGGGGGGAGGGCTGTTGCCAGAGCTGTGTCCTGCTGCTTCCCTGTAGCCTGTGCCCTGGTGCCTGCCAGGGCCTGGAGCCGCGGCTGTGCTAAACTCGCACGGGCTCCCCCTTGCCCTGCCCTGCCCTCGGCAGGAAGGGAACGCGCTCCGTCTTTCCGGCTTGAATGGCTCTGTCTCCTCCCTCCCTCAGGCTGTAGCGATTATGGTCAGGGCTCCCAGCACCGAGGAGGTGCCTGTCCCTTCCCGAGAGCTCGCGGTTCCTCAGGGGCTGCAGCCGTGGCTGAACCCAGGAACCCAGCACTGCTGCCTGGCCCCTTGCCGCTGGGGCAGCACTCCGTGGGCTGCTCACAAATGGGGAAAGCAGAGCTTAGGCTTGATGCAACCGAGTGTTCTATCTGGTTTTACACATTAAAAAACTTATTTCCAGTATTGGACAGGGACAGCTTATGTGGAAAAAAATTGTCACACGATTTTAATTCACTCATTAGAACATAGACAATAACTAGGAGGAGGTACTAAATTACAAACTAAGCATGGGGGGGTTTGTTATATGCTTTGATTTTAAAAACTAGCCTACAGCAAATTCTTCTACTTTATAAATGTTGCTGAAAACATTGCAGCATCCTGATATTTTGCTACAGTATGGAATGTTCTTTTTATAACCAGTGTGATAATCACAGAACAGGAGATGTTTCACTGACTTTTAAGACTACACTTAGCTGCAATTAAGAATTAAGATTTTTTTAAGTTTGGAGCCTAATGTAGTTAGACCCCAAAACAAACATTAAAGTTCTAGTTTTTGAGGATTTCTATATCATGGGGTACTACTCTGCTTCCACATTAATGGGTTTTGAAAAGCAAAGGTAGAGCTTTATCATTCTCACTATTAACTGTTTCTAACCACTTTATTTACAAACAGTAGTTTAGCATAGATGCTCAGCTCAGCAGTTTCATAGAACATAGAATATGCTGAGTTGGAAGGGACCCATCAGGATCATTGAATCCAACCCCTTGCCCTGCACAGGACACCCGAAGAGTCACACCATGTGCCTGAAAGTACTTCTTGAACTCAGGCAGGCTTGGAGCTGTGACCACTTCCCTGGGGAGCCTGTCCCAGTGCCCAAGCACCCTCTGGGTGAAAAACCTTTCCCTGTTATCCAACCTCAACCTCTTCTGACTCAGCTTCATACTTTTCCTTGAGTCCTATCACTGATCTTGAGAGTGAAGAGATCGGTGTCTGCCCCTCTTCCCCTCACAGGAAGTTGTAACTGCAATGGGGTCTCCCCTCAGTCTCCTCCAGGCTGAACCAACCAAGTGACCTCAGCTGCTCCTCATATGGCTTCCCCTCAAGGCCCTTCACATCTCCCTAGCCCTCCTTTGGACACTCTCCAACAGCTTTGTATCTTTTTTTATACTGTGGCACCCAAAACTGCCCCCAGCACTGGAGGTGAGGCTGCCCCAGTGCAGAGCAGAGCAGGACAATCCCCTCCCTTGCCTGGCTAGCGATGCTGTGCCTGATGTCCCCAGGACACACTTGGCCCTCCTGGCTGCCAGGGCACTGCTGACTCATGTTCAACTTGCCATCGACCCCCAGGTCCCTTTCCTAGTTGCTTTCAAATTTAACTCCGGGTATTGTACATGCTCGTTTTTTGGTAGCCAACTGTTACAGGAGTTGTAACTGCACATCTAACTACAATATAAAAAAATTAAAAGAACTGGTCACTGTGTATTGTCTTGCTTTTTCTCAGTGCTGCTGTAGTGTTTTGTTTCCATCCACAATCCAGGTAGACACAGGGAGCCCAGTGAGGACATGTTAGCCAAGCCACCAAGGTATATATTGGGGGCCCAGTCAAGCCCAGGATTCTTAGACCTTTGTTTCTACCTGACCCTGGTGTGGAACAAGGGATTGCAGCCTGCTGGCACGTACAGTTTAGAGCAGGATTGGGTCATGGTTCCTCGGTATTGCAGTTTCTGTAATTCACTGAAGGGGTGGGGGAGAGGGTACCAAAGGCAATTGTGTCTTCCACAGGAAATAAAAAAGGAGGAAAAGGCCCCAGTGCACACAAATGCTTTATGGCCCAGCATGACCCTTACTGTGCTTGAGAAAATACAGTGCGGTGGGAGGAGTGAGGAGTTCAAATGTGGAATTCGTGTAGCTCCAGGTGCACAGCACAGGGCCAGTACTGACCATACGCACTATCCATTCTTGGCATCAGCCTCTACTGAAGCAGAGTTCACCCCAAGGGACTTAGCCCCAACAGTCCCCCTTTCCAATGCTTAAAGCCTCCCTTAGCAGAGACATCAGGCATCCTCTCTCTGAAGGTAGCAGGCTTAGAAGCACTGTTGCAAAGTGACAGAAAGCCTGTAACAAAAAATGTTAAAACTGTCTAAAAATGTCTAATTTAGGAAGCTCCTACAACTCATCTTCCCGGCTGTGGGAGGGAAGGTGTCAGTAATTAACACCTAGGACCACACAGTTCTCCCTCTCCTCGCCCACCTGTGCTTTGTGTCTGGCTGGAACTCGCAGTATTTTGCTCTTGTACATCAAAGTGAAACCAGATGAGTGGCCAGATGACACTTCTGAACTTTAGTCATTGCTCTGAAGCAGTGAGGCACTTGTGTGAAACAGATGTACTGAATAGTCAGCTGGAACAGTCAGCAGGAAAACTGCAGCCTGGGAGTGCTGGGTACTGAGCACATCCGTCCAGCTGCTGTGATGAGAAAATGAACAGGGACCCAGGGCTGCACCCCACGGCCCCAGCTCTGAGCAGCCCTGTTGCCTTTCACAACAGTGGATTTGGCTCTAGCCAGAACTCACAGAACTACTTCACTGAAATTTTTATTTTTAATAACTGCCTGATCAGAGTGACTAATATCAAATCCCTCCTTTACACTGGTTTGTATCATATCTTTGGTGTTCACAGCATTATTGCACACCATTTTTCCCCAGCAGGAACAAACCTTGTCAGTTTGAGGAGCCTTTACCCTTCAAGGGCACCTTTCTATTTGTATTGCTGGGCTCCTTTCCCCGGGCCTGGTCACTGCAGTCTGGAGTGAGCAGGGCAGGGTGGTGGGTGCAGCCAGGCAGCAGCAGCTTGGGGGAAGCAGCCACACAACCACGTTCTATACAAGCCATTTATTTGAAATGCCAACTATACGTAGGATAAAGTCAGTGTTACATGCTTCTCAGCAACAGTAGAAAAATAGAACCAGTGAAAACCTTTTTACAACTGTAATGGTACTCAAAAGAGAAATGTATTGTTTTACAATGCATCACACAAGACTAGAATTCAAGTTTGGAAGTACCTAAATAAAAATACTATTTTTTTAAAAAAAACACTATGTACAATTGAAGCGTAAACAAGTTTTACAAAGTACTGGTTATGCAGGTTGTAGAAAAAACACTTGCATAGGACATGAAGTCAGTTTAAGAAAGTTTTCTGAGCCTTTAGCATTGAAGGCACTTGACTTTATACCAGTAACAACACAAAGACAAGAAACAAATCCGTAACACTGCCGAGGGCAGGGCTGCCTTCTGGCAGTACAGTTAATTATAGAAACCCCAAATGTGGTTTTACAAGTTTCCCTCTAAGCTGTTCCCTGCATCCAGCAGGGCTCAGCACCTCTATCATAGAAGCATAGAATTATTAGAAGAACAGTGCCTCAAACAGCATTAGTGTTCTTTCAAAAAAAAAACCAAAACACCCAGAGAAACAACCAAACCAAAAACCCAAACAAAACACCCAGCCCCCCTAGGCCCCCCCCAAACCCAAATCAAAGAAACCCCTAAGACGTATATTTGGGACACTCTGGGACCAAAACCCAAGGCTTACAAGTACAGGTGGCCACAGCCTTAGTTTTTGTAAGTGAAAATCCTTAAGAACAGGAAAAATACAACAAGAAACTGCCAATCAACACAGCAGTTACTAATACACAACTACGATAATTCTGTGGAACAACAAAACATTTCAAAGGAAGAATATGTTTCAGGAATTAAGTTATTCATCCATATATTAAGGAAAAGAGGAGCTGGGTTTGGGGAAAGGGGAATAAGACCTTTTTGCATGTTGCTCACTAAATTCAAGTCTGAGCTCTCTCTTTAGTAAGAACAAGGAACATGAGTCTCCCCCATTCAAGAAAACAATGCTTATACCTCTATCCTCAAGCAAAATAGTCAATAATCTGTCATCTCCATCAAATTTATAGGAGGAAAAGGTGTCAATTTCCAACCTAATCAGAAAGTGCTTTATGTAAACAAGGAGCTTCTGCACCAAAGTTTCAATAGACAGAGAACAAGGAGTAACAGGCAGCACAGGTACGTGTGGTGTGCAAGTGAGATGTAGGATGAACACTAGCTTCTGAATAATGCTACCATGAAAAATGGTCTCACTCCTACCTCTGCACATCCTAAGTCAGAAATCCTGCTCTGGAGTACAAAAATACAGTTCCAATAATTCAAGAAATCCTTATTTTCCACTTCAAACCAACTGCCATGAGCTGCCAACTTTTTCCCAATTCAAAATACATAAATGAAAACACAGATTGTCTACATGGCCTGATTGTCTTTGTGGCCTCAGAAGGACTTGTCTTTCATTCTGTATGTACTTTTAAATACTTTATTCATACTTTTTTTTTTAATATTGCTCAGTTCCTAAGACATCAGAAGCAATTTTGTATTCTAAAACACAGACATGTCCTTTCCAGAGGCATTTCTCACCAGCTTATGCCAAAGCAAAGCATTTCATGATTTCCATCAAACCCTAACCTCAAAACTTCTCATCTTCATCAATCACACCCCTCTAAATTTCAAGCTTTAAAGTTCTATCTGTAGATATCAGTCCCACCTCTGTCCAGGTACACAGTGCCACATCAAACTCTGATAATTAAAATAGTTTTCCTGAAATAGATCTATCAGTTTTAGGTAAAAAATATTGAGAATAATCAGTCTTCTGAGGACGGCTGTAACTTTTTAGTAATTAAGCTGCCACCACACACATGATGCAAATCCAGGGAGTTTCAGGGTTCTTGTGTGTGATGGAAACTACTGGTTCTAGTGAGCTGGTCTCATGCTGGTAAGGATGAGACCCTTGGGAGCGGTTAGAGCTACACAGTCAACACCATGCTCAAATCTTCAGAAGAAACCCTGTAGCAGAATTTTAAAACCCAATGAGCCTCAGCCCCTTAACCTGCAGCAGCATCATCCTCCCACTGATAACTTCTTGCATTTAACAATGTTCTACACTGCAGTCTCATGGAAATCCCACAGATGGGTGATGAAGCCAGGACCACCCAGTGCCTTGACTGTGGGCAAAAAAACAAGATTAAAAAAGCTGACAGAGGAAAAAAAACCCCTAAACCTCCCCTCACCCACAAGACACATCACCTGCACAGTTTAGCCAAGTTTCTGCTCTAACCCTACACCATGCTTTTCATGGCTGCATCTCAAAAGGAGCAATTGCAGAGCTACCATGGAAGCAGGTCTATAGATATGTCTGCAGGAGACACAAGGTTTATTGGTTCAAAGACCCACCTCTTCATTTGTCTAGAAATTATTTGGTAGTTTGGAAATGCAGTATTCAATGTATTTCAGTAGCACTGTGTTATCACGAGCTGCATACTTTAATGAAACATTAGGTAAGAATCTGCCATCAACTAAAACCAAAAGTAAAGTTGCAGCAACATTTCTGTTAAACAGTATTAAGCACTTTGAGCTGCAGGAAACAATTCAACATAACCTTAAAGCAGTCCTTAGGTCACACCTGAACTATAGTTTTCTGCTACAGGGAAACTCATTACAGAAACTGCATTTAACCCCCTCCAAAAAGGACTTTACCAGCAATCACTACTCTGCAGTGGCATCACATCTCTATCCTGAATGCAATGAATTTGTTGTTAAAACTGCACAGTGAGTATTAAGGATGCACTTCATAACTGTAACTGTTCCCCTGGTGCTCTGCTGAACCCCGCCCCAGCCCAGATCAGCATCCTTCCCTCCTCACATCCTGTTAACAGGGGAATCTCATTTCTGTGCTTTCAGAAAGCAGAATCGGGCAATGGAGGCATAATTTAAGAGCGCCAAAGCTTCACCCGTGTGGTGATGCTCAAGCAGTGACTCTTCACTTGGATTCTGCTCATGGAGCGGCCGCACCTGCGGAGCCAGCGCCATGTGAGGCCAGGTAAGGAGCACTGAGCGATGTCACTGAGAGTGGAGCCCTTTAGTAACCACAGGCAGGAGAAAGCAAGGCCATGGGCTGTCACCGCGGCACCGCCGGGGAGGAGACCCTCCCACGTGTTCAGGCAACAGCGAAGGTTCTGTGCCTCATCTTCCTGACATTCCACAAGCTAGCAGAAACCCGCTCATCTGGTCTTCACTTACCCACAGATGAGCAGCTGGAAGAACAAGTTATTACTATAATTTTTATAGTATTTCTAAATTTATTTCTGAATGGGTAAATCAACAATTCTAGTCTGTCTAGTAAGTGCTTCTAGGAGATCACGGAGTCCTCCATGGTCACAGCCGAAACAGAACTAAACAGACTCAAACTGTCATATTCCAGTGAATTTCACAGGAATTTGGATTCCTAAATATCCCTCTGGATTCCTAAAACCCCAAATATAATTCTTGAAGTGAGTTTGCTACCTATAAAGAGAAGACCAGCTGCCAGAACTTTTCAAACAAAATATTATACTGGATTCTTGCCATAGTCATAAAATTCAGGAAGATTTCAGATCTAAACAAACAAAAAAAAATCTAACTAAAAATGTAGGTTTTTTGATGTGCTGTTCTTTGGAATTCCTATAATTAAAAAATAAACGCGTTGTTATTATCTCATAAGAAAATACATTTCATAATGTGCAAACCAATGCACATAAGGAATTGGCATGTGAAAGGGTAAATGCAAAAGTATGAAAATACAGTCCTTTAAATGTGACATTAAAGTTTAACATATTAGTACAAAACTAATACACTAAAATAGATGTACAGGTGCAAAAGGCTACCAGGTTGTAGAAAAAAGGTACCAGTTTTTGTTTTTTTAAAAGGCTTAATTGAATCTGCTCCAAAAAGAACTGCAACAAAATAAAACCAGAAGCAGCGTTAAAACCAAACTGATAACATGCTGTCTCTAATAAAGCAATGTATGTACAAAAGAAGTGAGAAAAGCTGAATTCTGCTGGCATGAAAGAATTTCTCTGACAGAAGTCAGGCCAAAAGTTGCAAGGAATGGGATGTTTACAACTCTTAGGCACAGAGAAATAGTGGAGGTTGCTTTCATAGGGCAGATTTTTTGTACAGGAAGTCTGGTTTGTTTGGAGACCTCCTTCCTCTGCTTACTCCATCTTCCCTTTCCAAATCTGCATTCCTCTGTGCTCCATGTTCCAATGGCTCATCATCTGCCAGTCTCCTACTGGGTCTCTCTTCTGGCATGTCAGAGCTGTACACAGAGAGTGAAGGTCTGTTGGAGGTTAGCCCATAGGTTAAATCCGTTTCCATTTTTGTTCTTCCCCTGACGTGAACAGGGCCATTGCCAGCATTTTCCTGGGTAGCCAGGGCCAAGTCCAGTCGCTGGGGAGGTTGTTCTAAGACATCGAGGTGTATTGGCTCATTCTTTTGCCTGTGTTGATGCCCATCTTGTGAGAGCAGGTATTCCCTCCTAGAATCCTCTTGCTTTTTAGGAGATATCTGGGAAGGTAGATAGGCTGACTTTAAGCCACTTGGTGATGCCTTATTGTGGCTGTACAAATCTGGGCCAAAATAAATGCCTTGTGAAGGCGAAGGACTGTGCCTGTTGGGTGCTGGAGTAGAGGGTCTGCATGCAGCATTAGAGAAGTCATAGAAGTCAGGATATTCCTGCGAATTTTCTCGAGCCTCTATTTTTTGCTCTATTGCATGTTTTTTCCGGGAAGTAGGCATGTGTCTGTTCTGAATACATGAAATGTGCTGGGGTGGGCCGGGCCCTACCTCTGTAACCGCCTGGCTTAGCTCCGTGTCCACCGTGAGCTCTGGTAATCTTCTGTCTTTCAAAGACATTGCTGACACACCCATGGCGATGTCTGGCATCAGTTCATTTAGCAAGGGCTGAGTGCACTGGAAAAGAAAAGAAATTGGTCCATGGAAACAAAGACAAAAGCCAAAACAGAAACTGTAGCTAGGATAGTTTTTGTAATTCAAAATGGCATTTTCTTCATCTACTCTTGTCTTGCCAACTTCAGGCTGCAAGTTTCCTGCACTGTTTAAAGAACACATCTATCCACCAGCCTTCACCTTCCTGCTTCTTTCCTTCATGAAGCTGTTGTGCCACAATTAAAGCTCCTCTTAAATTCATCTTGCCTTGAACATGCAGTAAAGGACACTGTACTGCTGAATCTCTTAAAGGCAGCCCTGCTTTCAGCCACTTACAATTACCAAACCAAACCAGGTACTTGGTGCAGACCTAACAAATGGTTTGTCAAGCACACAGTTCCAGTGCAGGGAAGCCACGACACACACGTGTCCTCACTACAGACACAACCCTTCTGCTTGCATTCCCCATTTCAAAGTAAGTAAACTCCGGACACCCACGTCTGTGCAGGGCAGCCTCAGGCCTTGGGGGAGTATCAGTTACAGGGCTGAGTAGATCCACTGAGTAGATCAACCTACCCCATGCTTGCCTCAGTGCAGAATTGCTCATATTACAGCCCTCCAGACAGAAGGGTGAGAATACCTACTTGCATTTATCATTTCTTATGAAAGCAACTTTAGTAATCATTGATTAACAGTAACCCACAAATTACAGAAAGAATACAGAACAAAAATATCACCTATATTAAGCTTATGGTCCCCCTTGCATTATTTATAGACATATTCTAGCAGAAATATTTCTGATATGAAAAAGTTATTAAACAGTTTCCTCAGGGAAGTCAGTATTGATCAAAGGAGCGTGACATCCTACAAACTCCACCTCTGAACAAACAATGGCACACATTTCTAATGTGAAGTTAGATATTTCATTCTAAAACAGAAAAAGAAGTACAATATATTTAAGACAACTGCTAATATAATAGGAAGAAAAAAAATTTTTTTCCAATCAGAACTCGATGCTCAAATCTGCATCTAATGTGCCACAACTATGCACTGACAGTTGTTTCACTGCAGAAATAAATTACCAAATTCTTCATTTAGCGCTTCCTGTACTTCACAAAGCTATGTCTTTACTGGGTATCTTATATTTCACTGTTTTTATTGCATCATATTATAGTTCAGCAACTATAACGACTGCTTTTAAATGCTGTAACAAACCCCTCTGTATTAGCAATTACCAATTTCTGCTTGCCAATTCATTTTCAAATATTTCTCAGCTGTAAAGCTTTCACACTCTTTCACATGTGTATAAAGGCAACCTGTTTACTTCAGACTACTTACCCGTGAATAGCCAAGATATCCCCACTATTTCTACCTGTGAATTACAGTGTGCAGTCCACTACTGAAGTTGGCTTATGCTTTGTTTTAGTGTAGAGAAAACGACATTTGCCACACAAGGGGTGGCTGAGGTCACTTGGTCTGTTCAGCCTGGAGGATATTGAGGCGAGACCCCACTTTAGTCTACAGCTTCCTTGGGAAAGGAAGAGGAGGGGCAGGCACTGATCTCTGTGGTTAGAGTGATAGGACTGAGGGAATGGCCTGAAGCTGTGCTAGGGGAAATTTAGGTTGGATATTACAAAAAGGTTCTTCACCCAGAGGGTGGATGGGCACTGGAACAGACCCTGTGGGTCCCTTCCAACTCAGGATATTCTGTGCTTCTATGATTTCAAAAGATTCCTGAGTTTGCCATTTGACCCTCCAACAATGCTTCTTCCCCTGGAACGTTCATTCTCCCAGGGATTACAGCATGCCTTTGGGATAAAGAATGCTGACAGACAGTTCAGTAGAAAAACCTTCTCCTAACCAATAAAGATGCTCTTTTTATTTAATTTAACAAAGCCAAGTTACCTCATCATTACTTTGAGTGGCCAGAAACAGCCAAAGAGGAGAAATCCCAGTACTTACTCCTTGTTTCTCAGCTGCCATCACTGCTGCCGCCGCCGCCACGGTTTGGCGCCCCAGGGCCGCGGTGTTGGTGCAGTCGGGGGGCGCTGCCTTCACGCCGGGCAGGTACACAGGCGGCGCAGCCTTGGGGGCCGTCCGCGAGTGGAACAGCGAGTGGTTACACGGGTAAGAAAAGGAACGGGAGGGATGTTGACTTGGCACCCTTTGTTTCCAGCCTACTTTGAACTGGTTATGAATAGGAGTTGCTGGTGGGTGGTATGGAGGTGGAGGAGGGGGCAGTGGTGGATGGAAGGCCACAAAAGAGTCCAGTTCTGTAAACATGGTTTCTGCAGTGGGAGTGCTGTTGACGCGACACCGTCCAGACTGTCTCACTGTCAGCAGTGGGCTTTCATCCCCAAAGCGCTCATCAGGAAAGAATTTGTGAGGATTCTGCAAAGGTAAAAAACCCAGCACGTACTAAGACAAAGTAGGAAGCCACCTACAAAAATCTTCCGAACTAACATTCTCAGAAACATGCCAGTACTGTAACTGCCTGGTTTGTGCTACCTACAAGCTTGCCAACACTCAAGGTGACTACAGCAATGATGCAAAATAGATTGGGGTTGTTTTAAAACAAGAAGCATCAGATTCACTGTAAGCTGACCAAAAAATGCAGTTGCTTTAGCATGAGTGTATAAACAGGAAGAGGTATTTCACTTTCATAGTCCTGACATGTACTGTGCAGACCTACAGTATTAGTTACCACTTCTTCTCCTTTCTGATATTAGAATAAATAATAATCTAGATTTCGAGTTATGGTTCTACTGCTCTCATCAACTCTCTCTTTAGCAGTTTTATCACAGTCCCCAAATCTGTGTCAATAAGAACCTCCTGAATGGCAATGACTCTTTAGAAAACTATTTATACATGGCACTTACAGGTTTATAAAGTCACGTACATCAAATGCAACTAGCATTTGCACCTGGACAGTCACACAGGCATTTCAAAGCACGTGTACAGAGCAAGTACTCCTATTGCAGAGTACACAATCAAGTCCCTTCATGGTCTTGCACAGCCATTCTTCATACCTGCAGGAGCTCAGCAGCAGCATCGGAAAGCCCAAATTCCCGCAGCACACGGATCTGGATCTCGTAGCTGACAGTGGCACCTTCCCCACAGTTGAGAGCGTAGGCTCTCTGCACCTGCTCAGTGTGGCGCAGCTCCTGCAGCCGCTTGATCATCTCCTTCACAACCAGAAGATTGGGAACTGGAGGAATAACAGAGAACGGGGTAGGGATAAGAGAGATTATTTTCTTTCATCTGTGAGACATTAAGTTTGATTGCAATCTTTAGATTTATTCTGAAGGAAAAATCTAACGTCTGCTGCTTTGGCTAAGGCTAAATCTAAAGGCTGCTTTGGCTTTTTTTTTAAAGAAGCATTTTGCCAAGAACTGTTCAACTTACACATGTTCCACAGAGCATCATTAAGCCGCATGGGATAACACACACCATACAAATGATAAAAACATACAGCACTTCTCCAGCTTCTGCTAGAATGAGCCACAAATAGAGACTTCTTTGTAAACCCCTTATGATGCAGGAATTCCATGATTTCAGGTGGGAGCAGGATATCTTAAATAACAACTGAATGTTCCCTCATGAATTGTACAGGCCAAGAATTCATTGATTTTTTTGGCATATACTTCTAACACAGCTCTATAATCACAAGACCATAACACCAGCATGTAACTAGAGAAAGAGCATTTTACAAAAGTTACACAAACTGTAAGCCAACAAAAACCTGTTAAAATTATGTTGTTTTAAGCGGTCATATTGAAATGATTTTTTAAAAACCATTCCAAAAGAAAGTCATGTATAATTTTAGGCATTTATCCTGTTGCAAAACTTTTTCATGCCCCTCCTTACTGCTTTTTGATGATGAACGATATTTCTCTGTGGTGTTTCTATCCTAAGGAAAATGTGCATATAATAGAGAAGACAAATCCAGATCTCTGAGTGTGTAAGTCCTGGTGTCTGATCCTTCACCAGCTTTACAAGTGTTATATATTACCATGACCAGATGTCCATAATGAAAGCTCATAAAAATTAAACAGATCAGACAGCAAGAACAGTGTGAAAAGACATTTTCATTATAGAGAAGGAGAAAACCCAACACCACACAACTACAACTGGTCCCAATTTCACTATGTTTACATTGGTACATGGAGGAGAAGTATATGCAGTGCATAATATTCCCCCCTCAATGGAGTTCCTGTACTGGGAGGGGAGGGAAGTAACCCATTCTAACCAGTCTTCAAGGCTTGTAAATAAGTCTTCCATGCTATCCTCCACACACTTAAAATTTTCTGAAAAATCCTGGTTTAGCAGCCAGATATTTAGCTACAGCCAGTATTTGCTAATGCTTAAGAAGAGGATTTAAGACAAGTCTGAAGCAGTTCTCCAAACCAGTAGGTATAAAAATGATATACGGTTTTCATTAAAAAGTGCTGTCTTCTCAAACCATGGTTTGTTTTATTTTTTCAGTATTATTCATGTGAACCACATGCAAGAAAGATTATGTATATAAAAAATTACAATTCTCTCAGTTGCAAGATTTCTAATTCAAACTGAAACTGGAAAATACATAAGGAAATCCAACCACTTGCAGAACCTGGCCTCAAATTAGAACAGGCTTCAGCTAACTCATTTTACAATAGTGCTGCAGAAAGAGCACTAAAGCACACTGGCAGCAGATCTGTGCATATACAGTCCTCAGGCAGTGGGTCCAGGGAGAAGCCAGGGACAGACGAAGCACAGCTGAGCTGTGAAGCACCCCCTGTTCTGAGCCCAGCCCAAGTGCCACGGAGGCCATGCTGCCCAGCTCTCCTCCCACACTCCCTGTGCCCCATCTACGCTTCAGGATGGATTCCTGTACAAGTTAGGAGTTTGGGATAGGCTTTAATCTCCTCATATTTACTGGGCCCCATCTGCTCATTTTAGCAAAAAGGCATTGGCAAACCAGTCAATTTGTTTGCTTAATTACAGGACTAAGCAAAGTAGACAGTTGCCAGGACACAATTCCTGCACTCCAACTACTAGCCAGGCTCAGAGTCATATCTATGTTCAAATCAAAGGACTGGCAATAATTCCCACCTAATAAATTGCACAGAACCAAGCTGCAGGGGAGTTTCAGACTGGTCAAGATGTCTCATGCTTGCCAATAGAGCCAGTTTTTTTTTAAGAACATGATAACTTTTGCAAAACATTGAAGACCTCTGAGAACCTGTTGCTGTTCTCAACTTCTTTGGAAATTAAGATTGAGCAAAGTGTTATCCAAGTCCTATCTTATATGAAATACTTTATATTCAATTCATGGTAAGCATATTTATGCTTTTCTGTGGAGGCAAGTCCAAATATTATAACGCACTGTTGAGAGGCCACAGTTTTGCTGAGAGCTTCAAATTCCTAAAGAAACAATTCGTATTTTTACCGAATTTTTCAAACAGTAAGTTTTCAGAAGCTTCTTCTAGGCTTTATCGAGTTTCTTCACAGACCACAAGAAGCAAACAGATCAAAACCATTCTACAAATTTTCCTAGAAACCTTATAGCTAAACAGTGTTTCGGATCTTTCTAACATCTCAAACTGAAGTCTCTTGCAGCAATTTCAATCCATTTCTTTTGTCCTGGCTCTAGCATCTGTAGGAATAGTTTATCTACTTCCTTTCAACATAGTTGACTGAAGAGAGACAATTGATACACAGCTTATAAAATGGGGAATGTCGTAGGCACAGTGTTTTCCACTTCCTTCAATCTTGATCATTTAGGTATCTAATCCTGTCCCCCAGAACATCCACTGACCCTTCCAACTTATCATCAGTTGAAAGTTTTGCCAGTGCATTCTCTGCGCACTGAGTATTAATGGGAGAGGGGAAAGGAGAGAAGAGCTAGATGCTTTAGGAACCTCACTAGACACATTCCTCCAGTCTAACACCAAAAGATCATATGCATAAATGACAAAATGTATTTAGTATGTATTTCCCTGACTTGCCTATGGGTAATGTCACACCAATCATCCTGAAGTCAAGAGAGGCCATATTTACTTGAGCCTATAAAAATGTACTCTGACACACTCTTCCACAAGGAATTAAGTTGGTTTGACTTCAAAGCTGAAGTGGATTTGGTAAATTGAAGTAAATGTGTTTTGAATGCCTACTTCCAGTGCTTTCCTGGCATACTGAATTCAGCTGATTTCCTTACAAGTTATGTTCTCTGGCTTTTGATTTTTAAAATAAATTTTCCAGACTCACGGATCTTACCTGTATCAGACAACTGGTTGTAGAAAACCGAAAACCCTGTAGAAAATTCTGAGAATACAGAGCCAGGCTCCAGCAAGCCTTCTACCATGTTTAACCAGTCCAAGGGTTTTGTTTTCTAACTGGTTACTCTGCCATCCAAAACCAGTTAACATCTTTAGGATAGACCAAAGCAAAAGGACTACTCCTGGTGCAGAACTACTCACTGAGGAAATTATGAAGTTCAATAACTGACACTCACTCCCCCCAGGCCCAAGCCCCCACATACTCCCAGGAGATCACACGGCATGGGAAGCGATCAGAGCTTACCTGGGATCTCGTTGGCTATAACTGAGGGAGGACTGGTCTGGTTAGTGCTGACTTGCTGGTGGGTGATCACGTGGCAGCACTGTGGCACCGCGTTGTTCACCATGTACAGCGTGTCGGGCACGTTGGACATTCGCACCATCCGCAAGCGAACGAGGTCGGTTTGCTCCACCATCATCTCATCCAGCACAGACTGCAACGACAGCCACCAGAGCCTCATGAAGGCACTGCACACACCCCACTGCCACTGCTGCAAGCACAGCCCCAGCAACACAAGTCCAGCCATGTCCACACCAGAGTAACTTTGTCATGTCACAAACAACATCTGGCTTTTCCTCAGCATTTTCTATTCCATCTTCCAGTCATGATCATAGTTGAGTTTCAGAGCTAAGAGCAGGCAGGAGAATAGTTTGGGAAGGATGCTTTGTTTATTTTAACCTGTCGAATTAGAACTGACCTTCTTGAGGGCAGACCCTCTGGACTTAGACAGTCAATTACTGCCTATGAGTCTCAACTTTCTGCACCACTGACTAGAAGGCACTAGCCTGAAAATGAAACGTCTTTCCCTTAGAAATCTTAAAGAATAAAAAAGGATTTATGCCTACCCTTTGAAGATTCTTACTTAATGTTAAATGAATTTATTTCAAAAAATGGGAGACTAGCAGGGGAGTAAAAAAAAAGATCAAAAATCACTAATTTACAATTTTTTCATTTACAATAATTAAACTATCAACAAGAGGAGTAAAGTTACCTGAGATTATGTATGAGAATCCTCCAAGGTTAAAAAGCCAATAATGCTTTAAAAAATATTGACAGCAAATATGAAAGCAGTACTAACAAGTAGGAATCCTGACAGGGGTATGGGGGGTGTTAGAATGCCCTTTTTACTTCAGATAACTACTAAAGCACTCCCATGGCATATACCTGAAAACTAAGAGTCAAAGCTTTTATAGCATTTTTGTTAGTTTTAGCAATCCAAGATAGAAAGAGAACATTTTAACCAGCAAGTCTTCCTTTGCGATTTTAGTGCCACTTGCTGCTCTCTAACCGCTGTGCCCAAAATGAAAAGTAGTTTTATTTCTTCCCTTCCCTCACAGAGGATGTCAACAACAACTCATTCCTTTAGAAAACATTTTCTCTCTTAGGCACAGGGCAAAAGCTCTGAATTCACCAGAGTGGAGGTCAGAGTCTGTAGGTGATGTGGATACACACAGCTTCACCTAACCCTCTTGTTCTGCTGTCACCTGCACTGCTGGGACTCACAAGCTCTCAAGTCAGAGCCACCTGAAGTGGTGGCATTAGTCAGTGACACAAAAGGCTCTCATTCTGTCAAACAGAACATGCCAAGTTCTTGCCCCACACAGCACCATCTCTACCCTGACACCAAACATCACCACTAGAGACACTACAAGATCTTCAGCCTGACAGTACTCATGCAAGAAATTAAACAGGGAAGCGACTGCCTGAGAGGGAAACAAAAGACTTCATTCAAATCGGACACAGGATATTTATTCCATTTTGCGGAGGATCACGAGATTTTTGGGTAGGTTCTGATTCAAACAAGAAGATGAAATATCAGTCCTCTGCCGAGTGGAATAGCAGTTCCCCACCCAGCTCTGGTGGAAGCTGGGGAGCCTGAAAGAGCTGGCACCAAGGTTGCTGACTAGCTGCAGACTGGGACTCTCAGGCTCTCACCTTGCCATCCGCCTGCCAGGAGGGCTGCCGAGGAGCTGGGCCGGCAAACTGGCTGGAAACCAGGGAGGTTTCCCTCAGAACGCTGCCTTGTTTCCGGTGGAATTTCATCAAGATCTGTCTCGCAAACATTTCAATTTCGACAAAAAAAAATTTTGTTGAAATTTTTCTGACCAGTTCTAGAGACTTGAGCCTGATGATCAATCTTGTAAGTCTTGTTAAATTGAAAATGTTAGTATTTTAGGCCAGTACATGTAAAGAGACATAAAACATACCAAAATCTTTCCCTATTTACAGAACCCCCTGATGACTCCAGTCTGAGAACAGTCAAGTGTTGCTGATATTACCTTAGCCTCCTCCACATATGGTGAGAACAGTCTTGGCCGCACATATATTCCAGCATTTTTTTGCCGCAGCCAGGCATTTGACTTTCCACCTTCTGATGTTGGTAGCATGTCTGAAGGAGGAGTACTAATCAGGCCTCTCTTCATCTTTAAGAATCAAGAAAGAGTTTTACGTTGTTTTAAATATCAATGTGATAAAAATTTGCAATAAATGCATTTTTTGCACCGAATCCTTACACCACTGATATTTCTTTAGCCTTCTGATAGATTTAAAGGACACAAAATCTAAGCAGAAAAAGTGCTATACATCTATTACTCTCAATGATAACATTTTTGAAGTTAATCCTTAAAATAAATGAATATAACCAACACCCACCAAAGCAAAAAACCACTCACACCCAAACACTTTAACATGTGAAGTACAAAGAACCCAGAGATGGTATTTGTATGAGACTACTGACTTACTGCATCACTCAGTACTTCACTATTCATGGGTAAGATGTGCTCAATGCGGACAAAAGGTAGAAGTGGAGACAGGATCTCCCTCAGCTCTTCAATATCAAGATCTCTCCTCTTCACACCTCTTTTATTCACACTGTGAGCTGTGCCACTGAGTAAATTAGGCTCTGTGGGAAGGAACAAGAGATGCTAAGTTTATATCAGAAAATTTAAAGAGGATAAGCAGGGGGTACGGGGCTTACAGGAAGTTACAGAAAAAATTTAAAAAATCCTCATTTTATATCAACAAATCTCATCAGCACTGTTCCATAAAACAATCAACTGAACATGGCACTTAGTGCTATGGTCTAGTTGACAGGATGGTGATTGATCAAAGGTTGGACTTCATGATCCTGGAGGACTTTTTCAACCTAAGTAATTCTGTGATTCTACTTCATGCCTTGAAATCTTTTATGAAGCATCCAGAGAGACAGGTTCAGTTCATACCAGCTTGCACAGGTCACTTGCACAGCTGCCAGTTTCAAAGTGTAAGCCAGGCAGAAAATATAAAGATAAGATTTGGGATAAACACTTGAAAAGCTTTATCAAGAGCTATAGTATGAAAGCATTTGTACCTCCCTGCTAGCAGTTCTCAAAAGGACTCTCTCCTACAGCTCCTCTCCCTTTCCCTAGCAGTTTTCAAATGCCCTCTCTACAAATTAAGGTCTGAAGAGTCCTCAGGGATACATTATTCTAGCTTCCTTGTGTAACCCACCCCAGTAACATGGTGTCAAACCCATTCAAATTGCTCTTATGGGTCACCGGACACCTATTTGTGCCAGGAGTGGGTATCTTCCTGGAGACAGCAAGATGACCATGTACCCATATGTGTATTTTAGGTATTATGACCAACCCGAATTTGACTAGCTTCCCCCTGTGAGGGAACCTGTCAAACACACCCATCCTGCCTTGGTACATGCAGCTCAAGTTTTGGCCACAGCTCGTAACATTCTCTAATGCATTGTGGCATTTTAGTGACACCATTGCACATTCAGAGCTGCAATATTAGGAGTGTCACTGAGGAATTTAGATGAAATTACTAGACTAAATCTGGCCCTAATCTGACAGAATTTGGCATTTCTGTTATTTCTGCTTTTGCTTATTGTGTTTTCTGATGATCCCAGATAAGAGACATGGGCTGTTTACTTAATGAATGCCAGAGAGAAGCTGTGCAGTGATCCCAAAGGAGCAGCTTCTGCCCCAGTCCAGGTCTGTTACTGTTTAACTAGCTCTATTATGTTCCAATGTGCCCTACAATCCTTGGAAAATCTTGTTTTGGAAATAGATTAATACTTACTCAGGTCACTAGGAGCACATCCTTTAACTAACTTCTTGTTGCATTTCATAAAACATGTCCATGACAAGGCAGTTGTATTGCAAGCAGTAACAGTGGATTTCAAAAGCATGGCCAGCCCTCCCACGACAGGAGTCACACTGGTACTGCTCTGTTTTCACTCAGGCAGGTTCTTCCCTTCCTGTTCCTCTTGTGGCACTATGTGATTGGCACTTCGTAGTGCAGATGAACTACAAGATCTTTGCATTCATTATTTGGGAAACACATGCTTAAATTACTTCCAGTATGCAACATGTGACATTGCCCTTTGTTTAGGCTCGTAAAAATATATTTACATCTACTTTAGGGAAAACAGTGGTGCCACTTTGTTGGCTTGTTTCTCACCACCAGTCTCTCCTATGAGAGAGACACACTGAAACTGAAGTGAAAGGCTGACATGGTAAACTAAGACTACTGTGAGAAGCCTGCGTAAGAAGATACTGCAGGGTTTTTTTATTTGGTGAATTAGTTACAAGAAAAATAATTCTGAGACAACCAGGAAACCAACCAGACTTCAAATCAGACAATCACAGAGGCTGAAAGGACCTCTAGAAGTTTGGTTCAGTCACAAACAATGCCCTCTTCCCATACCCCCCCAGGTAAGGTACAGCACATTGCCCTTCACTGCATCCAGTTGGGATGTGAACACCACCAAAGATGGAGATCCCACAATTAATCTGGGCAACCTGTGCCAGTGTCTGACCATCTTCGCAGTTTCTTGTATTTCAGTTAATGCTTCACTGCCTCTCATCTTGTCCTGGGTGCCAAGAGAAGAGTCCTGCTCTATTTTCTTTGCTTCCTGCCATTAGATATTTATAGACTTTGCTAAGATCCCCTCTAAGCCTTTTCTTCTTCAGGCTAAAGAATCTCATCTCCCTCAGAATGCTGTGTTCTCATTTTTTGTTTTTAAACAAAACCTTCAAAGAAAGGAAGAGCATTTGCTTTGACTCTACTATGGACAAAGTAGATTGAGTTTCCCTAAGTTACAGACGACTCACAAAACAGAAGTGCCATAAATTTTGGTTTATTTGGTTTAGTACTGTGTGGTTTAAAGGATCCCTCACCTCGATCTGCTATCCTCTTCATCAACTGATGCTCTCCCCATTTAATCAGATATTTAAGAATATCTTGCTCACTTGCCTGCAGAAACAGAAAGTCAGTAATCTGTATATGCTTAGTTTAATGTCACTTACACACACACACACAAAAAAACTCACAGGTCTTTTACAGCTCTAAGGAAACACAGCTGTACCAAAGCATGAAGTATTTGCACTTTATGATCTGATTACCACTTTCTCCTCATATTTTAAGCTGTACTACTGCTATATCACCAGCATAATTTCTAGATTTGTATTATTTACTGAATCCCTAGGAAGAGGAAGAAGTTTCCTACAGAGGGAAAAATTTTATTTAGTATGGAAACTTATAGGTATAATGTTTGAATTACTAAATTTAATCAAAAGCTAAAGTTCTACCTCTGGGTGTTTCAAACTTTTGCTTAACTTTACAAATTCAGCATCTGCCAGCCTGGAACATGATGAAAATAATCAACCCTATGAAATTATAATCTATGTGAAGAGAAACATTTTCAGTAATACTGTAATTGAAACAACTTTGTTTTTTTCATACCTATATACATGTGCTGACCACTCAACATTCTTACAGAAAAAAAATTATGTACTGAAAAAATTATCTACATAATTTCTTAACAACTAGGGCAGGAAATTTAGTCATAATATAAACTCTCATGGAAGACATACACTACTGTTAACTGTAATTTCTGAAATGTTTCAAGTAAACAAATCTTTAAAAGAACTATTTAAAATAATCTCTAGCATTTAAGCCTTTATAAAAAAGTAAGATTATGATAAATGCAGTTTAAAAAAAATCTAGTAATCTTTAAGCTATAAAAAAGGGAGGCCATCATTATAAAGCTATCTCGCCTGAAGAGAAATGGCAGCAAAAATATGGAATCTTTCTATTGGCCAGTATGGTTCTCACTCCCTAAAAGCACTGAAGGCAAGTCTCAAAAAAATAAAAATTCTGCAGTACTTGTCAGAGAAAGCATTTTTCTCTCTCCACAAAAATAAATTGAGTTTTGTGAACCATTTCTAGTTTATTAGCTCCCACTGCCCTAAATTAGTATGTGTGTTGTTACAGCAAAACTACTCCCACCACGTAATTTTATAAATCTCTTAAACAGGCAAGGCAAATGTTAGGTTCAGAAATGTGTTGTTTAAAATAATTTGCATCCATCTATAAACTATTATTAGACTCCTAAGCAATAGCATAAACCACATTTGGGTTGTGTTACAAGCCAAGAACAAAACAATTTTCTTAATCACTACTTCCATTTAGTTATTTTACATATTACAGAAGGAGTGCTCAGTGTGTACAAGCCTGCTTCAGCCTACAATAACCAAGTATTCCCAAGCACTTCTAGCAGTGGTGTAATCCTGCTTCTAGCAGGACCAGCTGTAATGTGCAATGCAGGTTACCTGTAAATAGTCAGACTGAATAGCTGTGAGCAGGTGGTCCTTGCTGAGTTCATAGAAGACCTCTGAAGTCATGACCTGGGTAAACTCCTCACAGAGGAAATGCAGTGCTTGGCGATGTACCCACTTGGAACCGTATGGCTGAGAGCTCCACTTCAGAATGGCAATTAAGGTGTCCAGTGAGATGCTCTCAGCAATAATATCTTCACAGCCTACAAAACAAGGGCAACAATCAATGATGTTGTTACAGAGGCACTCTGACCCTGAAGGACTAACACATGTGGCTAAATCTGTAATATAAAGGGTCATATGACTCCCAGTGAGAGTAAAGACAGAAGTGCCCTACAGATGAAGGTTGCAAACAAGGTTATATTTTGCCTAAAAGTACAGTAATTTTAACGGTGGTTTAGGATTCCAACTACACAGTTATTTACCTTTTAAAGGCACATGAAGCATCATGGCTGCTGGCATGCCTGGATGAAAACTGGAAAGCTAGTTCAACCCAGCCAGAACCCTCATTTGGTTTTAACACATTTAACATTGCAAATTTGAATTTGAGTCACTACTGTTTGCAGCAGATTCACAGAAACCTATGAACTGTAACAAAGGTGGGATTTTCACCAGTATCACTTTGCTCAAGGATCCTCCTGTGACAGACCATGCAGAGAGGAGCAGAAACACAAGCTGTGACACAGTGTTGGTACTCAGCTACTCAGTACAGGATGAGGGCAGCAAAGCATCATTTTCTGACTTGCAGAAAAGGCAGGAAGCAGTGGATGGCTGCTCCAGGCTACCACGACGGCCTCAGTATCCAGCAGGCACAGAGGGTGCCAGGTCAGGGAGTGCCTTCTCTGACAGGGAAGCAGAAGTGAGGCAGACTTATGGAGAGTCTGCTACAGTTTCTTCCCACTGCTTTCTTAAGATCTACTCTTTCACAGGGTACATGTCTTTTGAAGGAGAGAGAGTGTAGTAAAAACTCCTGAAGGGAAATGGAGCAGATTTGGAAGAAATTAGGAAAGACGTACTGTGGGAGGGCTGAAAACACGGGTACTTGGGGCTATGGAGTTAAGACAGATGGTACCACAACGTTGATAACTTCAAGTCTCCAACTCTGTTGATTTCATGTGTACATCTGGTTTTGCACAAAGACAGCAATTTAAGGAAAAAAATCCTCAGAATTATACATTCCAGTCTCAACCCACTACAGCCACAAAATTACAGCTGTGCTTATGCCCATAGGAGGTCCCTAGACTGTTCAGACCTACATGTCTACACTGAATTTTACTTCTTATACATCATCATTTTTCTCTCAGTTTCTAAGATGTCTGAAAACTAAACTTCGTTTAGGGACATGTATCACATTACTAAACTCTTGAACTAAGCTGAGTAAAAAAGTGTTTAGCACAGTAATCTCAACCCTAGTCAAGACAGAGAGGGGTCTCCTGATGCTACATATTTTTGCACTGGCTGCGTACAGGTAAAACACACTAGCAACAATTAATAGAAATAAAAGAAAAATCTTACTTTTCTACATAGGACAGCATACAGAATATACAGCATTCATTCCATTTCCATTGTAACTAATAATGTGAAAGATATGTTTTTAAGGAGTAGGTAGTAACAAGTGAACATGTTTCTTCAAGTAGGAGGGAATTTGTCAAAGGAGCTACTACTTAGAAGCAAAGTCATTAAAAGGGAAATTTAAACAGGAGGGTTAAGAAGGTAGTAGAAAGCAACATTTTAAACATCAGACTGTTTATGAATTTACCTGTCCTATTAGACACACATATTTGAACCTAATACTATAACAACCCCGATGTGGTAATTGTAAGAACAATATTCTACCAATAAAATTTTCTAAAGTTTTCAGGAATATGTCTGAATGTATACATAGTTTTGGAAACAATCTTTATTTAATTTCTAAAGCGATTTATGATAGTAATGTCTGTCCCCCAACAGTAAGGCATTTTACACCAGCTCATATTTAAACTAAACTTCCCTCAATAAGAAGCTGATTTTTTTTTTCACATGCCTGATTCACCTGAGGAAAGGAAGATTGAATGCAGCCATTGACAGAAGGGCTACCCAAAGCTCACACATTTCTGAACAATGCAGCACTGTGCATCCCCAGACAGACTCTTCATTTGCTTCGGACAAAGGGGTGAGGGTTGAGTCATGTTTCAACACAACTGCTTTGTCCTTCACCATTACTGAAATAGAATGGCACTTCTCAGAGCTACCTATTTCCACGAGAGTACATATTATCATTACTACTAGTAGTAAGAACAGATGCCTCATTATAGATACTGACCTCTAACCTGCATGTCAAGCATTGGCCACAAGTGAGCAGTGAACATGCAGCAAAGATGGGCTGGAAGCACTTGAACATCACTCCAGTCATCAGTGAAACAGGCAAGAGCAGAGGATGAGAACTATTCTGAAATACACTCCATGGGTTGAGGTACAGGTAAGTGAAACTGTCCCCTCTAGACGGGGGAATTCCCCAGATTCCTAGTCTTAAGTCTTAAAAAGTTCTGGTCAAGAATCTGAGAAACAGCCTTAAACAAACAAACAAGAAATAACTAAACCATCCAAAACCCAACCTACAACCAAAAAAAGCTCAAAATACTTCAGCATATGTCAGAAACATGAGTAAACGAAGTCTGAAGCTTTCCACTTCAGGATCCATTTTTACTCAAACAGCAAAGGGCTGACATTCATTGTATTTAACTGTCATTCAAGTCCCTCTGATCTCTCCTTTTGGGGCTCAAGAAAGGAACACATTAAGTTAGCAGCAAACCTGGCACGTGAATGAAAGCTAACAGTGACTAGTTGCAATTGGCTTAAAAGAGGAGTTTGACTTCCATTAATAAGAAACACAATAGTTTTAAACAATTCTTTTGGGTCATCTGCACTCAACCTTCCCTTGCTGAATCAGAGCACAACTTTTTGCATGCAATTATTCTGTTTGCATGCAAGCTGACTTCAGCAGAAACTGCACTCCCCTGAACTCTGAACATCACACATAAAGACTGCTCCATTTCAAAGGCAGTAAACCCACACACTGAAATCAGTCACCAGGAAACTAAAACTGCAACAGCAGAGACTATCTGAAAATGAATGCCGTTCCTACTATTTCATCTGACATTTATTTTGAAATAAAGATGCCTGTCCCCTGAAAAGACATAAGAAATGCAGTTCCAAAGATCTGAGCAACACCAATTTATAAAAACAATGCATCAGCTCAGTCTCAATTCTTCTGTCAAGTTCAATTATTGCACAACTAACAATAGTATGACATCAGGTGAAAAGCTCATTAAGGATGACTAGCAAATGAAACAGTCTTTTTCTCAAGTAAATTTAGCAATAGGTCAGAAGTGTAGGATTATTAAAAGTATTTCTTCTGAAGTAAGCATAAGGTAATAATTAAGGTGTTTTTTGAACTTCTAAATAAATTGGGGCAACCCAATTCTAGCTATGGAAGGAATCCAATTTCCTTTCTTCTTTGGCAGAAGTTTTCCCGCTTTAACAATCAGCCACTTGGCAAAAAAAGTAGTCATCTAATAGCCACAATATCATTCTTCAGAGTGGAATTGAGCATTTTTTTTTTTGTGAATACTATTTTTTAATACTCAGGCAGCAACAATCTTCCCAAGATCCATCTGCAGTGTCCCACAAGCTTCTATGACCATTACTATCCTTCAGAGATTCAACCTAGAATCTACAAAAAGGAGAGATAACTATCACATTTTGCACAAATTATGCTATTCCATGCCCTCTTTTTGCTGAATGCCAATAGACCCTGCCTACGATCAAGTCCTTTCTGCTTCCACAGTTCTTTCTCAAATGCAGCTCCACAGCCCTTCCAGACAGAAATAGCTTGAGCCCATGTTTAGCATTCTAGGTAGTGGCTTGGGATCAGACAGTTGACAGATCTACTGAAGACAAGTTACGTGCCTTCAACAATCAGCAGAAGTGGCATTAAGCAAAGCTTTTACTACAAAACCGTTAGCTTGATTTAACTCATTCTGTGGTGAAGACTTTCCCTCTAAACTTGTGCATACCAGTGGAGCCAAGGAAAAAAAAAAGTAGTAAGAATTTATCTTAACAGTGAACTGAAATCCACAAGCTATTCAATGTTTTTCAAGTTTGTCACATTAGGAGAGACCATGCTGCCAATCACAGGAACCATAGTTTTTGAGTTTACTAGCACGTAGAGAACAGTTCAGATGTATGGCCGGCAGCTAGTCTGGATTGCAACATGTTTGGAAATTCCAGAGTTGCCTGTCTCATCCATTCATGTGCATCCTTGCTGCTCTAACCAAGATTCTCAAAGGAAGAAAAAGAAAAAAAGGAAGACATCATTTGTCCACCTTCTTTCCCTTGTCTTACAGACCCAAAGCTACAAATATACCCTGTACTTGCTAAGGATTCCTTAGAAGGAAGCCCATGCTTACAAGCTGTGGGAGCAGTCAGAGAAGCTAAAAATGCCACTCTCACAGCAGTATTAATCTAGATTTTCTCCTTCTTACACACCACATCTCCTCTGTCTCTTCTTCATGCTGGTGCTTGGTGGCCAGCCACTGAGCTAGCCAACTAATTGCCATCAATCCTCCCTTCCAGCAACATCTGATCCACAATAGCACAAACCCTACAGACAGCACAGAGAACATAAACAAGGAGACTACTGCAGGAGGAAGGGCAGCACTCCCAATCAGTATGAGATTCAAGTGAACTCATACACTTGAGAGTCATGGCAATCGGAATTTATGCTCTCCACTACAGTAAAAAACTGGATGGGCAAGTCATGAGACTTACATTGTACAAACAGGAACTACCTTTTTAATTAGTTATCACAGAAGCAGCAACTCCAGCAACCTCTACCTTCCTCTAACTGTATTCTGAACAGGGGATCTTGTTCAACTTCCACTTTTTGGATGCAGGCACTCTCCCAGTCTATTAACATTTATTGCCTCCTGGCAGCACTGTATTCCCAGTCTTCATGGAATGCTACAGGTTCCTAGCTTTTCCAGGTTTTAGTGCTTTTCTTTCTATCTCCTCCTGAAATTGTTTTCAAAAAATATCTTTAAAAGCAGATTAAGTTAATTGATAACTTGAGCATAGTCTGGAATTTGCAGGTGCATTCTCACATTTTAGACTTCTGAAACAGATGCTCTGGTTAGTGAAGGTGTAAATGTTGTGCAGAAAAGAAAACAAGACCTAAGTAGCACTGGAGATAATGAAATGCTCAATGGGCCATAGGGGTCATACACTGCTGAAGTCTATGGCCAAATTTGGGATGTTTTTTGAGCTATTTTCAATCCCTCTGCTGATTTTTCCAAGCACAAACATTTAAAACATGCATGTAAACCCACCCTTGAAAGGCTGGATTCAAAGTACATCTATTATGGCATTGTTAACGTATATAGTATAATAGTTTGCTTTATTCAAATACAAAGCTGATGACTTCATAGCAGTTCAATTAACTCTTAAAACAAAAATAAAATACAGTCTGAAGGTAAGGTCAGGCAGCATTTTATGCTACTCTTAACCACTCTTCCTCAGCAAAAACTCTTGAGTTGTGTCAAATCCAATACAACATATTATTCAGTTATTTGAAATAATAAATTAGAGAGCAGACAAAAACTATGCAACTCATATTATTTTAAAATATTTTCAGAAGGTATATAGTTATAAAGCTGATAAAGTTGTTAAGCCTTCTAAGATATTGACAGCTGGATTTTTCAAGTCGTAAGTTTAGCCAGAAAAGTAAGGTAATTGTCACATGTTTAAAGTAATCAATACTGGTGGCACAAGCTCTCTAATGTTTTCTCTCCCAAAGGTGGAAATTATTTTACTGTTCTGCTCCTGCCACAGGTAAAACACATGAATTTAGGAAGCCTGAAATCTGCATCCACGTGTGCATCCTAATCTTTAGCTTCTTGCAGCCATTCAGTTGGTAATGACCCTTTGCTGGTTTCAGCATTCCTTAAACAGCACATACAGCAGCACCAGCAGACAGCAAAGCTGATCCAGCTCAAACAGAAAACCACGATGGGTCAGAAACACAACGCTGCCAACCCAACCATAACAAACCAGCGGGAGAACTTCACATGGCAACAACAGAGAGCTGAGGGAGGAAGAGCTGATGTTTAGACAGACTGCCACCAACCACCACTGGTCAGTATTTAAGCCATGTACTTCTTAGAACACGGTGGCTGAAAGAAAAACCTGAAAACAATGACCAACACTGTTGGTCATAATGTTTGTCATAATGTAAATTATGTCACTGCAAACAAATTTTATGTGCTCTCTTGCACAACTCAGTCAAATTCTCTATCCTTGCATATAAGCTTGGAATGCAACTGCTATGCTGGAAGATCCCTTCCACTTGCTGCTTTCACCAGTCTTTATAATAGAAAACCTAAGCAATAGTTTCAGGCCTGAGAACAAGTGAATCATTACAAGGAGACAAGCTCAGATGAGCTTCTACACTGGTGACAAAATGAAGACTAGGGAAACTGTGAGCCCTTTTCAGAAGGGAACAGAAGACTCAGTTAACCAGAACGTGGAGGAGGCTGAGGTGTTCAACAACTTTTTTACCTTAGTCTTCATCAACGAGTGCTCCAGCCACACAACCCCCGTCACAGAAGACAAAAGCAAAGGCTGGGAGAATCAAGAATTGCCCACTGTAGAAGGAGGTGAGGTTCAAGACTACCTAAAGAACCTGAAGATGCACAGGTCCATAGATAGGAGCTGAGAGAACTGGTGAATGAGGTTCCACTGATATCCATCATATCCAAGAAGTTGCAGCAGTCCAGTGAAGTTCCCACTGACTGGAAAAGGGGAAACTTAACCCTCATTTTTACAGAAAAAAGGAAAACCCAGGGAAGTACAGGCCAGTCAGTCTCACTTCTGTGCAAGGCAAGATCACGGAGCAGATCCTTCTGGAAACACCACAACCAAGCTGTGTGGTGCAGTCAGTATGCTGGAGGGACAGGATGTCACCCAGAAGTGCCTTGACAGGCTTGAGAGGTTGGCCTCTGTGAACCTCATGGAGTTCATCAAGGCAAAGTGCAAGGTCCTACATGTGGGCTGGGGTAACCCCAAGCATAAATACAGGCTGGGCAGAAAATACATTGAGAGCAGCCTTGAGGAGAAGGGCTTGGGAGCCTTGGTGGATGAGAAGCTTGACACGACCCAGCAATGAGCACTTCAGCCCAGAGACCTCATAGCACCTATATACCTAAAGGGGCTCAAGGAAGCTGGAGAGAGACTACTTACAAGGGCATGTAGGGATAAGGACATAGGGAAAGGACTTCAAACTGAAAGAGGGCAGGTTTAGATTAGATATTAGGAAGAAATTCTTTACTGTGAGGGCAGTGAGGATCTGGAACAGGTTGCCCAGAGAAGCTGTGGATGCCTTATTCCCAGAAGTGTTCAAGACCAGGCTGGATGGAGCTTTGAGAAACCTGGTCTAATGAAAGGCACCTACCTACAGGAAGGAGGATGGAACAAGATTGTCTTGAAGGTCCTTTCTGACCCAAACCATTCTTTGATTCTATGATTTATATTATATTATAATACTTACTTAATCATATACAATTCATTTCAAAGCTGTAAGTGCCAGGCTCCTTTGAGCATTCCTACTGCACTGATATGTAACTCACCTGCTTGCACTAATCTCTCAATACATTTATGTGTACTTAATACTGCTACCATGGGATTCCTGGCATTTCAGTATTTCAGCCCTCCTAAGATCAGGAGTACTTTTGATGTCAGGCAACATCTGCTTCTAGATCAAAGGCTGTGCTGCTGAATATGGCTTTAACATAAAGCTTCTAAGTTCTTATACTTGTCAAGAGAAAACTCAACACCTAAAATAAAAGCAAAGGAAAACAAAGGTTTTGTAAGTCTTTAGAAAACTTTTTTGAATCAGGTGACAGAAAAGGTTCTCAGGCAAAACTATTTCATAAGGTCCCAGTATCCAAAAGCCTATCACAGAAAAACATTCTGTACCACAACCTCAGTGGGACTGTCATGACAGTGGGCAACAGGGCCAAGTTGAGTTTTCACATATGTGAAATATGTGAATATAGCTATCTAATAAAATTAATGTGCCTGAAGTCAAACTTCCCTGCAACAGCAGGGCACTACAGTAAGACTGGAAGTGGGGATTATTTTAACAACGTGTGACGAACAGGACTATGGAACTGATCTGGTTTTAGTAACTGTGCTGCAGAAGAGCAAGGGACAAGTGATATTAAACCCAATCTTTGTGAGTCAACATATTAAAATGATTGCACCAGTACAGTTGACAGAGAGAAGCAAGGTAGCATGAAGAAAGAAAAACTGCAGCAGAGGACAGAAACAGGCAGGCAGAAGACAGAAACATTCCACTAACAGAGGTGATCCAACCTCCTGGAGAAGGCTATAATCCTCACAGCCTCTATGAAAGCCCTGAAGAGCTTCACTTTTGACAGGAACAACTACCAGAGCACCCCTAAGAGCAGTCAGTCCTATTAGGTACAAATGGGTTTCAGTATGACCAGCTCTATTGACCAGATATGCTTGCTGATTAGCTCATTTACTCAAATAAGCTCATTCAAAGATCCATTTCAGTTTCTCTGGTAACAGAAGTGGCAATCGTCAGCTGAAACAAATGAAGATGAAGGCAGAGGAAATTCTAGATAAAGGTTGTCCTGCTTTACTTGGACAGTAGATTCATTGCATATACTATCACTGTCTTGATCATGGGGAAACTATCTATTAAATTACAATAGGCAGAAAAAGGAGTATTACTGTTTTAGAAATGGGAAAGTTTCCATGGAAATAGCAACGCTGAATCATCTGCTGAAACTGAAGAAAAAATTACAACATCTGGATACTAGGAAAGGTCCCTGAAGACAAATCAAACTAAAATCTGTTGAAAATAAAAACAGCTGATCAGAAGCTTTAAAATACATCAACTTCACTTGACACTCAGTTACAAACACCCAGGCAAAACTGAGTACAAGTGAGAAAAACGACTTGGAAAGAGTATCCAGACTAAACATAATAAGCCCAAAATATTTTCCAGGAAACCAGGGAGACAAGCCTTCGCAAGTTTGCAATTGGCTAGCAGGAGTGAAACAAAAAACTTTAGATGAGGGTGTGGAAATCTAGAGAAGAAACTTAAGACATCAGCTACTGCAAAAGCCAGCTGATGGGATCAGTCAGTACTTGGGCAGAACTGGACACCTGCTGCATCACGAAGTGGAAAAACACTGTCAGAGGTCCAAGTTAAGAGATTTCAGGAGAATTGCCTGCTCTAACATCTACAGAATACTGTCTCTTCCAGCATCACTCTACATAACATCTAGAAGTCAGATGTTTGAGTGACAGCTTCCAGCATAAAAGTCTGCTAGCTGTGAAATCAGAAAATGGAATGGACATTACCGAAATTTAAGATCTCCCATCTTCCTCATGTTAAGTATTGTAAAAGTGAGGAGAAGGTGCTACAATTAAGTCAGAAACAAGAATGGTGGTCAGAACTAAAGCACATCTTTAAGGGATCTCAGTCACGTGCAGGCATATAGTTTTCCCTGACCAAATAAGCTTTAATTTTAATGATAAGATTATACCAGAACAGTTCTTCCATGTCTGCACAGTACCAATGACCTAAACATGAACTCTGCAAATTAAGTATGAAGCTATTAGGTTCTGACTCCACTGGCATGTACAGATCTACAGAGTGCTTACTACTTTCTCCTGTAGCTAGGGAATGCAGCACCAATTCGTAAAATCCTAATTAGGTGAAGTTAACATCTAGAATTTCAATATCTGAAGGGGTACCAAACCTACATTTTCTAGTATTTGATAATTTAATAGATTTCAACACTTGCTGATTTTACTGCATTTCTCCCCTATGTATAACAACAGCCTCACCCCTCGACCTCACTACTTTTGTGGTCAGAGAGGGATTTACTATGGAAAGAAGAACAGCTCTGAATGTCACTACATCTCTCCTTCCTATGACCCCCAAAACACTGCAGCTCCAGTTTATCCAGAGGGCCACCAGGACCGACCCTGCACTGCTACGCTCACTGGCTTCAGCCACCTAAGTGTGCTGCTGAGGTGTAAGCCTAGTGCAGTTCCCGCTGTTGCCTTTCTTTTTACTCTCCTAGAGGTAGTACTAAGGCAGTACTTCCAGGGAAATGTAAAGATCTTGTTATCACTGACTCATGGAATATATATTCCAGAGCAGCACTTCTCCATAGTGCATTACTGAAAAGGGTGCCAGTTTAGGACATGCTGATCCAAACATGCTGAACATAAACAGAGCGGAAACAAACTCAGCATCAAATAAAACATCAGCTTGTTTTTCAGTACTTACTAACACAGAAAATAAAAGCCATTTTCCTATCTCTAAGTTTACCTAAGTTTCTCTTTGAAGTTGTCTATCTGTCATTGCTTTTCTTCTTCGATATAACTGACACAGCTTCATCAGAGCACCTCCAGATCACAGTTGGAAACCTAAATTGAAACAATCTGAGGAAAAGAATTGCACCCTATTCATTTATGAAACAGTGCATAATTATTCCATGTCTCACTGAAAGTTTCATTCACCACTTAATTCTCTGATTAGTATTCCCTGAGCATGTTAAATCCTTTTAGCACTTGTATATATGTGCACGCACCAAAACTGAGAAACTCCATTACCTCTTTAATTTCAACCCATTTTCCTTTTTATCTTTCAGCTGATCTACAGAGTTGTTCTCAAGTACTATTAGCTTGTGCATATCATACAGAAATGACCTGAATACCATAGTTCAACTGCGGTAAAACTTCTTGCCCCTTCTGAAACATTAAGTTTCTAGGTGTACTGAGAGGGAAACAACAAAGATAGACAAGAGAGGGTCCGAAGGAGTGCCACGATGATGATCAAAGTACTGCAGAACCTAGCCTATGAGGAAAGACTGAAGGAAGTTAGGTCTCTTCCCCCTCGTGACCAGAAGGCTCGGGGGACTTTGTCACAGTACCTTTAGGTAGTGTAGGGCATCTATAAAAGGACAGAAGTTCTCTGCTCACAAGAAGCAATGTGAAGATGACAAGAGGCAACAGGCGTAAGTTGCACTGGAAGACACCTCAACACAAGATGTTTTTGCAATGAGAACAATTATTCACCAGGACAATCTCCTCAGGGACAAAGTACAGTCCCCATCACTGGTGGTTTTCAAGAAATGATTGGACAGAATGCTAGATAATCTCACCTAGGCTCCCTTTCTCACCAGGATAGATAGGACCATACAATCTTTGGAAGCTCCTTCTAACCTTGGCTGCTCCATGATTGGATGATTCTGAGCCTAAGAACAGCCCAACTGCATCCTATAGCATGTTGCCTCAGAAAACACATTCCCTTTGACTTGTGCCAGTTTTATTGCAGTACAATTACTTCAATTTTCAGCATAATCTGAACATTAGTTTCCTAATGGCAAACTCTACATGAGCCACAGTAGTTCTATTAGTTTCACATATTCTTATCACTCTCACTTTCATGTAACTATTAGGAGAATCCATTAAAAATATGATCTCTTCCTGCAGTGCTTATACCTGTTCTTTCCTATGCACTCTTTATCAAGTTTCCTATTTTAGTTAGAACTACTTTGTATCTTAAGATATCTTAGAACTACTTTGTATATATAAACCTTATATTATAAGGTTTCAATCTAGTCAAATTTAATTTGACAGACAGAAGTTATGGATGTACTGTACATCCACTGTATGGATGTACTTATACATCTACTGTAAAAGGTTACTTTTGTTTAAAAAATTAAACTAGCTTAAACAAATTATGTTGCTGATATACCAGTGAGTGTCCCTTTCTCAGCTCAAAAGCAAAATTCTTATCCCCCAATAGCAAGCCTGATGCAATTCCTATACTTCATTACGTATAATATGGCCACTAAATAGCTCAAACACCAACAGGAAAAACTGCAGGCAAAGCTCCTGCCATCACAAGAAATACCATTAGTTCACTGATCAGTGTTCAGACACCTCACCTGAGATTGCAGTAATTCAGGTCAGTGACCCAAATGTTATCAAGACTTTTATCAAGACTTGAGTAATCTTCAAGAATAATGGAAGTAGTAAAAGTTTCTAAACTTTATGTCTGAAAATACTGACTGACCCTGCCTTCAGTTCTGTACATAGATGGCAGATATTAAAGACCTAAGACTAGTGAATTAAGCTGTTTAAATTTACCTTCCAACAGCAAGATTGCAGGGTTGGTGTCTTTGACATGAACTACAAAAGTCATTCAAGTTTACAGCCTTGTTAATATATAGGGACACTTCCTAACACATTTAAGTATTTCCTCCTCTCAACAAGGATCTCTCCTATCTTCTCCCAGTAGTTTACACCCAAAATACAGATTACAGAAGGCAGATAACAGTAGAAATATCAAGACCAGTTATACATATTTGATATAAGTAACATGCTTCTACAATGATGCACCATACAACTAAATCTCTTGCAGGGCATTTCTTCTGCCCTAGAAAACAGATACATTATTGACAACTTACAGACGGAAACCAAATTCCATTTCTAAAGGAAGTGTCAGCCACTGATAGCTGACAATAAGCTACTTACACTGCAAAAGTGCTAAAACTTGTTCTAATAAGGCCACATATTCTACAGTGAGGACAGAACTACCTACCTTGTGCAAGCATGTTAAACTCCAAGAACAGTGCTATGTGATAAAGCTCCATAGCTTCTTCAGCCCTAGTCATGTTTAGTTTTCCTGCTACAAGAGCCTGAACTTCACTTAAACTGCCCACTGAAGGACTGGAGTGCAAAACGGAGAGGTCCACCACATCTGTATACATACAGTTCAAAATAACCTTAGCATATTTTTTTGGTATGATAGATTCATCCAATATAATTCTAGTTGGAGTTCGTAGAGTTCGGTCTGTGATTTCTTCACCAGTTCGTATCCTCCTCTGCAGCAAGTGACGGAAAAAGGGAGATCGTGACGAAATAATAGCTTTGTGAGCTCTGAGCTCTTCATCTAGACAGTTCTGACTTCCACCAAAAGTTTCAACTAAGTCAGAGTTGGATGAAAAGCTAAGAACCACATCGTAGTAGCACATATAATCGAACAGTGCGCGCATGTCAACATCTAAGGAATTTGGTGTTCCAAATTCTTCACTAAGCTGCACAAGAATATCAACATTTTGGAATCTCGAATCCTCCATTCCAAACTCGCCCGTATAAAGGTAGTGTAACAAAGCAGAAAACATAGGCATATCTATGCCAGCTGTGTTAATATCCATTATTATTTCTGCCCCATACTCTGGTGAGGAAGAAAGCAGTGTCTTAAAAAACGGACATCTTGCCGCCAGTATCGCACGATGCACAGGAAAACAAGTTTCTTGAAATATTAAGTCTACATCAGTACAATATTTGTATTGATAAAGTTCAGCCATGTCTTTTTGTAGCGTCTTGGCTTCTGGTCTTGCCAAATTAGCTTGTAGATAAAGCTCCTTTAAGGCCGACGTTCCTTCGTATTCTTCTACTAATGCATTAACATCTCTGACATCCCAGCCTGAGAGGAGCTCGCGCATCTGCTTGGCATGGTCAGCAGAGCGGCTCGATTTCCGACGCTTAATGAATTTCTTTTTGAGGGTGGCAAGGCCAGAGGTTTTCTTTTTCTTGTCTTGAGGTTTCTCATGGCCATGGTCAAGGCTATATAGCTTTGATTCACAGCCAAAACCTTGATGAGAGTAGGATGATGTCCCTAAAAGCAAAAAGAGAATTGAACATATTTATTCTTTAAATTTAAAAGGAAGGTCCATAACACCTAAATAATCCATCAATGATTCTGCAAGTTACACAGCTTTTCCTTTTCCTCACATCAGATAATATGATAACTGAAAACCTGACTGAAGCCTTTTCTGGCCATTAAGAACAAAACCTTTTATTTGCATCTACAAAGTTTATGGGATTTCGGGATCTTTTGGGGTTTGGGTTTTTTAAAAATATATTCAATTTTAAGAACCGAGCAGTGCCAGTTGATGTAGCTCTATAGCATATGGTACACTTATCTAAGCAGGAAGAGAATACTGCAGTTGTAACATTAAAAATGTAATTGTATTAACTTTTTTAAGCCTAATATCTCAGTGAAATACTAGCAAACCCCCCTTCAAAGTGTTTTTCAAATTCTGTTCTAGCATTAAGTGTCATGAAAACAATAGAAGCACACCTGGCATCAGACAGTTAGCTACAAGAAAAAAAAGCACGAGAACACAGTACCAAAACACTCAGGGAAAGTGAGGACAATGAATTATTTTCAGTGCAAATTTAGCAAGAAAAATAAAAATCCCATCATCTGATAATCAAGCAACGCCAGAGTCAAACACATAAAATGGGCTCTTTTCCACAGAACTACAAACACTAATTTGTGCATACACACCATCAAAAAGAATATGGAGAAAGGAAGTTACACTGTATTATTAAACATTTCCTTTGAACAGAGCATTATACAATTGAAGTATACAGATAATTATTTTTCCCCTCAAAATAATTTATAGGGAAATTATACTATGAACTAACACTGATAGCAATTCAGCGAGAAAAAAAGGAATTAGACTCTACATTTTGACAAGTAAAGGAAAAACAAAATAGTGTTTTAGAAGAAAAAGGAGTTAAATAAACATAGCTTTAATGTGAGAGTCATGCTTCTGTTTAAGGGTTATTTTCTAATTTAAGTTTATTTACAAGGTTTTCAATGTAAGCCAGATGGTGAAGAACCTCAGATATGACAGGAAAAGAGAAAAGGAAGTACGCATACCCAATTCCCACGTCTGGACCAAAGAAGAATGAGAAGAAAACATTTCCAAATGCTACACAGATCAATAACAACCACAAGTTCATCTGCAATAGTCTTTGTCCATTTCTGTCAGGAACAGTTAACATATTTCCATCAGTACACTTGTGTAGCTTCACTACATGTTGACTTTTTTTTAAAATCTTTCAAAGCCCAGACAAGAACCAGAGCTTTTGGGGCCTTTTACAACTTGTTCTATCACTGCGATCTCACAGCTCCACCTGTTTCAGGCAGATTCACTGTGATGCTCTTTTGATAGTGATGGTATGGGCCAGTCTGTCAAAGCCCAGTGCTTTTAGTTACCACATGATTTCAAGTATTTCTTGAACTTTGAAAGACACTGGAGTAATTCAAAGCTGTATTTGAGACAAAGGCAGCTGTAGCAATCTAACAGTTCTGTAAAATGTTTTATTAAGTCTCAATAACTAATTAAACTTACACAGTGGCTTTTATGTCAAGCTAATTAAAACTCCCACAAATCATGCAATGTCGTGGTTTTATGATTCTTCTATTAGTGAAAATTTTGAGAAGGAACTTTGCTTAATTTGAGAAAAGACATCTAACCTTTTTATCCAAGTTCAAAATTTGCTTGATCAAGCAACATGTTATTAATCATACTGAAATTTCAAGAAGTGAAAAGAATATAAATTTAAATGAAAAGAACAGGAGTAACTTAAGACAACTTCAACAAAAAGGTTGTGCTGCAAAATCCACCACAAAAATTCCTTCCATATGCTATACTAGATATGACAAAGGAAAAGTAGAGATTCAGCCTCCTGCTGATAGAGACAAGCGCAGAATTTCTGCTTCATTTAAAAAGGTACATTTCACAATAAAAGTATAACTACACTTTGGTCACCCTAAAATGACAGATTCTGTTTCCAGAGAACATGCCAGCTCATTTCTATTTGAAGTACGTTGGATTCTAGTGGCAAATCTGAGTGCAGAACATTCTCTAACATTCCACTACAGAAAAACTAGGACATCGCAAGTCTCAATTTCTTTCTTCCCTGAAGGCTGCTCTGAGGTATTACTTGCACATGAATCACCACAAAATACTAAAACGCCATTCAAATCTTTGTGTACCCTGAGCTACTAACAAGATTTAACTTTGGAAGTACTGCAAACAGTGCTATTAACCATTACAAACAGATTAAGCACTGCTACAAAAGCATCACCACACAACTGCTTTTTGTAAGAAACAGAGATGCACCACCATAGCCTCTCTGGGTTCCCAACAGCTGGTGGATCCATATCCCTCAAAGAAAATATCTGGAAGAGAACATTTTTGGGCTGCCTGTATTCCTTCATAAGGCAGCAGCATTAAAAGTAGGAAAAAAATAAATTATTCCCCAGCACCACACTAAAAGGGACCAATCTATTAAATGCTGTTCAAAAGCAATCACTACTTCATGCCCCTAGACCATACCCAACTTTGGGCAGACAAATATTTACAGAAACAGATGACTGCCAAGAGGAGCTACTTGGGAACTTGACAATGAAAAATGGCATCTGTTTAGCCCCTTGCATGCCCACACATTTTAATATCTAATTATAGAGTTCTATTTAAAAAAGCAAACATCTTGAACAGATGTACCACCCCAGGAAATGGTGTGAAATCCTCCTCCTGAATGCTGCAGACAAAACAGCAAGGAGATGACTAGTTAAGCTTTTGCTAAAACAAAAGTACTGTTTTCCAGTAAGTGCACTACACTATTTTTACTGATTTATCTCCTTTTCATAAACTATAAGCAAACTATGATGAAGTCAACTAACAATAGGAGCTCATACCATGAAGCTACTGTGCTTTTCCATATCAGTTCTCAGACCTCAGCATTCATCCTACATTTCGCAGGAAACATGGTGCAGTGCTTTAATGGTAAAGTAGCATGTCTAAAACAGGCCCATAGGCCTGAATCCAGTTTCCAGGAATAAGGCAACTAATATATATTATGCAGCTATTATAACTTTATCCCCCAGTTCTGCTTTGGGACAGTAAATAGATCTAATGCCTTCTACATAAAAAACCTCCACAATACAATAAAAACAGACAATTCCCCCCCCCACCCCTGCAAATTAATAAAACCCCACAATACCCAAACCCCCAAACATGTAACAGCTGATACAACATTAAAACATCATTATTCTGGCAAGTGATGAAAACCTCAGCTATCAGTTTTAGGATACATCTATTTTCTACTGAGACAGCTACAAAAACCAACCATGCAAACAAAAATCAAAATGAGAAAGAGCCAAACACCACAAAGTGGGAAGAAGAGATGTATATGTGTGACATAGATATTACACCCATGGAATCCCATAATATCAGGATATTTCAGCAAGAATTTTACCCAGAACACTCATCTGCATTCCCTAAGATGAGACAAGCACATGCATTTAGGCTTTCCTCAAAAAGAGTCTCAGCCACAACGTCCCATAGGTAACAGGGGTCAGTAAATTTATTGTGACACACTACATAATGGATTTCTATTTTGAGTTTAATAATGAACAGCATCAACTATACCTTCCACATATCATGTAAAGAGTTTCTTGGGAATTTAATGAAGCCTTTGGAACTCTCTTCAAATCTGCTCAAATGGTGTTTCATCCTGCAAATCTGCCTGTTTCAAGGCCTCTAAGGGTTTCTCTTCACTCAATAGAGTGGCAGATTAAAAAACACCATGACACATAAGAAAAGCACTTTA